>VZRI01008148.1:58661-153660 GCA_013397515.1 Upupa epops | reverse complement strand
AAGGTCAAGGATTTTCTGTTATTTCTAATACAGACTCATCAGCATTTGGGCATGCAAGGAAGAGGATGGAGAGGAGGTTGCAGGGATATACACCCCACACCGGGTTCCACAGCAGCACATGCTGTGAGGAAATCTTCACCCCCTCACAACATGCCAGCAGAGCAGCTGTGAACCAGGGAGGAACCATTAGGAGAGACCAGGCCTGTTTGTGTTGAGTTGGTGAAATGGTCCTTCTCCAGAGCCAGAGGCGAGTCAGGGCACTGCTTATAGAATATTGCTCCTTGCATCTAGTTTAAATCTGTGTGGTATTAGCCAGCAGCTTCTGGTGCATGCTGTGTTCTCCTCTGCTGCATTAATTTGGGGAGGCTGGACTAGATGTTCTTCAGAGGTCCTTCCAACCCCTGCCAGTCTGTGGAAAAATAGAAATCACTTCTTGTGATTCTGTGGGGTTTTCTGTGAAGGTTTCTTCTGCACTAGATGCATTTTTGAGGCCAGGTTTAAGGAGCGAGGAAGCAGAATTCTTTCTCTCAAAGGGTTTTCTTTCAGACTTTCTGAAGCTCTGTAGGAGCTGTAATGTCACATTAGGGGGGCAGATGCCCAGCGTAAAATCAAGGTAAGAGATTTACAAAGACCGAGGGTATGTGGGTAGGTGTTTGCAGGAGCTGAACCAGATTCTCTTCTCACAGAGCTTTCTAAAATAGAGTTCAATTTACATTAGCCTGGAGTGCTTCTGTTTCTCAATCCTGTGAGTGTGATAAGGTATGAACCAATCAGGCCAATCCATAACGTTTGACCACTTACCAAGGATACCTCCCTCCTGTCCTAAGGGATCTGTAGGAGCCTTCTGTAAGAGCAGTACATACATATCAGCAGTACTTACTGTGGGTAGTACGCATTTCTTTCAGCTGGCAGAGCTGGGGTGAGTGAGATCATACTCTGCACTCTGGGAGGAAGAAAAGAAAGACACCTATTTGCACTGCAGATCAGGTTGGCTTTTGCTGTTATTTGCAAGTCTCTTCCACTTCTTGCACCTAGTAAATCCTCATCATCCAGGTTTGAGAGCTGGGACTATCCTCTTTGGCACCAGTTCAACAATATGTTTTTCAGCACCAGCAGCCATTCATATTTTACATGAGTGTTCTCTCTGCTCCTTTCAAGCAATAATCGTAAATATGAGCTCTCGTTCCTAGAGCATCTTTTATCCCAGGGGTTCCATAAGTACTTTTCAAGCTTAACAAACTTCTTGCAGAGCCCTCCTTCAGAAAGGGTGAAACTTAGTTCCTATTAAAGCTGGATTTGGGGAAGAAAACCCCCAAATTATAATGCCTTCAATACATGAGGGAGCCTTTGCAGCTGTTATTTACTGTATATGTTCCCTTACTAAAAAGGGTTGCTTCTTGCTCCTTCATCCCCCCTGTCTCCCCTCAGCTTAATCCAGCAGTGCTCAGTTACCTGGGGGAGAAGAATGAGGTGTGAGGAAGGGCTTTGTTTCTGGAATCCTGTTGCTGCCCTCAACAGTTTCTCCTGGCAACTCTATTACCATCCAGTCTGTTTTCTTGTTATCAGGACAAATGTTCTAGGGCAGCATTGAATGTTCTGTGGTTTTAGCCAGAGAAGTCACTATCCATGGCTGTGCTATGCTGAGGATCATGTGAGAAACTGGAGTCCTCTTCAGGACATAGCTGTCCTTGTTTAAGTTACATTCCTCTGCAATCAAAGCAAAGCCTGATGCTTTGCACTGACATGAATCACAACCTTTCAAGTAGTCTTTTATTTGGCTCATCTGTGGGACCAGTGAGCCAGGAAGAGAAGATTGGTGCTGGTAATTTCTGAACTGAAAAAAATTGTTTCATAGGATCACAGAATCTCTTTGTTTGGAAGAGACCTTTAAGATCATCAAATCCAACCTTTGACCCAGCATTGTCAGGTCACCCCTAAATCATGTCACTCAACACTGTCTATAGGCTGTTTAAATCCCTCCAGGGATGATGACTTCACCATTGCCCTGAGCAGCTCAGTCCAATATTTTATAACCTTTTCAGTGAAGAAATTCTGAACATCCAGCCTAAATCTCCCCCGGTGCAGCTTGCAGTCATTTCCTCTGGTCTTATTGCTTTGCACCATGAAGAAGAGGCTGCTCCCCTCTTGCTCTGATCTCCTTTCAGGTAGTTGCATAGAGTGAGAAGATCTCCCCTCAGCCTCCTTTTCTCTAGGGGGTTCCCTCAGTCATTCCTCATAGGACTTGTGCTACAGACCCTAATGAATCAGATGATTAATTTTTGGGCAGCTTGAGTCTGACCAGTGTCAATTTGTTTTCGCTGGTTTCAGGAGGTCTTAGTATGCTGGAACTTGCCCATCTCATGATGCACAGAGCTTTTCTCCATGCTGGATGTGTGGAAAAGTGGTCTCTCTACCTGGATGTGATAAGCTTAGGTGAGGGACATGAACTCCTGTTGCTTCTACAAGGACTCACTGAGAACCTGTGGTAGAAGGAAGAACAACTCTATCTCTGGTTCAGTGTTTCAACCACAGAAACATCATTTATCAATACAGGTAGTGTTACATGAAAGATGCATCAAAGCATGTGTGTGGCTGCTGCCTTCAGAGGTAGTACTAGATCTCCTGGGGAAATGCAAGCAGAGATATGAGCCACATATCAAAACCTCCATCTTCTTGCTGTCTCTCCTCTCTCACACTGGTTGGGTTCACAGGGAAATCCTTTATTTGGGTTGTTGTGTCATCTAGGAAAATACAGGTTAGTGGGCATGGTGGCATTGGGTTGATGGCTGGACTTGATGATCTTGGAGGTCTCTTTCAGCCTTGATGATTCTGTGATTCTGTGATCTATTCCCATCAGTAGATTTTAGTCTAGAAATCCCAACCCACTCTTTCAGTGCTAACTCTGAAGATCTGTAAACTGGCAAACGATTCAAAAGGAATAATGAACCAGCAGCTACTGTTTACATTGGTCACCCTGTACAAGTGCTGATATTAGCATTTCTGAAAGGATTCATTCATCACTGAAAGAAAGGTTTGTGCCTATGACTAAGAGCTTGCATGGGAGGGGTGGTGTGACTCCTTTCCTCTATCGACAAAGCATACATATGTCAAGAGGTGGTTTTGCAATGGTTGTTCATGCTTACTTATTATTTTAGGATAATAATAAGCCACTGAAAATATTCCATGCCCATTTCCCGTGGTGTGATGAAATCAGCAGAACTTTTATAGAAAAATCTGATTTTCATGTGTCTTATTCATTCACTTAAAGACCTGAATATATATATAAATATATATATAAAGCTTATATATATCTACAAAGCTGCATAAAGCAACTTTCTTGGTTTGTTTTTGTTTCAAAATTAAAATTGTGCTATATGAACATAAACCAAGAGATTAGTTCTCATGTCATGGAAAAATGAGTAGACCTGCACTAGGAAGAGCAATACTGTGTGTGGCAGACAGACATGTTCAGTCTCTGTATGATGACTCCATTCAGACTGGGGTTCCTTGGGACTCCGAGGGTGCAGGTCACACTCATTTTCAGTACCTCACTCTGTTACAGCTGCTCATGTACCATTTCTCTTTTAACTTTTGACTATTTCACTTTCAGACGAAAAGCAGCTGAGAACTAGGACTCGTCCTGGGCACTCACACAGCTCCTGGCATGGCACCGCTTTAGCTCTGGCAGGAGACTTAGGCCATTGTTGCAATCTGAGCAGATATTGTAGAAGAGAGAAACGTCTGGAAGCAAACCTGCTTGCAAGTTCCTCTTTCACATGAAAGATCTTGGTTTGCGAGCACTGTGTTTATAAACCAGAGGGAAAAAGCAAGTGTGGATGTAACGAGAAACCAAGGACCAGCCTGATGCCTTGTGTGGGAAAGTCCTCTCAGAGGGGTAGAAGCCTCTGAAAATTCTCTGGTGGAGTTTCTTCTCAGCCTGATGGCTGATGAGGACCCTTGAGGGTCATCCGCTCACCCAGAGAGGCCTCTCTGGGGCTGTGATTTCAGCATCATGTGATTTCAGCGAGCAGAACTAATGCTAGAAAAGGGTGGGTAGGTATGTGAAAGGTCAGCGGTGCACATACGGGATTGCATTGTGAGTGGTCAGACAGGTGAAGGCTGCTCTGCACCAGCCAAAGCCGCTAGTCAGGATACTTTCCATTCACGCTGAGGCAGCTTGCCAGCCGTGTCCCATGTAATCCTCATGGCATTACTTCCAAAGGTGAAACAAGGGTGTTCTGGGCACCACCACTGAGTCAGGTAATCTTTAAATTTAGCTGCAAATTGCCTGGTTGAATGCTAACGAACCTTAATGGTGGGGAAGTGGAGACAGGCAGAAGAACTGATACAGCATAATACAGCGTGGTGGCTGATACCAGTGTGACTCATTGTAGCCAGAGGCTTTTGTAGAGGAAGTTGGATAAAAGATATAAAAACAGATCTGATTTTTTTTTCCTTCCCAGGGAAGGTCCCTGCCAGGAATAGCATGGGAAGTAATTAATGGAGGGAGACATGTTCTCCTCCAAATTAAAAGTATTGCCTCGCTTTATGGTTTTGTTCTTCCCTTTGGGCTCCCATGAAAAATAGCAGCAAACACACAAGGCACTGAAGCCCCTGATGGATACTCCACCCAGCAGGCAGGGAAAGCCAGGGACCAGCTGTGCCGCACTCATAGTGTGTCTGTCAGTGGTGTCCTCCCACCAGCAACGAGCTGAATTGGGCTAGCAGGCTGAATGGGGCTCTGCACAACAGCCACCAATCTTCCATGTGACATAGGGGTGCAGTGCCAAGGCTGCATGTGAGAGGAGAACCATAGAATCTCTTTGTTTGGAAGAGACCTTTAATATCAAGTCCAACCTTCAACCCAGCACTACTAGGTCACCACCAAACCATGTTCCTCAGCACTATGTCGATAGCAGCAGAGAGAGTTTCATCCCTTCCCCTATGCTTCCAAGCCCTGGGAAGGTGGGTCTTCTTTCCAACCCCAGCACAGGTCTTACACCCTTGGTCCCTGCCCTTGGGACATGGATGCCACAGTGACCTGGAGCAGGAGCAGGTCACAGTGCTATGTGGGAATGCAAGACAGCAGTTTAATTCCCTTTCTTCAAATTGCTCTTTGAGTAGAGATGGGCAAGGAGCGCAATACCTCTGCTTCATGTCACCCACCAAGGAGCGCAATACCTCTGCTTCATGTCACCCACCAAGGAGAGCAATACCTCTGCTTCATGTCACCCACCAAGGAGAGCAATACCTCTGCTTCATGTCACCACCCTGCCATGCTGGAAACCGGGCAGCCGTGGCAGGACAAGGGGCTGCTGCTTCTTTTTGGGACACTGGCTTGTTTTCTTCCAGTTGGCCACAGCAAGAAGTGCTGATGGGAAACTCTGAGCTTCACGCTCCCAGTGAGTATCTCCTGCACATGACTCTGTCCTTCTGCCATGAACTGTTGATCATGTTTTCCATTCTTGACTCCATGTGGCTCCTCTCAATGTCCCAGGTTATCTGCGTGCAAATGAGTTGCCTTTCCCACTCTGCTCAGCTCTTGACAGCTCACCAGGTCTTCATCACTGCTCAGTGCCCACAAGTCAGGGCCATTTATGCAGTTAGCACAGTCTTAAGATACATTGATATCCAGGGGGCTTTTCTTTCGGGAGCCCAGGAAATGAGACATCAGGGCCTCCCTCTCTGTGCTGGCTCCTGACCCTGCATTTTCCACTGATGTTACAGACTCTGCACAATCAGCTTGTTTCAGACAGGTTCCCAAACTGCTTTTTTGGTGTTTATCCAAAACAAGTCTGTGTATTGAGGTTTCCTGCCCAAAATCATCTAACCAAATGAAAGGAATGACCTCAGTTGCACAGATGCTGCTCCATCTGGTCCTACAACTGAAGTGGGGCCAGGATACGGCCTCCGCTCAACCCTCCTCTTCTTCTCCAAAAGAAACCATTGGAGGACACTGGAGATCAGTCCAGATCTGACTTTCACCACCGACCCTTCTCTGTGTAATGAGTAAAACCCCACCACAGAAACTTCAAGTCTGTTCAGAAATGTGGCTGTGCATAAATGCTGGGCGTTTGGCTGGTAGTGCTTCTCATGCTGTTCAGTCTGGACTACTTGGGGAACAAAGATCAATCCCATAAGGACAATCTGTCACTTGCATATCTTTCTGTTGACTTGAAGTTTGGCCATTGTGTTCTGCTTGCCTTTTCACTTTCCAAGGCATGTGTGATGCTGTTCTAGCCATCTCCTTATGGTCATGAAATCTGGGGTCACACGTTCTCATATCTGGGGGTTTCACAGCTGCTGCTCCTGGAAATGGTTGCAAAGAGTGCTAAGCTGGGTGGGAAGACTTGTTTATTTCTTTATAGCATCTTATCGAGAAAGACTAAACATGGTTCAAAGCTATGGCAAACGGGTCAGTTTTTTGGCTACTGAAACAGTGGGTTTGGTTGCTTGAGCAGCTTTCTTACACTTTTTAGATAGGGCAGCTAATCTGCTCTTCCCTCCTTGTAATACGTTGCTGACCTCCCTGTTCTCCCTTCAGTAAACCCATACAGACACATATAACATGATGGCTGTGTGCACTCAGGCTGCGTCTGCTGCTGGGATTTCCTCCCAGACAATACCTGTTGTGCTGGCCACAGCAGTTCCCTTGGTTCCCATGCTCAGAGCAGTTTGAGTTTCCTGCTGGCTCAGCAGCAAGACTTCAGGGGCCTTTTATGCGAATTCTTCTCTGGGAGCCAAACGGAGGAGCACAGTTTGCTTGTGAATAGTGAGATGGCCAGGGCAGGAAACTTCAATGCTCAACTGTGTGAACTCTGAGGAGAGGAGGAAGGGGGCTGGAGGCCCCTGGCCAGCTATCATGAGGCATTTGCTACAGCCCTCTGCCTTATGAACTCATCTTCTCAGCACAGGGACTTTCCCCACTGAGGAAACAAAAATACCTGTACAAAGGGAGTGGAAAGAATCACAGAAACTCTTTGGTTGGAAGAGACCTTTAACATCATTAGAAATCCAGCCTTCACCCCAGCACTGCCAGGTCACCCCCAAGCCATGTTCCTCAGGACTATGTCTATAGGCCTTTTATGCCTCCGGGGTAGTGATTCCAACACTGCCCTGGGCAACCTGTTCCAATGTTTGACACCCTTTCAGTCAAGAAATTTTTCCTGACATGCAGCCTAAATCTCAGTGCAGCTTGCAGCCATTTCCTTTGATCACAGTGAAAGAGCTGAAAATGGAATTACAGAGGAAACAGAGAGAGGACTTGGAGAGCAAAGGAGACTGAAGAGGCTCGAGTTTCAGTTATTTGCTCCTCCTTCACCCTCCTCTCTACTACCTTCTGTGGCTGTCAGCAAAAGTGAATAAATGAGTTCCTGCTGACAATGACCAGGCATCATGGTGTGGCTGTGAAAGAGAGAATTGATGAGCAGCACTGTGGAATGCTGGTAGCTACTTGTTGTTCATGGGTGAAGCTGTCCCTGGAGCAGGGAGAGAGGTGTTTCAGCAGGCACTGTGGCTCTGCTGCTGGAATAAGTGTGCTGGGAGCATCCTCGGGAAAAGGTAGGAAATGGAAAGGAAGGGAGGGAGGCAGGCTAGCAGGCACAAGGGCCATGCATATGTGTAGGATCTACTTTTAGGGTGATGGTGTGGTGCAGAGACACAGTGAGGGGTGGAAGTGCTCAAGAGAATGACAGCCCAGGAGAAGGGGTCAGGCTCAGCGTGGTTAGTCATGCTGTAGCATTGTTGCAAAATGATGTGACCTTCCCGGTCTGGTCCGAAACACCAGTGACCTGCAGCTTTCCCTCTCTTTGGCGACACCTTCTCTGAGAGTTTTCTATAGTGCCCAGGCTCTAAATAATCTACAAATACAGAGTGCCCTGAGAATCCGGGGCACTTGCTCCCCTCCCCAGGTCAGTGGCACCCTGTGTCTGCCTTCCATCATCCCCTTGTGTTCCCCCAGCATGAGTAGCCTTGCTCAGAGGTCTCCAAGCCAAGTGAGATGGGGTGACACAGCTCTGGGTTCCAGAGTGGGCTTGTGGGGAGCCAGTGGAGGTCCTGGGTAGAGACACCTGGCAGGTTTGTATAGATCCCAAATGGTCCTTGCCTAGGCAGCTAGTGGCAGAACATGGGTGTTCCCAAAGGCAACCAGTGCCTTCACCATGATCTTCTTAGAAACTACAAAAGCAGCCACAAATGTGGGGAACTTCCCACCAAATCCATGCACTTTCTTTCCGTCTCCACTGCTGGCTCAGCAGAAGCTCAGTTTAAATGACATGTGCTCGATGCCTTTGGTGCCTCTGCTTTTAAGGCCATCCAACATTTCTTCTAAGACCAAATGCTTAGTAGCCTGTAAATTCCTGAAAACTTTCACCACTTACCACTTGGCTGTTGGGGCTTTTTTCATTCTGTGCTGGGTGTCTGTTTCAGCATCTATGAAGCTTCAGAGAAAAAAATCTTTCTGCTTGTTTCCAAGAGAGAGGCGAGAGAAACAGTTTTTTTCTTCACACTCAAATATGTTCCTAAAGCGTATTTGGAGGGGAGGCTTGAAATTTGGCATGCGTCAGGGATGCGCCTTTGGTTGCTCTTTGTGGGGGGGAAAAATGTTGAACTAAGAAAATTTAGCACAAAAAAAACCCCCAACCTCAGATCCCAGGCATTTAACAGAAACTTCCTAAGGGTTAGAAACTGAATTCTCTGAAGGCACTTGCTCAGTGGGGAGTTGTTCAGGTCTGGTGGCTAAATCATGGCTGAGAGTGCAGCAGGCACCAGGCAGCTCCTATGCAGGTGCAGAGCAGAGGCTTTTTGGAACTGTTTTTCTCTCTGACAGGGCCACTGCAGTGCTGGGGACTGCAGTGCCCAGAGATGATCTCAGGTGTGCTCCTTGGGGGAACAGACAGGAAAGCTAATATTGACTAGGGTTGGGACATGGCTGAGGGAGGGATGGAGACAGACTGCAGTGCATAGGCTGAGGACCTGGAGAAGGAACCTGGTGTCAGATGTGGAGCTGAACATGGGAGCAGGAGCAGACTGGAAAGACCAGGATGAGCCAGGTTTGGGAACATCCCTCCCTACTAGACCATCCCTGCTGCAGAACCGGGGGGGTTCAGCAGACACAGGGATTTCTGCTGCTCAGTAGTTGCCTGTTATCAGCAAATATGTGGGGAAGCCGTTGGCACAGGCTGTGACTCATCCCTGGCTGCTCCCTCAGCAGGAATTGATGGGACATTGGTATTCCCAGTTATTCTGCTTTTCAAGCATGAAAGAATCAACATCTGAGAGTAGGAGCTAGTCCTGCTGGTGATTCAGGTGGAGACTGCTGTGATGCCTCATACAGTCTTGATGGGATTCCCGCATTTCTGTTTCAGTTTGCTGTCTGCAAATCAGTGAAATGACACAAACCTGAGGCAGATTCAAAGAATGGGAAGTCTGTAGGGTCAACCACTCTGGGGTTAGAAATGCTTGCTTTAACACCTCCCTTTGCCTTCTGAGTGTGGCTCCTGCCTGCACAGGCATCATGATGGGGTTGCTCTTTAGCTGCAGGATCAAACACATATGTGAATTTTCTTTTATTCCACCCAATGTCCAGGACAGATGGCAGGTGAGTGGAGGATGTGTAGGGAAAGGTCCTCATCCTGCCTTGCTGCAGCTGTGCAGCATAAGAGGAACCTCTCTCTGCCTCCATGCCACAGTGGACTATAGCCCTTGGCCTTGGGGACAGCAGCCAGTGTCTGTATCCGTGTCCTGCAGCAAGACCAGAACACATGGAGTCCTCAGATAAATTATCTGCTGGACTTAACAAGCCCACATAAGGCATGTGAAGAGTGAAGGTTCATGTAACTTGTAGCTTGACTACAGATGGGAACATTTAAAACACTCAAGAATCATAGAATCATTTAGGTTGGAAAAGATCTTTAAGATGACTGAGTCCACCCACTAGCCCAACTCTCCCAAGCCCACGGCTAAACTGTCCCTAAGCTCCAGATCTACATGACTTTTAAACATGGTCCAGGGATGACGATTCAACCCCCTCCCTGAGCAGCCTGTTCCAAGGCCTGGTGACCCTTCCCATGAACAAGTTTTTCCGAATGGCACAGTCCCGTTACCTGGCAGAGTATCAGCCTTTGAAGACAGAGGCTCTTAATCTCTCAGTTTGAACAGAGCAAGTTAACATCTATCTTTCTGATCTTATTCTAGGAGACAGTTGAATTATTTTAGCTAAAAATTACCACAAGCATCTGCCCGAGGCAGACATCCAGCACAGAGTATTGGAGCTCGAGCAGCTGAGCTTTGGCAAAGCTGTGCATAGCGGAAAGCAGTCATTAATGTGAAGTGTTAAGCAACTGTAGCTCCAGACAGTGCTCGCAGTGAGGAACAAGAAACTTTGGAGCACAGTGTGGTACATCCGTGTTTGTATCAAGTCCTTCGGCTCCTCACTTGGTTAGCTGGTTGCTACAGGCGAATACTGACCTGTGCTTGTAATTCGGCATTTGCAGGATCCAAGGGAGGGCTTGCTGCTTTTATTCACTGGTTGCTTAGTGGTTTTCCATTGAATCAAATGCTGAGGAGAAATGGATTTTAGTGGTTATACAGCATGAAGAGAAATAGTGTAGATTTCTAGTTCCCTGCAGAAGGAGGAGGTGCAGAGGGACAGGGGTGCTGGCTGTGACTCTAGCAATTGGCACACATGGTGTGTGTAGCAGGTTCCTTTCCAGGAAGATCTCGTCATTGGGGTTTCCTCTGTGTTCTCCAGATAACATCTACAGTACAGGAGGTTTTGGTCATCTAAAACACTCTGTCCTTGATGTTGACATCTTAAAATGATTTTATCTCCTTCTTAGGAATTTATGTTCCCAGTTAGTAGTTGGACTCAAAGATCTTGAGGGTCTTGTCCAGTCTAGATGATTTTATGGTTCTATGATTCTATTTAATCTTCCCTTTAGTTAATTATTGAATTGTTTCCATGTTGCTGTTTGGCACACAGGATGGCACACAGCACCTGCACAGAGAAACTGTCTTTTTCCTGCTCCATCACGTGATGCCCTGCACCTCTCTGCAGGGCAAAATCAGTCCTTCTTATTTTATAAACTGGCATTTAGTTTACTCTCGCTCTTACCCCTGTGTTAGGTCCTTTTCGGCAGCTGCTACAGATTATTTTTCCAAGTCTGTTGCCTTTCGCCGCCCATGTCCCAGGCAGGAGCTGTTAGATGCTGTTTTCCTTCCTGCTGCCCCATCCCAGAAATTGTGAGTCTGAAACCTAATGAGAAGCCAAAATTCACGCTCTCCTCTATTCCTCATTGCAACTTTCAAAACGAGCCTTTTAAAATTAGCAGGGAAACAACTCCTTCCCATTCCTAGCCACACTGTGCACTCCCTGGGGACTTTGGTTGCATGGAAAGGAATGGGCATTAACATCATGAGCAAGGCTCTTCTGGAGAAGGATAGGCCAGAGCTGCCTCTGTGCAGCCCTTGGTTATTCTGGGCGCTGATGCCTTCTGCTGAAATCCAGGCAGAGGTGTTAAGTGGTGATTGTTTGGACAGGTAGAATCTCTGGAATGATGTATGTGCTTTGCGTGTGCAGCTGATGCTTCCTTTCATATTCAAAGAGCATTAGGACTTGAAAGGACCCAATTTCAATCTAGTCTGCAGAAGACACCAGAGTGCCTGTGAAACACACGCTACCTGAAGAGCATCTACTGGGATGTCTATGCAGGTTTCAGTTTTTTAAAGAAACCTTTTAGACTGTGTCTTCCCCGCAGGCACTAGAGGTGGAAACAGGTCAGGTTTTGGACCTAACCTTACAGTCACAAAAAGGAACTTTGTCTGGGTGTCTCCCCAGTACCACTGCCTTTAAACCTGCAGTGAACTGGAAGCTCCTCCAAAGCTGTAGGAGCCAAATGTCCCACCCTGTTTGCCTCTAGCTGTCAGGTTAATTTTTCTCCTTCTGAGGTCTGAACCCCTCAAAGCCTTGTTTTGTATGGGTAAATAAAAACTAGCTACAGCCTTTGGAGAGACCTGGAAACCATTAGGTGCAGAGAGATCACAAGGCTCTAAAAATGAGTGCAGGCTCCTTTTTAACCAAAAATAATATAAGCATTTAGAGAGCAGAACATGCAAATACATTCATCACGGCTGCTATTAGGAACTGCTGGCAGTCCCTCTGAGTAGACAAGTCCTTTTCTTGGAGATTTCTGCTACCCTCCTTTTCTATGTTGTTACTTGTAGCGTAGTGCACGTTTGACTCCAGCCGCTTTTGGGAAGGAATTGGCTAGTACCCCTGAACCTGCAGTAATCAAACGTCTGACTTTCCATTAAAAAGGCTCCCATCTATCTGAGAAGTAATGTGGAACAGAGTGGCTCAGTGCACGCATCCTCCGTGAAACCTGTTGCTACAAAACTGGGCGCGTGGCTTGCACATAAGCAGGTAAGGTGCCTCTGACACTGCCTCAGCTGGGCCACTTGGTTTCACAACACGCTACTTGTATTACTAGCCTCTTGGTTTCTGCTGCTCTCCTTAGAAGCATCCCAGCCACAACTTGTAATTTTTCCAGGCTCATCCATGGAGCATGGCCTTTCAGACTCTGCTTTCACACATGGCCTCTTGTGCTCCAGGAGAGGATGACTTTCTTTCAGGATTGTTCTGGGCATGAGAAATGAAAACTGAAATGCAGGTGGTGGTCAGTGCAGAGAACCAACCAAAGTAATTTTAATGAATTTCTTTCCATACTTGCCAACCCACCCTCCCCTGCAGGAAAAGCTACTCCTAGCTGAATAAAGCATATGGCACAGAAGATGGAGTGCTGGTGCCAAGTTTGCCTTTGCCTTAGCAGAACTTGCTGCAAAATGCTGAATCTGCAGAGCTTCTCCTGGAAGGTGCTCTTCAAGAGAAAGGGGACGGCATATTCCCATAGCCTTTCTAGCTTGGCTTGTGCACTCTCACTGCTTAAATCCTCATGGACTGCAGCGATGTGGCTGCAGATTGGACTACGTTCAAACTCAGTGCATGTGGCAGCAGCGAAGGAAATGCATCAAGGAGGTGAGCTGAGTATCTGAGAAGGGTATGAACCTGACACGAACCTGTCTTAAGCGTGCAAGCATGCCTGCTGCCATGTGGTTGGACATCCAGCTCAGACTAAACTCTTAATGCCAGCTCTGCCTGTGGCCAGCCAGTACAGGTCTGTCTGCTCCCAGCTTAGCTCCACCAAGTGAGGCTCTGGGATGTAGCAGAGGTAAATGAGTCCTCACTACCAACCTGCTCAGCTCTCTTCTGAAGGATGTAGATTTAAGTGCCTCTCAGCAGTATGCCTCTCCATGGTTGGGTGACAGTGAAATGGAGGTTTGAGTGTGTAAATTAAGAAGTTAGGCATCTAAGGCCTTTGTTGGACCTATCTCCACAGGGACTGGAGGTGAGCAGGCTTATATGAAAAGAAAAAAATGCTGCTGAGTTACTTTAATCTTCTGGACAGCTATGGAGATGTTTGTGTACCGAACCCTTAGAGATGTGTGTTTCTTCTGTAGATGCTCTCAGCTCTGAGATCTTAGGCTATTTTTAACCTGGGCATGTGCCATGGGGATACACCATGAGTTGGGTGAGGGATGCTGCTCTCCCAGGACCTCTTGCAGCACTTTGGCTTGGGGATGTTTTGTAGGATGAAGTCCCCACCTTAGGATCCACATGTCAAGAACCTCCCACTGTGAGTATGCGATGCCCCTCTTTCCAGAAAGTAGAAGATACCTGACAGATTAATGAAACAAATGGGCTGAGGAGCATCTTTGTTTAAATGAGTGCTGGGAGAGGTGAGGGGAGCCTTGACTTTTCACATGGTTAGTGTTCCCAGTCCTCTTTTTAGATGGTAACCTGTGTGCTTTGCAGTTCAAAGTCACATGAACCTCTGCTCAGCAGAAATGCAAATGTTTTGATAAAACCATTCTTAACAAGTTTGATTAATTCAATCAGCTTGAGTAACTTCTCAGCTTTACGATCTTTCATAGGGAAGGATTTGCTATCAATTACCATTTTTTCCAATTTCGTGAAAAACGTGGCGGTGGGCGGAATTTTGCTGCCTTGGTGGTGGCAGGTGAGATGCCTGCCTCTGCACCCAGCTGTTTACCTATGGCTTCACAGGTTTGAGAGTCCTGGAGACTTTTGGGTCCAAGACTAGACAAGGGGCAAGTGGGGTAAGGTGGACAAGCAGCTGGAAGCATTTCAATAAGGCCTAAGGAATAGGCCTTATTCCTTCTTGTGATTGCATCTACTAGATGATTAATCAGTATAAATGCAGCCTTCCTCTTCTGCCAAGGCCCACAAGAAATGAAGCACAACCATTCTTCCACAACAGCCGCCCTTGTTCTGGTTCACAACCAGCCTCAGCCTACACTGGGTTTTTCAAAGACTGGTTAGACAACCCCCCCAGGTTTACCAGTAGAAAGAGACAAAGGGTTGATCAGAAAATGTCAGCGTGGGTACACGTCACAACTGGTCTTTCCCCTCTTCCATTTCATGTGGCCAACTGTCAGGCTGGAAAGAAGATAATTTTGGTTTACGCTGCCCAGCCTCATTTTTCACAGCTGAATGTCCAGCCATACACCTGTGTGAAACCTCTGGAGGTTGTAAGACAGCGTTGCTACTGTTTTCGATAGGCAGCTGCTTGTCCACATTACATTTCTCTGTGCTTTTTGGTCAATATCCCAGATTAGAGAAACCAAGGATGGGCTGAAAACAAATGAATTCTCCTCACCAATTTAGAGCCTGCCCCAGAGAATTGCAGCACAACACAGTCTCTGCACAGGCAGGTTTGCTCTTTGCTTGATGAGCGCCACTGTCCCATCGCACTGCCATGCTCTGGGGCTCTCATGGCTCTGTCATCAAAACACACAGGCTGGGCAACAGGGTCCGCAGCTCCCTCCAGGCAGCTCCACACTTGAACTCCTGCCCAACTCCGCAGTGGAATGGCCCCTGAGAAGACGATGTATTTCAAAAGAAAGGAATGTTTTCCATTGTTTCCAAGCATTTCCTTCTGTGCGTATGGCTGCGCGGGCCAGCACGGTGCTGGAGGAGACGTTTCTAACAGCAAACACCCTGGTTCCTCTTTCACCTTTGACATTTCTACACACTATGAAAAGCTCTCAGCTGTTCACCAAAAGTCAGTGTGTTTGACGCTTTTTTTGTGCTTTTTTCTTTTCCCCAGACTAAACACTGACATGTCACATCCTGTACGTGTGGTTGGTTCAATGACTGCGCTGCCAGCAGAGCCTCTTGGGTTTAAGTGGCTGACCCTTTGTGACCATCAGGGCTTTAAATTAAAGGTTTTGTCTTTGTAAGCCCCAAATGTGCTTTATCCAGCTTTGCCTTTTGAAAGAAACGCTGCAAATGGCTTTGGATTGGATGTGAGATGTTGAGTAACTTGGGTTATATCAAGTTTAGTCCTTTCCTTATTAATGGATAAAATAGGGAGGGAGAAAACCTAAATGGTTTTGTACACTCTGAATTCATCACAGTTTTACATCCCCAGCAAGGGGAATATTTAGAAACAGAAGAAATGTGTGAGGAGAAGTTAAATCCAAAGCTAAAGAAATATTTGTGCATTTGTTTGTTGTTATCTCTGTAATCTAGATGTAGCTTTGCTTTTCTACCCTTCTCTGAAGACACTTGCAAATTGGGGCCATGTGTCCTCCCCCCTGGAGGCTTCTGGCAGGAACAGGAAGGGACACAGGAGTCCTGAATGACTCCTCAGAGATTCAGAGCTGTACTTCAAAATTATTTTGGTTCATGCTGCACCCGCTGCGGTCGGTGTTTGAGGCTGAGGAGGCCACAGCTTACTGGTGCAGTTGGAGGAAATGGTGAGGAGCTCCATCAGTGTTCAGGATGCAGGGTGGTTTGGGCAGCTTGGAAGAAGAAAGCCCTGCTGCTGGCACCTGGATCCAAGGTGAAAGCAGCTCCGTGCTGATGATCACCTCCTGGGAGAACCAGCAGATGACTGACAGCTTTTAAATTGCTCTTTCAACCTACCGTGTGAACTGCACATGGGGACTGGAGCTGCACCAGAAGCTCTTGCATCACAGGTCATGGTTTCAGCAGAGCTTTGCAGAAAAAAAAATGAAAGTAAATGTGGTTATTTTCAGCCTGAACAGTGAGCAAATTCTCAGTACCTAAATGAGAACCCCTTGAAGTAAGCTCCAGGTGTTGCAGGAAGTGGTGGAGGTGACTCAGTAAATGTCACACTTCCCTCCAAGTCAGTTCTGAAGTGGTGTCCAAAAATAACATTTCATGGGCATCTGGCTGTGTGAGACAGCTCTGCTTTTTCATGAAACTCAAAGCCAGTGCTACCTGGAACCTTCCTGATTTCACGACACCTCCTTGTCACAAGTGCTTGCCTTTATCTTCCTGTCTCTGTTCTTCCCTATAAAGCCAAAAGATAGGGCAAGTTAAATCCTGCACATCTCTGCAACCAAACAGTAACCCCTTTCATCCTCATTCCACTGCTTTGATGCGTTTTCTTAAATATTTATGCCCCTCGACTGACTGATATTTCCTCCAGTGTTTTCCTGTGCAAGCATTCAAGCATTTGTGGGGTGGGGAATGGCTTATTAAACATCAAGCAGGCAGAGAGTGGTGCAATGGCAAAGAAAGCTCTTTTGTGTCCAGCAGTGCAGACTTTCACTCGCTACTGTGTGTTGTGTGCAGACAGCGGGAGAGGGCAACTGAATCCCACAGCCTCCAAGATGGTTACTGGTTCCTCTCATGCCAGGTTCTGGTTTTAATAGCTTTCCACGTGCCCATAGGTGTGCTGGTGGGAAGATGGCTCACTCTTGACCCTGTGGGAACTTCAGCAGCAAGACCAGTGTGGGATCTTGTTAATCCATAGCTCAACAGCTGACCCCTTCCCTGGGGGAAATGGGAGTAGCCCACAGCAGATTGGGTAGGAAAGTCTGGCTCCTTAGTGCTTACACTGGAGACTGAGAATTCCTGGGGGGAAAGGGGAAGGGAGGTTGGAGTACAAAGAAGTCCTAAAGACTGTGCTAGGATACACGAGGAAGTGTGGGCACATCATCCCAAATCCTGTCCCTGATGAGTAGCATCAGCTATTTGTCTGTGGCTACCACAGTTGGTGGGCGCCAGGCAGGCAGACCCCAGGATCTTTGCTCTTCTTTATGGAAAAGTCCCATAAACTTCTGCACCCTCTGTCTAGTTTAGATTTTGTAAACTATCACTTCTGGTTTTATCTGAGCTGCATGTGAGAGTGACTTCAAGGTAAGTAACCACAAGGTATCCGCTCTTGCATCTTCAGCAGAGCTTTAGACCAGGCACTGGTACTTCCTTAAAGTTAACTCTAGGGCACTACACTACTTCAAGCTCAACCCCAAACCACCCTAGCCTCGAAGAAGGTGTTTGCAGTGGTGGCTAAGGTGCTGGCTCCTGGAGATGACCTTGGCCAGTTAGCTGCCCATGCTGGTACCATCAACAATAGTCACACCCTAAGCTGCATTTCATGCTGGCAATGGAATCACCCTGGAGCCCCTTGCCTCAACACAAACCATCATTCCTTCACACTTTCACAATGACGAGGTTTCATATCCTCTTACAGCAGCTCTTTCCTGGAGCTGCCTGGGCTGCAGGCCAGCCTGCCCAAACATCTGCTCCTGGTAGAGGCTGGGGCTGAGCTACATGTCCCTGCATCACCACCTCCACTGCTGTGGCCCGACCTTCACATGGCTGTGGGTCAAGAACTGAGGTTTGAGAAGCACCTCCCCCTCTAAAACCCTGTCCTGTTCTGCAGAATCCCACTGTGCACAGACAGGGAGTATCCCTCCACATCCATCCTTGTGTGTCCATCCTTCTTGGCAGCACTAGCAAGCATGTTCTACATATTTGTTCTCCCTCCTTCCCTTTTTAAGCCCATGCCAGGATGTGATATCCTCACCCCCAGGGGACTTTGCCATATGAGTCTACTCCTCTTGGACTGCCTGACTTGCTTTTGCAGACACAACCCTTGTGACTGCTGCTAGGGATGGTGAGCAGACCTGGGGTCTCCTGGCAGTGACCGCAGTCCAGCCTTCTGGGACATTATGGTGCATTGAAACGGGAACCAGGCAAGTTCAACACAAGCAAGTGAGAGCTTAGTAGTCCAGCGGTGCTGCCAAAATCCCACTGTGCCCTGGCAAGGTGGATAGGTAGGATGGCAACCAGCACAGCCGTCCCAAAGTGAGCCCTTGGGGTCTTCAGTTCTCTGCTGCAATTGGGGTTGGTTGCAGTATTCTCATACCTGACCGGGGGAGTCAGAGGGATTTGCAGTCCTTCAGAGACCCTGGGGCACCACAGTGAGGGGCATGGCTGAAGCCCTTGGGTGGCAGCACCCATTCAGGCATGTTCCCATGCTATTCCTGTGGTCCCCTGATGGGATGCAGAGGTGCAGGAAGGCAGGCAAAGCCCCAGAGGCCAGGGGGTGGATTTTGTGTGACAGTTGTACATCAGCAGTGGTGGAGTTTTCATCTGTGGGTCATTTTAACCCCATAAGCACAAAAACCAGGATCTGTTTTGCTTCTCAGCTGTACTGAGGGGATGTGTGTGTGTGTGTCCCCATTATGCATCACATTTCCTAGCATGCAGAGCCAGCTCTCAGAGCTTCTGCTGTTCAGCTTAAAAAAATCCCTGCCTTTTTGTTGACTCAGATGAAGGAACCCTTTGGAGAATGATGTCACCTGTGCCTCAGATACTCACAAGTTTTTGATCATGAGTTTTGGATGGCTTCAGGGTCGGGCTTGCTGATGTACAAAGCCTGCACACCTGCCCTTCAAAACTTGTAAAATATGGAAGCAATTTGTGTACTGTTGGGAGAAGCTGTCTCATGCTGCAAGTTTGGGATGGGTTTTTTTGCTGCGTCTTTACAATTCCTGAGCCTCTGGGCCTTCTTAACCACTTATTTCAAGCAGACCTAAACAGCTGGTGAGGAGCACAAAGCTTTAGCCCTCTGGGTGTAGGAGTAGGTGGTTCCAAGAAGCAGTCAGACCCAAAAGTAGCTCCTTGTGTGGACCCTTCTCAGTCTTCTCTAGGAAAGAGCTGGCACAGGGCACCCTGCCTGTCCCAGCTAGCCCATCCAAGACCACAGACTTTCGATCTCAAAACTCTTACACTAACAGGATGGTGTTTGGACCCTTCCCAAGAGATGATGGCAGCCGTGTTATGTGAAGATGACAGCTGAGTTTGCAGGTCTGGCAGCAATAGAGCAGCAGGCGCAGGCTGTGCCTCATTGACCTTTACAGTGGGTTCAACACTGACAAGCAGGTCAGCCTAGATTGCTCTCTGCAGGTCAGCTCAGATCTCTCTCTGCTGAGCCTGTGATTTGGACAGAGCCAGGATGTCCAGGCAGATTTCTTTGAAAAGGTCAAAGCAGTGCAGCTCAGCAGTGCTGGCAAGGCCACGGTTGAGGGGATTTTTGGGCTCGTTCTTGGGACAACAGCTGTGGGGGTGGGGGTGCATGCTGGCGTCTGGGCTGGCATGGCAATACAAGTGCAAAGCACAGTGGACCTCCAGTTTTGCTGATGCTCAGCACAACATCTGGGAATTGCTGGGGGAAGCAACATGGAGATGGCTCCTTGTGCTGGTTCAGGGTTTACAACAATCCCCCCAAAACCCATGGAGCCCTTGGATGCCCTGGCTCTTCATGGGTGGCTGTGACCCATCCCCAAGCGCTTCTGCTAGGTGTAGGCTATGGGTGATGTGGTTGTGCCTGCCACTCTCCTTACAGGTGCGATGATACCTAGCAGGACTTTGCATAATTTCTTGAAGGGAAGGATTTAGCAAGAAGGAAAAGAGGAAATACAAGTTTTTATAACTTTTAATGAAGTCACCATTCATTTCAGCAGCTGAGGCAGCTGCACACAGCAGATTCAGTGACCAGACGCTGCAGGCTGGTTGTGTGCGTAGTCTTGGAAAATAATAAACACAGGCTTCCCTGAGCTGGGCACGTCCATTGTTGCATGCACACTGCAATTCAGGACTAGCAGATGTTTGAGCTTCCTGATCCGCCTGACAGAGGGAACTGATTTGGTGTTTGTACCCTAATGCACTGGTGAGACAACTCTATCAGCTGAACTTGTCCCTAAACCAGCCTGGAGTTGTCACAGCAGGGACACTGACCTCTGTACAGTCACAAAAATGTCATCTTGAAAAGCTTTTGAAGGCTTTGTAAAGAAGAAGAGAGGTGGAACTACCAGTTCAAGGGTGCCCCTGTAAAGGACCCTTTTCTAACTGGTTGAAATGTGCAGCCCTCTGTGCACCTCTCACCACGGCTGGTCAGCAGTGACCACAAAAGGTGTTTCCAAGGGGTCTGGCTTATGCAATGGTTAATATTTTTGCTTGCACTTGTCCAAGGGTGATGGAGGATTTGTCTGTCTCTGGTCTTGTTCCCATCTTCAGGCAAGTAGTGCAGCCTTGCCCACAGCACAGGTGGCTCAGACTCATGACCAGCCCATGGCTGTTTGCTGGCTGGGGCCTATGAGTTGGTGACTGCCATCAGATCCTGAGCCATGAAACCAGTGGACTTGGCAACCTCAGCCCAAGTTGAGCAAGCTGGACTGTGGTTCTCATCATCAGGGCCTCCTTGCTTGGAACTTAAAACCTGGGCTTAAGCTCTTCTCTCAAGTGATGGGTTGGCTAAAAGCTGCCTGAAGACAGCTCTGCAGATCGGTGTGGCCAGGACTCAACCACATCTCCAAACGTAACTGAAAAAGAGAACTGAGAAGCCTGTGGATTTCCTTTCACCCTCATCTGGCAAGGCTGCCAACCGTTACAGCCGCAGCCGAGTTGTTAAATGCTCAGCCAGAGCCTGAAGCCTTGTAGGCAGGGCTCTGGGGTGCTCTGGTGAGACCACAGAAGACAAGCAGGCTGCTGCCCGGGCTGCACTGGTTGGGTGTGAAGATGGGAGAGTGTTTTCTTTTGAATGAAAGTGCTGCTTACCTTCATTGCATATTCTCCAATGCACTTTTCCTTTCCAAGTCCAGGGGGTAATTTTCTCTGCCTGCTGTGTAAAGCAACAGGGACTTTCCATTTGCAGCAAGAATGGAGCATAGGTTGCTGGCCAAAACTCAGGAGTGGCAACTTGGAGATAGGAGCTCTGTAAACTCACGGGCACTGCCATGCTGAATTGTAATCACGGATAGTTGTTTATTCCTTCCAACTTTATTTTCTCCAAAATGCAGTGATGAAGCTTGCTAATAAGCCCTGCCAGACAGCCTTGTCAAAGGGACATCAGCAGGCAGCTCTGCAGGAAAGGCTAACGTGCAGTGCTGTTCTCTAAAACTCTGGGACTTGATCCTCGAAGGCAGGCACAATGTTTGCAGCACAGCCCAGCCCATAACTGTGGCCTGGAGTGAGACTTAGCTGCTCGGGTCAAATGCGACTTGGTTCAAAGCCTCAGTCTTTACAGGAGCCCATGAAGTTTCAGAGCTTCAGCTTTAAACAAGCATCATGAAACACCCCTCAGACATCGAGTGGCATGGGTGACCATCAGGAAATCAGGATATGGAAGGGCAAGAAGAATGTGCTGGAGTCAGTGATCACACAGTTTGTTTCCAGTGAGTCATGGTCTTCCACTTTCACACATTGCCCTGGGCCTCCTACAGAAGGATGCCCTGTCTGTCTTTGTGGTGTTTGATGCAATAACCACGTGTCTCAGCTTTCCTGGACAGCCTTCTTTTCCCTTGCCAGTCCCAGTGATGCTGGACTGGACAACGCCTGCAGTATCGTTTCATTAACACAACTAATTGGAGGTATTTACTTAAGTCCTGTGGCCACAGTGAGGAAAAATTTTGCTCCTTGTACCAGGAGGAGCCTAATGGAAAGGTTGTTTCATGAAAGGAACAAAAGTTTGGGAAGAGGGGAAAAGTCAAACAAGTGCACGCACTGATCAAAGCGATTCTCTTGCTCAAAATGAATACTAAGAAAACTTGCTCAGTGGGTCACGATGAGCTCATTCAGTCCAGTCAATTACTGGAAAAATCTTCCACTTTCAGAAGCACACATGTGTCTGTGTTGAGTCAGAATCTGGCACAGCAGCTTCAGTACACATTTTTGTTATTAAAAAAAATCCCCTTTGTCTTTTGCAACCCCAAGAAAGTTCTGGCCTGAACGGTTTCTGTGTTCCATGGATAGCTGGTTGGGGTTTTCTTGCATAGGGAAATGTGGGCACCGTAGCGTTCTGTCCCGCCCGGAAAGGGATATCTTCAGGCTTAGGGTGGGTCCAGCTTCCTACCTGCAGCCCTTGGGCGTCACATATCCTTTTGTTTGCCTTTGCTTTAGTACACAGCTAACGGCATGGTAGGCGTTTGGGAGGGCACACCTGCACGCGTGGAATTGCCTTTTGAAAAGCCTGCTGCAAGCACAGCAAGATTTTTCTGCCGTACCCGTTGACACGTTTTCCATGCCAAGCTGGCAGCTGCCGTATTAGACCTCCAGCCCCCAGCGCGAGCGCCCTGGCGAACACTGTGTGTTTGGAGAGACTGAGAAAACAGTCGCAGGCACCGCAGAGCTGCGCTGGCATGGGCGCAGCGGTTGCAGGGAGGGGCGATGGTCAAACATGCTATTTCAAGCAAAATCGGAGATGAGGATGTGCTCTTAGCCACAGGAAGAGTGTTGTCTTAGTCAGAACAGTTAATCATGCAACACATTGAGAAATGTGTACTGAAAGTCCTTATGATTTCTGTTTCCAGCAGCTTTTTCCCTCCCCCCGAAATGACTTGTATGTATTTTGGTGCGGCTCAGTTTGCAGTCAGGCAGCATCCGTGCACTGGCTTTGTTGATGGAACTCCTCTGGGTGATATGAGCCATAGTTCTGTCACTGACTTAATCTCCATGTGCCTGTTTTTGGGAGAAAGACAGGCAGAGGGAAAGAGAGGGAAAAAAAACCCCTCTCTGTCCCACTGACGTCAATGAAGACCACACTGTGCTGGGTAATATTACTGTGTACCTCAACCACCCACTCCCTTCAATTTACTAGAAACTAAGCAAGCTGTTTTGAAACCCGTCGCTTCCAGCATGTTTGCACTGTTCTCCCTTGACCAAAGGCTATTAATTGTCAGGAGCTTGAAAGCTACCTGATTCCTTGTTCAAAGCACTGAGGCGAGAGGGGATTTCCATGAGTAATAATTTCAGGCTGTGCCTGTGCAGCGCACCGTAGGCTACAGTAAATTGATCCAGCTGCTTGCAAGACTAGATGGAAAAGTGCCCGGGGGGTGGAGGGGTGGCTAGGAGAACATCAGCAGATGGAGCTGGATGCTGTTGTCATCACGTGGGGCTCCCCAGCTGCTGGGCATGCTCAGGCTGGACTTCCACCATGAGCATGGAGCGCTCAGCCTTCCTGTCTGCCTTGCTGACTTGCAAGGTGAGGCCAAGGCAACGGCGCGTGTTGCAACATCTCCTCGTGTAATGAAAAGGATAATTTTAGATTAGCCACAACTGGCGTCTTCTGGGTTTTTTTCCTTTTCCTCCCTCCCTGCTCAATGTCCTCACCACTCTGAGCCCTGGCGTTTCATGCCTGTGTTTTGCACAGCAGCAATCTTCCCTGTGACAGAGACTATAAAAGCTTCGGAGAGGCCAGTTACCTCTACAAATAATAAAAACTGGCAGGATTAACCTGTAACCCGAGGCAACGAAAATACAGATTCCTCTAGCCAGATGGCAGAGTTCAAAGATCCACTCACTTCCTGGTGGAGGTTGCACAAGTTAATTTTTATCCTTGTTAAAAAGAAATAAGAAGTGAAAACATAGCAATAAATTGAGTGCTGCTCGCCGTCTCTGGTTTTAATCACATTAATTTTATTCTCTCGTGTTCTCTTATTAGGGATGTTAGGAGACGACATTCCTTCTGGAGGGGCTTAAATCTTGCTTTATTTTTTGTTATGGTTGTTGTTTTACTGGGATATTTGTGTGAGCAATTCAGTTCAGCCTGTTGGAAGGAGGGCACCGTGTTGGAGGAACTGAATGACACAGCAGGACTATGATTCACTTTTTTCGCTTTATGATTCACTTATTTTTTTAAAGAACGATCAATTCAATTGGAGATGCAGAGAGAAGAAGTGAGACCTTGGATTTGGTGGCCGCTTCCTTACAGGAGAGCAGGGGGCTGCAGCAACACAATGCAAGCTAGGCTAGAGCTAAGTGTACTCCGAGGGTCTGGGCGCTATCTGAGTTCCCCCATGGTAAATGAGGTGCAGACCCATTAACTAGTTCGCCAGAGCATGGGCTGTGCTGTGGTGGGGCAGGGGTGGCGAGGAAAGGCATCACCCAAGTGCTGGCACAGTGTGCTGGGAATAAGAAATAAGACGTGGTGGCTTTCCCTCACAGCTCCAGAGGTGCTTGCTTGACAGGAGAATTTTACAGAGGGGGACACTGGGGCAGGGAAACAGGATGTGCTGTATCCATTGCGTGGCACTGGGGCTCTCAGGATGTCTCACTTGGTGCCCCACTGGCTCCGTGTCTGGCCAGCCAGTGCTTTTCATAAACCACCCACCCACTTTGTCCTTTCACTGTCCTCTTAGTCTCCTGTGCCAAACCCAGGGTGTGCGCTGCGGGGACCCGAGTGCAGCCCTATGGAGTGAGTGGCAGTAGATACACTGGAGAGAGGGTCAGGGTATGTTAATCTGAGAGTAGCTCTCAGTTCTTCTTTCCTTGGGCATGGCCATATGACTTTCTTCTCCAGCCAAGTGTCAGCTGTGAGAAGAAGGGCTGTGAAGTGTGAGGCTCAGATAAGTGCCTGCATGCCTTGCTGTCATGTGGCTGTCAGGAAGCGAACACAAAGGTAAGCGGCTCAGCCAGCAGAGTGCAGAAACAGGAGCTATAGAATAAAGTTCACGGATTGTTTTTGTGACAGTTTGTCCTTCCTCGCTGGCTGGGCCATTAATGAAAACAGAGGTTGAGCTGCTGGCAGGGTTTTGGAACAGGCTGCAGGTACCCTTAAGCAGAGCAGCGCTGGGATTTCCAGGCAGGGAGTTTATGATTAATTTTGCAGGCATTTATTGTGCAACGCGAGGTGGCCAAGGGCCAGCTCAGAAGTTAAACCAAAAGACGACTGTCAAATGGGACTGTTACATTTGGCAGATCTCTCCAAAGCTGCTGTGCTAAACAGGCACACTGAAGCAGATTTCTGGATTTTCCAGACCCTCTGTACAGCATAGTCTTGTAAAGCAGTCTTTTTCCGTTCCCCCTTCCTGGCAGAGGAGCCAGGTTTGACTTGCAGCCTACATGGATTTTTAGGTTGGGATTTGTACCGCAGGCAGCCCTCCCCATGACTTGCATTCACCAGCACAGAATCATAAAAAACATTGGTTTGGAAAGGACCTCTGAAGTTCATCTCCCTTCTGGTAATTCCTCCTTACAAGGAACCAGCTCCGCTTCCCTTGGGTTTCTGAAAACAAAACCGAGCGTGTTTTCTTTGAAAATGCCTTTTCAGCCCAGATGAAGATGAGGAGGAGATGAAAAGGCTGCTGGTGTGAAGTGAGCCCTGCCCGTGCAAGCAGATTGTGATAGAAACTTTCCTCTTGTGTGGCTTACCCTGAGCTAAGGTCAGTCCGTTAACGCTGTTTGGACACCATCTGGCACGAACGCTGCAACGATAAAGCTTAATGTGTAACTCCGGGCTTTTTTCCCCCTGTGTCAGCAGTTGGCAAGAAGATACTGTAAATAAGGCTCCCTGTGAGTAAATAGATATGTGTGGAGAGGGGCGGGGAGCGCCGCACCGAGCACTTTGGAAACTCATGCCAGCGTTGCTCTGAGTGATAAGGTTATTTGAGTAACCTGCAAGCCATACAGATGCCCAGGTTTCAAAAACAGGAAAGTATCTCATTTGAAAACCTTCTGAGGCAACCGGAGGGCTTAGAAAACAAGCTGCTGCCTTTGCGGTTAGGCCATTGCGCTTCCTCATTGATAGCAGGAGGGAGGCAGGGCAGGGGCTGCTGGGACAGCAGGGCTGCGGGTGGCTGCAGTGGCCACGTTTGCACTCAGCCAAGGGGATTTCTGGAAGGATGAGAGATGCCAAAGTTTCCCTTTTCATTTCCTCTTCGGCCCAGCTGGGAGGATTTTTTTTCTTTCTTATCGCTCCTTTTTTCGATAATGTAGTATGAAATCAGTAAAACATCCCAGCGGGCTGACATCCTCAGACAGCACTCTGCTTCTGAGCCGCCCAGGAGATCCTGGTGCTGGACCGGACACCTGGCTCCCAGCACTGCAAAGCTCAACACCCAAACCATCGGGAGGGCAGGGTACAATACTTTTCTGCAGGGTTTAAGTGTGGCCATGCAAAGTCTGATGACTACAGTTTCTCAAGCCAAAGTCCTGCACTTTGACCTTTGTTTTGGTTGAAGAAAGCCAGTGCATGAAGATCTGAAGTTAAGTTTCCACAGCAGAGTGAAACGCATTCTCCTGACCACACGTGATGGTTGCTGCACACGTGCCTGGCTGCACTGTGACCCCCTGCTTGCGCTGACAGGCTGCTTCCCTGGGGTTTACAGAGCCAGTACCTAGAAAACAATTCTTTCTTTACCTGAAGTGACATAGCTGACACAGTTCCAGTGCACTCAGCTGTTACTTATTAAACAGGAGTCGAAGCGTGAAGTTGGGGTGCAGGGTTTATGTTCCCTCACCTCAGGATTGTCCACCTCAGCTGCTTTTCTTACTGGTGGTAGCTAAGCTGTTGCAGTAGAGATCGTTTTCATAGAATCACAGGGCGATTTAGGTTGGAAGGGACTTGAAAGATCATCCAGATCCAAAGCCCCTGCCATGGGCAGGGTCACCTCTCTCCAGATCAGGTTGCCCAGAGCCCCATCCAACCTGGCCTTGAACACTTCCAGAGATGGAGCAGTCACAGCCTCCCTGGGCAGCCTGTTCCGGTGCCTCAGCACCCTCAGAGTGAACTGAAATGCCAATGGCTTTTCAGTCAGCTTACAGCAAAGAAAACGTTTGAGAAACTTCAGGAAATGAATTCATCTAGACTTGTGGCAAAGTTTTTTTGGCTAGCACATTCAGACTAAAACCAACACAGCTGACTTTTGCCAACTCATTGCCTTGCTCCTAGAAGCTAGCAATGAAAAGAGAGGGGAAAAAAAAGAAAGAAAAAATATAATCCCCTCCGTTGCCCCTTAGATTTAATTGTGCTTTTATGTAAGTCTCATAAATCTTGCCCAAATACGTCATTGAGCCACAGGGAAACCGAAACCTTGCCCAAGGCAGGAGCCAGCAGGACTGTTCAAGCCAGAAGGGTTACATTCAGGGACAAGCTCAGCACACTGAAATCTTGTTTCGAATGGGAATGTGCTCCCCATGCTGTGTCCCCCAGAGAAGTGTCTGGGTGCAGGAGATGGTGATGCCTTTTTCCTCTCTGGATGCCAGAAAAGCTACAAAAGGAAGAGCTGGACACACGGAGGAGAAGCAGACATCCTCAGCACCGACCCCCGAGAGCCTCCAAGTGCTTTTCCTCTTGTGCTGCAGTGGGGGCAGCAGGAAGGGAGGGACAGGGACTCGCGCTGAATGGGCACATCCAAGTACTTTAGTTTTTCCTTTGAGTATCAGACAGACGGAGGGAGGAGGATTAAAGAATAAAGACGTCTAAACAGAGCTCTTGAGGGTTTTCTTCTCCCTCTCTCTCATGCTTTGTTTTTTGGGTTTTTTTTTGCATGTAACTCCCAACCAGGAAGAGAAGGGTTTCAGCTGGGAGCCAGAATCAATCTGCTGCCTCCAGAGTGGTTCCTTGGTCATGCCTCTCCCAGGCATGGGGTGGGTAATGCCTGGCTGGGAGACCAGCAGCATCTCTCTGGGGAAAGCCAGCGTCTCCCCAGCCCTTGCCAGTGAGAACATCACCATCCTAGGAGAAGGTGTGTGTGAAAGGGTCTGCAAGGTTTCACCCAGCTCATTTTCTGACTTTTTACTGGTGAGGCTGAGAGCAGGGTTTGGCTGGCACTGCTGAGGGCACCGTGAGTGTGGGGAGCATCACATCGTGCCTTGCTGCCACCTCCCTTTGCCTTCATGGCAGCAGCCCTGAAGTGCTCCCACAGCTCCTTGTCTGGATGAACGGAGCTAAGAGAAGCAGGCTTTGGTGGGGGCTAAGCCATCTCCAGCAGTATCTCGTTACCCATCGAGGGACTGCAGCAGAAGCTGAAAATGTTCACCTCTTTTTGGCTATATTTTTCCACGTTGCACAGTAAAATATCTCTAAAAGCACAAGGGGATGGAGACACCTCCTGCCAAGTATTGAGCAAAGCCCCTTCCAGCTCAGCAAAGTCCCAGCACTCTGACCTCTGCCTTCAGTCAGGCTTTTTTTCAGACTCATCATTATTTTGGCTGCGTTTGTGCTGCGGAGGAATGCAGGTGTTTCCTCTGCTCCAGCCAGCATGCCCATGCGCGGATCTCTGAAGGGCTGCTTGCTGCTGGGGAGCCTGCTCGTGCGTGTCCAGTCGTGCGCAGGGAGGCATTTGAGGAAAATGTGGATGGAGCGCAGGCAAATGACCAGAGGAAGGACGCATTTGCATGCGCTCGCATGTCGGTGTAATTCAGGCGGGCGACGTGCCGAGCTCGCCTGAAAAATCTGGCTCGTCTTTTTCCATTTGTAGGTTGTTGGGGTTTTTTTTACGTTAAGAAAAGGCAAACAACTCGTTCCTCCATTTGATCTATAATAACCTCAGCTGGTTCCCTTGGAAAGCATATTTATTCTCCTTGGCTACTGGAGTGGATGCTGAATTCTGAGCATCCTGAGCAGAGACCATGTGTGCACAGGGCTCTTTGTTGCTGCAGCTTTCTCTTGGACAATTATGAGACTAATTTATGTAGCTGTTGATGTATTAAAATTGTTGGGTTGCCTGGAGCTATGGATAAGCACTCCTTGTTTGACATATATCTGAATAAATAGAGAGGAACATTATTAATGGATATGGCTTTAAAAGCAAACACCCAGAGATTCACTTAAAATAAGGGGAGGAAAAACCAAGGTTACATCATGTTGCTAGAAGCCAATTCCTTTGTGTTCTAAAACGTTTCTCCGAAGGACACAGATGATTTTTTTTTTACTTACTCAGTGTTTGAACATCCAAAAAGTCTCAGGGTTGTTCCAGGATTCTTTCGACAGCATCCCAAATGGCATTAACAGACAGTTACAGTGTTTTACTGCCCAGCATATCCTTTTTCCCTGGTGGACTCATGTTTGACAAGGAGGTTTTTTGGAAGGGATATTTTTGTATGTCTGGAGAAGTGTGTCCCTGCTGAGGGAGGAATCAGCACTCTGCAGCTTTTCAAACCACATCACTTCACAGTCTCAAGGAGAGTGTCTATCCCTGGGCTTGTCCACGTGTGTGAGTGCAAGTGTGTCTGGGGGTGAGTGCCATAGGTCACCAGGAAGAGATTGAAGCAGCTGTCGTGCTGCTAATCCTTTAGGTGCCTAGCTATGGCTGGCACAAAGAAACATCTCCTAAATGCATAGCTAGTTCCCTCACTGGCGGTTCCAAACTGGTCTGTGCACTCTGCCACCCTTGTTACCCCCCCTTCTTCCATCACTGTGCCACCTCCTCCTTCTCCTCCCCAGCCTGCCCCAGGCTTGGAGCCAGAAGCTCCCACCTGGCTCTTGCTCATAGCCTCACTGTTTGCTTCTCAGCTCAACCAGGAACTGGTTGTTATTTGTTTTGGACCTGAAGAGTGCAGATTCAAGCAGGGCTGTGACCAAGGACAGGTTGTCCTGCCTCCACATGCAGAGCTGAACCAGGGGTTGAGGACTGCGAGTTGGGTTGAGAGGTGACAGCTGGTGTCCCTCTGCTCTTGCTGTAGCAAGATTGATGCTTTTGCTGCCATCTGTGCCCTGGGCCAACTACCTCCAGCTTTGAATAGAGTAACCACGGCCAACTGCCTCTTCCAGGAGCCAGGCACTCTGCTCAGATCTCCAAGCTCAGCAAAACCCATGTGGTGACATTTGGGATGTGGGACTGAGAAGTGCCTGCCCATGTTCTTTACAGAGATGCAACAATGCTCCCCATGCTGCAAGCATATCCTGCCTTGGCAAGTTCGATGGCCTCATCCCTGCACACACCTCCGTGCTGCTCTTGTACCAACAGAAGCCTGCAGCACAAACCTGCTTGGAGGCTGCTGTTTTTGTGAGCAGGGACTGGCTTTCCACAGCACCATCTGCTGTGCCCTGGGGACAGGATGGGACCCTAAGGCCTCCGACAGCACCTGAGCCTGGAGTATAGCTAGGTGCAGGGATGCTAAAGCTTACCCGAAGGGAATGTATGGATTGATGAAACCCCCCCTTCTCCTCACCAGCTTTGGTCTTGGCTGTTATGGCTCACCCAAGCAGCAGCCTGGCTGGATAAAGCTCCTTGGCACAGCCACATGGGAGATATGTTAGTTATTTAAGCCCTCAGACTAGCTTTGAGGCTCCTTTCTGGGACACTTGAGCCCCCTAGATGAGGTCTGGTCACATTTTGGAGGGTGGAAGTGAGGCAGGTTCTGTTATTGGGTGCTTAACTGGCCCCTTCAAGTGGCTGAGCTTCTTCCTGTGCGGTTGTTTTTACAGCCATCACATCTGTAGGTGGATGAATTGTTCTTTTCCTCACCTGGTGCTGCTCCTGTGGGCTGGGAGGGGTTTGGCTGGCTGGTGCGCTCCTGTTTGTTGGCCCCAGGGAAGTGGTGAGCATTCACCTGTGGTGAGGAGGGTGCAGACATGGCAGTGCCGTGGCCACTTTCAGAGCCAGAGATTCTCAAGGGCTCCTAAGACTACCTCAGTGGTCTAGAAATGTGTCCTTATGGGCTGCTGCCACGAGCAGGGATGGTTCCCCAGCCTAGCCCTTTGCCTCACAAATAGCATTCCTAAGAAATGCAGCCTCACAGCTGGCTGGCTGTAGGAGAGCCACCAACCCAGGTCAACGTGGGCATTTCCCTTTGAGCAACCCTAGCTGTGGCATCTGTTTTACTGGGCAAAAGTCACTGTCCCTCCTCCCACCATCCTTGAAGCACTGATGTTATGTCCAAGGAGCAGCTTTTCCTTTCAGGGCTAGAGATGCCACAGGCTAGAGACCATGCACAGGGGTGCAACACACAGCAGAAAGGAAAGAAGGGAAGAGTGAAAGAAAGAAAAGGACTTGTGGGAGGGGTGAGTGTGTGACTTGGCCTCTGCTCAGCTGCTGCTCTGATTCAAAAAGCTTGTGACACAGCCAGGAGGACATGGAACCTCCAGCACCACGCTACCATCAGAACTCCAGTGGTACCTTTAGCCCAGGGTGGCTTTGTCAGCAGCATCCTGGCCAGGCTCTGGGTGCTTTTTGCATCTAGAACCTGGTTGTCTGAAATGGCTCCTTTCCCACTACTACTTCCCAGGAGACGGAGTAGATATGGCTTTCGTCTGTGTGTCATTAAACATTAGTTGCATCCCTCTCAGCAGTCACTTTCCACCTTCTTCACTGCATGCCTCGCCATGTGTGCCGGGGTGGCTGTGGTATGAGACTCACTCCTGACGTTACTCACACAGACCAGCAAAACTCTGTGGTATCTAGGTGAAAATATTTAACTTTTGGTTAACTTGCAGACTTCCACTACATGGAGGAGCTGCGGAAAGTGATGGAGACAGAAGTGTTAAGTATGGAGAGAAAGAAGGAATGAAAGGGCAATGTGGGCTGATCAAACTCCACCCAAAAATATCTCCAAAGCAGCAAACCAGAGATGGATAAAGTATTGCCAGTGAGTCAGGGGGAAGGAATGGCAGCATTGTCTCTTGTTTAAGCAAAGAAACTCTAATGGAAGGAGATGAAGTGCCAAGGAACTCATATCCCTCTACAGCAATTGTTGGATCGCTCCCTTCCCCTCCAAACAAGCAAGTTGCTGCTGGCTAGCTAACGAGCAGAAGAACCCAGTCCAAACCCTAATCTAGTCTCTTGTGCCAGTAAGTGCATCTGTTGGTGTGTTGGTGTTGATCCTCCTTCAGTACATGCCACATGCTCGTTTCTTTACACAAGATGGGCTGGAAAGGCCATTAACTAGATTAGAAATTCTAAGGCACAATTAAAACCCATGTTGCTGCTTTGCTTTAATCTTTTCTCCTTTAGCTCCCAGGCTTGTTTTCTCCCTGGCCTGACACAGTCCTGAGCTGTTTGGCGGTGGTAGGGAATCATTACACAACTGGGGCTGGTTTCTGTGTAGCATCATGCATTATCTTGGCACAAGCGATCAGGTCCAGGAGGCTGTCCAAAAAGAGGAGCAACCCTACCAACTGGCAAAACAGCAGCTGCCTTTACCACTCCTGTGGGGGAGAAGGTTTAAGCCTCAAAGCTGTGCAACCAAGGAACGAAATGGTGACTGGTACAATTCTTTTCTGTGCAGTTGACTCAGGTGTGATCCATGAGGCAGGACTCATGCCCTAGGAGCCCAGATGTGGGTTTCTGTGCCAACAGCCAGGATGGCTGAATCTTCCCATTTCCATATAGACCGTGGCTCTGGGGAAAGCACTGCTGTGCTCACTCCTGCAGAAGAGGTTATGCTTTTCACAAAATCATAGAATCATTTAGCTTGAAAAAGACCTTCAAGATCATCAGGTTCAATCGTTAACCCAGTTGCCCCAACGCCACCACTAAACCCTGTCCCTAAGCTCCAGATCCACACGACTTTGAAAGACATCCAGGAATGGCTCTTCAACCCCCTCCCTGTTCCAAGGCCTGATGGCCCTTTCCATGAAGAAATTTTTCCTCATGATGTGCAACTTAACCTTCCCTGGCACAACTCACTCCAGCCCCTCAGTGTCTTCCCTGTATTGAGGTGCCCAAACTGAACACAGTACTCAAGGTGTGGCCTCACCAGTGCCTAGTCCAGTCCCTTCTGTAATGCTTTTGCTCCCTCCTGCTCTCCTCACACAGCCAGAGCCTCCCCACCCCACTTGAGCAAAGGACTTTCAGGCAGTCCCTGTGCTGCAGCTCCATGGTACAGAATGTGGCTTTTGATGGCCCACCTTGGCTGGTACCTGCACCCTAGGGGCAAGGAGGGCCTAGGAGAGGCAGAACCATTTGGAGCACTCTTGATGTCCTAAGCAACATCTGATAACACAGCCTGTTTTCTGAGATGGGGAATCGCTGCTTAATTGCTACACATTGTAGGAATGCAGTGGGAATTTCACAGAGGACATAACATACTCCGAAATGGCTTTTTTTATTCCTCGGGTAAGTGTTTCCCTCATGCAGAACCGCAATTATTACTATTATTAATGTCCTCGCCGGCCCTTGTGCTAGTTCTGAATCTTTATAGCTACTGTCATTATACAAAATGTAGGTACAGACCAGATCCTGGCTGACCTGAATTAAACATGGTAGAGCTTAGGGATTTGATTTTTCACAGGTTTAGGTTTCAGGATATTTTTGTATTGTCTCCTGTGCTTATCGAGCTGAAAATCTCTCATCGTTGCTGACTATAGAATACAGCAGGAAGACACTTCCCTGCTGTACAAAATTAAATTATAATTGCCCCATTAATCCTCTTGGGATTTTAGAACTGAATTCTATAGTGTCCTAGCAGTTCTATAGGACCCTACTTACTTATAGTTTTAAAACATGTAAAGATTTTTCCATATGGTTATGTTTAGGGTGCATTATGGAGGTCTTTCATCTTCCTCTGCAGCACAGATGAAATATGGGTCACTGCTAGAGTAAAGCAGTAAGGCTTTGCAATCCGATGCTGTTCTTCATCTGATATGGCAAACTTAGAATCACTAGGGATTGGAAGGGACCTCGGAAGATCATCCAGTCCAATCCCCCTGCCACAATAGGATCACCTAGACCAAGTCGCACAGGAACGGATCCAAGTAGGTCTTGAACATCTCCAGAGAAGGAGACTCCTTTTGGGAGCTAGATGTCTTGGTAGAGTTGCTTTAAAATTGGAACTACACAGCCGTGATACTTTTTGGGATGAAAGAACAAGATCTTTCACTCTCCTTACCACGGAGTGCCAGTCAGGTTTAAAATTAATGTCAACCGACGTTGAAGAGGGAAGGTAATGAAAGGAACATTTCTTCCTCAGAAACAGCCCTGCTTTCCTCCCTTTTCCATAAGCACTAGATGTCTGTCAATTTTGGCACCAGAAAGCATTAAAAACAAGTCGTTTTTTAAATACCGGGAATTCTTCCCCATCTTTAAATGTAGCCCAACAGCAATGCAGAGGCTGTAAAATGGATGAAGGAGAACTGAGCCAGGCAAACAGTCAACATTCTTCAGCAGAGAGCTTTTATGGCTGTTAACGAAACATCCAAAACATGCTTTCTTTGTTTTTGGAGAAGGCTAGAACAAGGTGGAAGACACTGGAAGCTGAGGAGAAACCTGGAGCAGAGGAACAGGCATGAGTTTCCCGCTGTCCCAAATTCATTCCAGCTCCCCAGCAGATTCCAGGAGGTGTCTGTGGTCCTTTTTTCGCTGGAAATACTGAGTACCTGACCTAATCACTGATTTGGAGCAGAACAAACGGTGGTAAATCAGGCTCCTGGCACAGAGAATAAAGATGTTTAGAATGAGTACAGGCTATCTCAGGAGATGCCTCTCCCAGCTACAAAAAGGGGCGATAGCTACATTACAATAGGGAAGGTTAAATCATGGAAGGGTTTGTTTTTGTAAACCGCTTGGAAGCTTTGGATTGAGGAAGCCATTAGAGGAGTATAAATTGCTCTTTATTTTTTGTTTTATTTATTGCCTCATTTTCAAATAATGAAATTCTGAACGTACCTCCTCACTAGCTGCAGAAAAATAAGGGAACGCAGGCGGATTCTTAATGACACTAATAAACCCAGCTGAACACTTCAACAATGATTTTTTTTCCTGTTTTTTATTGCAAGAGCACCATTTTATTAATACAAATGGTGTTTATAGCAGTGCACTGGTTGCCACACGGTTTTGTTTAGAAAAATATACCGACCAAATTATTTTGTTCAAAATGGTCCCTTTATACGTGGTTCCAACGAAGCACTTCATCCCAGAATTTCATTTTGTTATGACTTTTTCTTCCTGGTTTGGACAGTCTAATTTATATTCTGTAATAGAAACAATTAAAAAAATAAAATAATCTGAAACGTTTTATATTAATATAAAGAATTCAAATGACATTATTTTAATGAAACTGCTATGTATTAACATAGGACAGAGGTTTATGTGAGTGGAAACCTCAATCAGTGGGAAAAATGCAAATATACTGGTGGTCCACTCTGCTTTAAGGTCTTTCTGTACTAGGGAAGAGATGAAAACCTTGTTGGATGGCCTAGAACAGCTCTTTTGCTGCCCTGCCCTGTCATGCTGAGCGCAAGGGTACTCAAAAAATTGATTTGCATGTGCTGTTTAGTCTGGTGGGTGCTGTGGGTGCCCGCTGGTCATTTCCTGCTATTCCCTTTGACCGTGTGAGGCTGGCCAGACAAATTAATTGCTGGGGTTATTAGTGTGAGTTGACGTGGTGTTGCCACAGGGGTTTGACTGGTCTCTGTCCCACTGACAAAAGATGCTAATCTTGAGTCCCACCAAGCAGAAGGAACTCTCTTGCCTTATTTGGGGAAGAGGGATGTGAAAATGCTCACCCTTGGCAGACAGCAGGAAGAGAGTATGAGAAGGTATGGGAAGGGTTGGATGTAAACGAACTGGTATTTGTGGGATGCGGTATGGCGATCTGAGCAGCCAGAGCCCAGGCAGAGCTCCCCAGGGTGTGGGCAATACACGCTACAGTCACTGCAGAATCCACACTGCTCCGTCCTTTTCCCTGAAAACCAGGGTCTGTGACTCTGTGTGAAGTGTAGTCTCATTTAGACATTGTCTGGAGTCACTTTTTGGAGAGTGAGGGAACTCTCTGTGCGTTAGCTGAATGACTCCACTGCTGAATGTACACTCGGCTCCCTCCTCCCTCTGGACCACTCCTTCCAGTCTGTCTCCTAGCACTTCCAGCCTTCCACCATAGCTCCATTTATCCCCACAGGACCCCTGTACAAGGCACAGAGGGATGGGTAAATCCTTAGTTTACCAATTGAGAGGCTGAAAATTAATCTCACATCCCTAATCTACAGTGAGACTTCAGCACGCCAGGCAGTGCTCAGAGCACACTGCACATGTGTCTGCATGGACAGGAACAAATGAACATTTCTGGGTGTCTGGGTACTGATATAATTCTGTATTTATGGATTTCTCAAGCTATGTGAGCCCTGTGGGTTCAAACAAAACTTGCCTTTTGTTTCCCTCACATAAAGCTCACCTGCCATAACCAAGTCTGGTGTAGGCTGGGAGAAGGGGTTGTTCAGCCTGAGGAGGAGAAGACTCCAGGAGTCCTGACAGCAACCTTTCAATACCTGAAAGGGGCCCATAAGAAGGTTGGGGAAGACTGTTCAAAAGGGGATGGAACAATAGGACAAGGGGTAATGGCTTTAAGGTGGAAAAGGGTAGAATTGGCTGGACATTGGAAAAGAGTTCTTTAATCTGAGGGCAGTGGATCACTGGAACAGGTTGCCTGGAGAAGTGGTTAAGGCCACATCCCTTTAGACATTCAAGGTCAGGCTGGATGGGGCTCGGAGCAATCTGTTTTAGTTAGAGATGTCCCTGCTTGTTGTAGGGGGGTTGGACTAAATTATCTTTACACTTCCCTTCTAACCCAGTGCACTTTATGATTCTGTGGTTCTAAAATGTTTTTAAGGGAGATATCTCCACATTGGGCTTGGTCAGCAAGGAGGAGGGATATATGCCATGCAGTGGTGTCTGCAGCTGGGTGTACATGGACACAGCACAATGTTACCCACTTGGTGGTACCGGTCAGGCACTGACATGTACAGTTACCCTATGTACCTCCTGCAGGGCACAGGGAGCCAACAGCACCACTGCCTTCAGGCCCTTCGGGTAGCATCCGCTGCATCCTGAGCTGCCGCCTAGCTTTTCCTGGAAGCAAACTAGAAGCCCCAAAGGATGTCGCGTGGAACTTGTAAACCCAAGTCAGGCCTCTTTGTCTTGTGATGCTTGTTTTCATTTTGCCGCGGGCTGTCAGGAAAAGAGTTTGTGATTAAAACCGAAAGCTGCCTTGAAGCAGCTGCCAAGCTGGGGGTGTTGGTGGGGGGAACCAAGGGGGTTAGACAGCTCCAAGTGCCTTGTTTTTCCCCTGCTCAGATCCATGTGGAGGATCTATTCCCAGATCTAATCACGATTTGGACTTGCAACGGGGTGAACGCTAGAGCTGTGATTGAAGCCTGGGAGGAGGCAGCCGTTGTGTGATTTACCTCTGCGCAGCTGTGAGCTGCTGAAACCCTTTGTAAGGAAGGGCTGAGTCTGATTTAACGGATTTACCAAAACTCATGGGTTTGTGGTGAAAAGTCAGTACAGCGGGGCTTTGTGAGCTGTGGATTTATTACATGTAAATAAGCTAGTGTGCTAATTGCAGCTGCTGTTACAGGTAGCAGGCTGTTACACAAAAAATCGCCTTGCGGGGTGATTTATGCGGTTTATTTCGCACACCCTTGTGTGAAACACATCGATAGATGCTCTGCCTCCCTTCCCCGCAGTCGCAGGGCTAGAAGCAAGGAGCGGCTTCCAGCGCAGGCTGGCCCACGCTTCCTCCCCAGGGGGCTGAGTTCCAGCAGTCATTAATCCGGGGGAGGAAAAACGGCTCCTGGCGCCCGAGCCCTCCAGTCGGTGCTGCCCTGCAATCTCTGTGCTGAATGGGAACGGTTTCCTCTCCCCCAGCCCTCAGCTTACAGACTGGGTTTCCTGCCTTCCTGTTACTGCCTCCACCTACCCAGACAGCTCTGACACTTCAGGCTCGCTGATCAGCTATTTTCTGCCACGGCTCTTCTAGGGAAGGTTTTACATGTCAGCGTAACAGCTGACTAAGCAGCAGCCCTGCAAGCGGCAGAAATGGGTGTCGGGGCTCTGCAGTCGGTTATTTATTGTTATTCGGCAGCCTGACGAGGCTCCATCTCAAAATGGTGAGGCTTTCTCCACGCCGTGCGAGCAGCCTGCTCCGTGCAAGGGCTGGCATCCAGCCACGCTTCAGGAGCTGGGAGGCAGAGCCCTGCTGGGGCTCCTGATGAAGCAAAAAGGTGCAAGGATGTTTCACAGCCTACCTGAAGGGAGGAGGGCAAGTGATTTGCATAGTGCAACAACCACGGGAAGATGTGACACAGCTTCAGAAGTGGTTCTCTTATGCAAAAGTAGTTAATTACAGAGGAGAAATGGTATAGAGGTACCAGAAATATGAAAGGGCAAAGCAATTTTCCTATCAGAGAGCCCATCTTTTCAGAGTGCCTCAGAATGGGGCATTTTGGGACAAATCCACAGCCAAGCTGGAACCGGCCAGCCATATATATAGATATATTCCCTTCTCTGTGCTAAATTAATTCTGTAGCCAGGGCAATGCAGCCATTCAGAGCACATTTCCAGGGTGCTTTTGGTTTTCATGCTCACTTTAGCAAATTACTTCCAATATATCTCAAGAAATGAACCAACTCTGTCTTTGGTTAGTGATGGATGTGCCTTCAAACATTCAAAGCACTTGAAAAGTTCTGGTGTCTTTGGTCTGATCCTTAGACAGACTATGTCTAGCCTTGTTGAAGTCTCTGCTTTATTCAGAGACTAGTGGCAAAAACATCTGTGGACTTCCATTCTGGCACTGTTTCTCGACTCTCATCTATCCTAAATGGGTCTTCAATCTTACTACACCAGGCAGGTGGGGAACAAAACCTGAGGCACGTTCTCTTGCCTCAGTGGCTGATACCTGAGGACAAAGGGGTCAGGGCACAGGCAAGGCAGCTGCACTTGTCCACTGATGAGATACACTCCTGGATAGGAACTGCTAAGGCTGGGAGGGCATGTTCCCTTCTGCCTAGAGAATGGGGAGAGGGATGGACAGTTACTCACAAAGGAAGGTGCTAAATGTGTTTGTAAGGACTTGGGAAGGAAAAGGGAGGAGATAGATGCTCAGGGAAGTATTGTTGATGAGAGGAGATGAAGAGGATGGGCTTTGTGGGGGATGAAGGCTGGTTCAATAGCAAGACAGAGCATGGTTATAGTCCAGGGCTGGTCTATGTGCCTAAAGATGAAAGGACCTGGGAGGGAAAGGTGACTTCATGTGAGGGTAGTTCTTCAGTGGGGTGGTCATTTCCATGCTTTGCCTTGGGAGAGTGGTATGCTTCCATGTGTGTCTGCCACTGTCTCCATGTTTACTGGTACCTTGTTTTGCAAAGACTGAAATATCCCTCGATACTGGGAAGAGCTGTCATTCAGGAGGGACTTCAGGGGTGAGTTTTTCACATGTGAGAAGTGTTGGCAAGGCAAAATCAAACCTTTACTCTTTGCACTTGGTATCACGTATGTGGCCAGGAGAAGGTTTGCCTTCAGAGCATGGGTGAACGAGAGGGATGTTCAGTACAAGAGCTGCCAGTGAACGGGTCAATAAGTCCACTGATGTGACGGTGCCTTTCACGCCATGCCTGGAAACCACTGCTGAATGTAGTGCAGCACTGACACTTGAGTGAATCAATTTCTCTGAATGCCATGCCAAGCAGATGAGAAGCCTTTGTCAGCCAGTTTGGGTCAAGTCCGTCATCTGATCCCTGACCTATAGCTCTTGAGAGGGAGGTAAAAAGGATGAAGTAATCAGAAAAGTGCAGAGGTCTTGTGCCCTCGGAGAAGAGAGGTGGATGTGCAAGGGGAACAATGTATTCAAAATAAGTCAATAAATCAAAGATGCCAGCCCTGGGCAGATGTGCTCCTGTGCTGATTCTGCTGCCCATGCAGCAGCACAGCAGAGCAAGGTTTAGCTGAGGGGGTGGAGCTTTCATGTTGTAGGTTTGAAGGGTACCATCACCGCTGGAGCATCAGAGGACAATTAGCATGCACTGCCATGTGCCTTTGCTCCCCTGACCCAGAGCACAAAAACCTTCAGAGGGAGAAGGATGAGTGGTGTTGCAGGAAAGCAGAAAGAAGAGGGATCATAGTGCTACCTCTATTCATTGTATGGAAACAGTTCTTTCTGCTGTGTTCAGGTTCCATTTTCCCCAGGCCTTCCTCTGATCTCTTAATCTCAGCAGATGTGGGTCAGGCTCATCAGTATGTTCAACAGGGAGATGCCAACTTCTGCATTTGGATAAGATGCCTTCTGTCTAATCTAAACATAAAGAAAACCTTTTTCTCTGCTCAGAGATGTTGTGGAGTCTCTTGCCCTAGAGATATTCCACTCTCCTGGACATGTTCCTGTGGGATCTGCTCTAGGAGAACCTGCTCTAGCAAGGAGGTTTGGACTAGGCCATTTCCAGAGGTTATTTTCAACCACTACCAGCCATGGTAGTGAAATATCACAGTCTGCCCACTCCAGTAAGGAGCATCAGTGCTTCTGCAAGCATGAAAAAGTCCCGGATCCCAAAGCCAGCATTGTTGGACAGTGTGGTGGAATTCTGGCTTTTTTCTTTTCCCCTGCATATCTCCACACTGATCCCAGTATTTGTGAGATGTTGGAAAGACTGGATGTTCTTGTCTCTGTGGTTTGGGCAGGGCAGAGTACTCATCTGGCCCAGAAACTCAGGATATTAATTACATGATGGTAGTCTCTCCAGTAGGGCATGCTGACCACTGCATGTACCAAAACAATGCCGGCTGCTTTTTCTGGCCTGGCGGTTCAGCTCCGTGCCTTGGCGTGTTCGCAAGTGAGACAGGAGCAGCATTTTGAACAGTGAGAAAGCAGAGATGCACAGAGACCATTAGTGGGCAAGTTCATCTGGAGAGCTGGAAAATTAAATGAGCGGAGTCTAAGAAGTGTGATTTAGCAGTGCAGGGGCAGCGAGAAGCCAAGGCTATGGGTGGATAAATGGAGCATCAATTTGGAGTAAATTGCAGCATAACAGCACTGTGCACACATGTATTATGTGATTTTAAAAGCAGGGCAAGTTTAACCCTTGTCCCTCAGGGCTAGACATGTGACTGCTGTGGCTGCACTGGGGAGCTCTCATAGGTTGCAGTGAGTTTGTGGCATTTTAAAGATGGCACAGTTTTAGATCGTGCCAAAGGCTGATCCGTTTATGTCTCCCGGATCCTTGTGTAGGAACAGACGAAACACAGTGAGGAGCCAAGAAGAGTCTGGAGAATGAAACTCCAGAGATGGGCGAGCAGGAACAGTAGGTGCAACGTGTCTGTAGGTCTCCATGGTGGCGGAGAGTAGAATTAGAGAAGCCACAAGGCTGTGTCAAGATGACATTGTCAAACTGATGAGGTTGTGTCCAGGCCAGGAACAGAAGAGCCAAGACTGAGCAGTGCCTGCCTCAGTATCAATACACTCTGCCAGCCTCAAGCTCCTTTGCGGATGGGGCTTTGGCCTGCTTTGTACCAGCAGTGCTGTGCTACAGTGTGCCCATGGCCTGGCTGACTAGCCCTTCTGTGGCTGTCTCCTGAGGTTTGTTTGGCCTGTGCCAGCTCTCCATGGGCCACTATCCTTGCAGGTTGGGGCCCCAGTCTGCTCTGGCCATGGCTGTGCTTGCTGGTTTTCACACAATCACAGAATATTTTGGGACCTGTCAAGGTGGTGTAGTCCACCCTTCCTCTGCAGTGAGCAGGGACATCTTCAGCTAGAGCATGTTGCTCAGAGTCCCATCCAAACTGACCTCGAGTGTCTCCGGGGTTGGGACAACAGACCCTCATTGTAAATAGCTTCTTCCTTATATCTAGTCTAAATCTACCCTATTTTAGTTCAAAACCATCATCCCTCGTCCTGTTTCAACAGACCCTGCTAAAAAAATTGTCCCCATCTTTCTTATAGGCTCTCCTTAAGTGCTTAAAGTCTGCAGTAAGGTTCCCCTGGAGTCTCCTCTAGGCTGAACAACCTCATTTTTATCAGCCTTTCTTCATAGCAGAGGTGGTCCAGCCCTTTGACAATTTTTCTGGCCCTTCTCTAGACCTGCTGCAATAGCTCCATGTCCTTCTTGTGCAGAGGACCCAGAACTGGACATAGTACTGTAGGTGGGGTCTCACCATGGAGTAGAGGGGGAGAATCACCTCCCAAGTCCTGCTGGCCAAGGTACACTTGCTGCAGCCCAGGATACAGTTGTCCTTCTGGGCTGCAAGTGCACACTGCTGGGCCACATCCAGCTTTTCATCCACCAGTATCTCCAAGTCCTTCTCCACAGGGCTCCTCTCAATCCCTTCATCCTCCTGTCTGTATTGTTACTGCTAGGGCAGTTCCTTCTTGCCTTTTAGTTTGACAATCAGGTCTCAATTCAGCTAGGCTGGTCTCTTCCCTTCCTGATTTCTTACACCTGTAGATAATCTCCTTGAACCGCTCCTTGTTCTCTGCTGGGTTTTCCATGCTTGGACTTCTGCCTCCCTGCTTCTATGAAAAGATGTACTGGAGCCCAAACCTGCCTCTTCCCTAAACCATTTGAATCTCTTGAGATGAGATTTGGAGTGTGTGTACACATGGACTGTTGTCAGCCATCCACTGCAAGCCTGTGGGGAGACCCAGGGTCACCAGCTCAGAAGAACAGATCTATGCACACTCTGGCAGCTCCCAGAGAGCAGGAGCTCCCCTTGGAGAAGACTAGTGTGGCCAGCTGCTGAGCCAAGACAGCGTGCAGGTAGGTGTCTATGAGCTTCTGTTTGGTCAAAATTGTGTTGTCAAAGGACTTGTCACTCATCAGATCTGATCCACTCACAGTCCTCTTCTCTGTGGAGGGGCTGCTGCTGGACTGGGACTCACTCTCCCACAACCTCCAGCAGCTTGGGGATTCACCACCCAAGTGGTTTGTGAACCAAGGTGTTGGCTGGAACAGGAGCTTCTTCATGTTATTTCAAGTTTCAGTGGTTGTCGGGAGCACTGGGAGCAAGGGAGTTGTAGTGGGATGCACAGTTGCTGTTTCTCACTGCTAATAGCAATCACATCAGGGTTTTTGCGGCTGTAAAGATGCCCAGAGCAAAGGGTGGGCCCCCTTGGAATTAGCAGCAATATATAGATTTTTTTTTTTCATATTGAAAGGAACAAAATGGTCTTTCCAGCAGGCAACAGCTTGCTTCTGTTGCCATGATCTGTTCTCCTCCCAGGAAAGCTCTCGCTTCTGGAAGGACACAGCAGCCCTGCGCAGTGTGAAGGGCTGCTCACAAAAAAGACACCACACGCACAAAACTCCCAAACAACCCGAAGTAAAAGGCAGCTGCTTGAAGTAAGAGCCAGGCTAATGTGGAGATGAAAGCATTTATGCAGAGCAGAGGTGGAGAATATTGGCTCTGGGAGTGGGCGGAAGTGTCCTCATGAATGAGCAGCGTGATGCAGCGCTGCCTTGAATAACAAAGAGGGAAGGAGGGCGTTGGGATTTGATAGTACAGGCTTCGGAAAAAATGAGAAGCTGAGAAGAGAAGGAAATCATGGCTAATTTAAAACTGGCTTGGAGAAGCAGGTGGGAGGAAGACCTTGAACATTTGCTATACTGTGAGTTGAAAGTAAGGAAATGGAAAAACAAGGGTTGGAAGGCAGAGCAAGGGAGGGCTTGTCTTCTGCTTGCTCTTTGAAAGGAACAACAATAACTCTTGCAGAGAACATTAGGGGTTTTCTGGGAAAATTAAGAGCTCCTGGAGTGAACTGTCGAAAGGGAAGGGCAGAGGAAAGAGGGTGAAGCCAGTGGCTCCCAGAAAAATGACAAGGATATGGTTGCACTGAAATATTTACTCTTTACTTGTCTGTATCCTCAAAGCCCACATCAAGAGATGAGGGCAACCCTTCTTTGACAGCTTGGAGTTGCACTATCAGGTCGGGTGTAGTGGGGTAACAGCCAGAGCAGCTTTATCAGCTCTTCCTTCTGTTACTTGCTTTGAACCAAATTCTTAGTGACTGGGTTGGGTGTGCGCTGCGGTGGACGAGCATGGAGCCCAGACACCTCTCCCCAGCGTACCTGCATGTCATTTTTTTGCATGTTTGACCTGACAGAGGTGACAAGGCACACGTGACAGTGGCACTGTGCTCCTCTTGAAAAGTTGCCCGGGTCTGTATCTCCCATTTTATACAAAGAGAGTGGGAGCCATCCAGAAAAAACAGGCACGAGCAGCCAATACAATCAGTTTCAATATATTCTTCTCAAAAAAAGCCCCTGAACATCTCTCCAAAACAATCAGAGCTGTTAAATAACACTTATTCTGTGTGGAGGAAGTACAGCACGATTGGACCACCAACCCATGCCAAGGAAAACACTTTGGTCGGTAACAATGGACCAAACCAAAGNGGATGGGCGTGGGCCAGCTATGCTGTGCATCCAGAGTGCTTTCTGGCTTGCTCTCCTCAAACCTTGTCTCCCAGTGGCCAGCCCAGTTTAGGTCATGCAAGCAGAGTGCTGTCACTGTGCAGCAGGCTTGTGGTGATCGATCAAATCACAGGGATTTTACTCAGGGAAGAATTTAGATTTTACCTGCAAGAGTGAATGCATCTGCCTTTTTAATTGTATTCTCAGTAGTATCAGCATTTTTCAGCCCAGGCTAGATGATAACTTGTCCCAGGATGGGAAGGCAGGGAAGCAAGCAGCCAGTTTACCACAGACTGTTGGATGGAGAGTGCTGGTAGTGCAGAGTCAGACCCAATTCTCTGCCGCCACAATGCAGTGTCGTGGCACTCGCGCAGAGAGCTGTCACAAGTATGTGATGCATCATGCAGAGAGCCGGCACGTGACAAGCACGCCACTTGCATTCATAAGTATCTGTTCAAAAAAGAGTAGTATTTGGCCTGTACGCTTTGTATTGGCTGTGCATGCCTGGTGATGGGAGGGGAGGGCTTCGCCTGCGACAGAGATTTTATATGTGCAAAGAGATTTAATGAACCTCTCCAAGCTTGCAGTCATTTTCTTGTACTGTTCATGGAGCAGGAGGTGAAACATGTAGGTTTGATTAGTGTTGCTGCATCTGTTCTGATAAAAGACATTTTAGCTGTCTTCCCATCCTCACACAAAGAGAAATTTTAGTTCCTCTATTTCTTTTCTCTACCTCTGCACATAAAACAGGTATTTCCCTCTTATAGGTCTGACTGTGAAGGTATTTATCTTTGATCTTCAAGTACCTTCAGTCACCCTCAGTCTCTAGTACTGTGGTTCCTGTCCATGGCTGTGCCTGAGGCAGCCTCATCACCCTCAGCCAGACCCCCATGCAGTGTGGGGCGGCTGCAGCAGGGCTCCCTGCTGGGCTCCTGCATCCCACCAACTGCCTTTCTGGACTGTGAAGATCGTGATGGCTTCCATGCAAGTGGGATGTATCACGGTGCTTAGCTAGAAAGGGGGCCACTTACAAGAACTGATATAGGGATGTGGTGCTCTCTCACTGGGATTGCCACTGCTTGCAGAGACCAGGACAAGAAAACAGCATGTGGAGAACCTGTATCGCACCAAGTAGAACTGGTGTTCCAGAGGCAGGAGCAGGATGGCTGAAACACCAGCTGCTGACAGCCTTATTTTGGTCCATGTCCTGCTGAAAAAAATGGAATATTGCTTCATGAAAAAAACTGGAAAAGGATCTGGGGATTTGGCAGTGGGAGAGGTTCTGTCTTCTTGCTGTTTATTCTCTAAGTGGAGCCCTAACTCGCTGTTTGTGACTTCATGATCATTTCCAGAGCCTGTGCTAATGATGTCATACCCGGGGGATTGTGGCTACAGGTGGGAAATGAACATCAGGAACAGATGAACTCTTTAATAAACAAAGTTCCTGTTTCCATGCAAATGTCTTTGGAAAGAAGGGAAATACAGAAATTTATGGTATAGAAGCAACGCTGTTTGGAAACAGACTTTTTATGAGTTTTCCAAGAGGTGCCAGCTGCTCTTTAATGTTTTCATTTAAGAATTTTATGTAGGAAAGCTCTAGCTTGTGTAAACAGCAAGACAGAAAGTTGTAGGGATTGTTGTTAATGGTGAACCTAACAGGCTGAGGGTTTGGCTCGGAAAAGACAGTGAGTGTTGATGCTTAATTGAAGTGGAGGTTTTTAATGTGGCTGGATGACACCTATGACATCATTGTTGTTCTCTGAGACCTACCCGTGCCACTCGCTCTTAGACCACTCCAAAGCCTCCCATGTCTCTTCTTCCTCCCAGGTTCTGGGAGAAGGTAGCACAAGTGGATAGGAAACCCAGCAGCCCTTTCTGGGCTGGGTTGCAGCTTGTCATCTCTTGGAGAGGTTGAACCTCTTATGATCCAAGGGAGCAAGCCCAGGTTAGGAGATGGCCACATTGCCCTGCCCCTGGCAGCAGGCTGGCCAGGCTGCTTCTGCAGAGGCATGGCAGGAACACACTCCATCCCTCTCATCACCCTGCCTATCATGTGCTCTGGTACTCACTGCCCTCACCAACATCCATTGGTAATCTGTATCTATTAATCTGCTGTTTTGGGGAGTGACTATTGTGTGCTCCAATGAATATCATTGCTTTAGTTTGTTGGAGAGAGAGCCGGTGCCTGCACCTGAGTTAGTGTTCTTCTGGCAGGGTCCCTTCCTTTGGCAATTAGCTCTGCAGGGTTGAAATGTGGTGGCACCATCTTAGAAAAAAAAATAAACGAGGTCCCTCCAGCGAGGTCAGCAGGAAGGAAGCAGGCAGCTGCACAGCCAGCACATCTCTAGGAACACCTGAGCAGCAATCAGTAGTGTTTACTGCTCTCCATCTTGCTCTCGTGTTTTGCTGCAGCATCTCTCTGTTTGCTCATCTACAGCCTGGATGTTTTTGAAAAAGGTGACTGCTGATGACAGCTAAGATAACATGAGGGTGTTTTGGGTTTTGCTTTTTTTTGTCTTCATGAGAACGCCTCCAGTTCTATTAATAAAACCCTGACTGTGACTCGTCCTTCTGAGAACTCCTGGCCCCTTTTCATCCATGCGAATCTGTATTTTTAAGCTGCTGTAGGTGGATTGTCGACAATGGTTGTCATGCAAAGCCTGAGTGCTGGCAACAGGATCTTCTTGGAAACCTGCAATGAGTAATGGTTGTATTTCTGACAGGTCTACGAGGAGGGAGGTGGGGCTGTTTTGCTGAAGATAGGTTGACAAAATAAGTGTCACTTCATGACAAACTAACTGCCAAAAATACTCACATCAGACACTGGAAATAATTAGCCAGGGGTATGACAGAACATCTCAGAGGCTCACTAGTAAACTGATAATTTAAACTTTTGTCTTTTTATTCAAGGCAGGAGAAATTATCACATCCTTTGTTCCTTGGGTTAGTTGTAGGTTTGGTGTTTGTTGTCTTTTTTTAACTCATAGGCAGTGGCTCTACTTGAAAGATCAGATAGGATATGGAGATGTTGGAGTGGGTCCAGAGCAGATCTATTAAACTGATCTGAGGGCTAAAACACCTGTCCTATGGAGACAGGCCGAGGGAATTGGGGTTGTTCATTTGGAGAAGAAAAAGCTCTCGGGAAGGACCTTATAGCATCCTTCCAGTACCTGAAGGGGGCTAGAGGAAAGCTGTAGAGAGACATTTTATGAGGTACCCTAGTGATAGGACAAGGGGGAATAGTTTCAAGCTCAAAGAGGTCAGACTTAGACTAGATCTTAGGAAGAAATTCCTGCCTGTGAGGGTACTGAGGCACTGCAACTGGTTGCCCAGAGAGGTTGCAGCTTCTCCATCCCTGGAAGCATTCAAGGCCAGGTTGGATGGGGCGCTGGGCAACCTGGTCTGGTGAGAGGTGTCCCTGCCCATGGGGAAGGGTGGGGGGTGGTGGGGATAATCTCTGAGTTCCTTTCCAACCTAAACTATCTGTGATTTTATGTTTACTTCTCTGGCTTGTGTGAAAATAATACTGATCACATGAGACCTGATTAATACTGTAATCTCACAAAGGTGTGAGATGGCCATCAAAATTTGAGAAACTCTGCTCAGTACTAAGCTGGACTAAAAAAGGCTTCTAAACCCAAAGCTGGAGTAGCAGTCCTGTGGTCCAGTGGTCTGTCAGTAGTCGGATACTTTTGGAAAAAATCTCTCTGAACAATAGTTTCCCTGAAAAGAGACCCAGCTGTTGATAGCTCCTTTTGTGGATCAGCATGTGGTACAGTTTGCTGGTTGACCCAAAGCCATCCCATCCTACGCTGTCTGGAATTAGGAAGTTTGGTTTTGCGGTGCCCAATTCCTGACTGTGATGAGCAGCTCCTGCAGTTGCAGAACCCACTGGCTGCAGATGGGATAAAGCAGCCAGCTCAGCACTGTGATGACCCTTGGACTTGGGGCTGCTCCTGCCTCTGACACCCAGGGCAGGTCACCTAGAGGTTTGTAACAGCGTCAACCAAAGTGGCACAGGTTCATCTCAAGTGACCCTCCAAAATGCCAAGCTCCTCTTAGCCCACACTGCTATCACGGCCAAAGCACAGTTGCATTTAGCAGAGAGCTGGAGGTGTCTGTGCAGAAAAGCTGCAGGGATGTGACCCTAGAGCCAGCAGCCTCTGAAGAGCAGTGCCGGATGCCACATCTTACCTAACATTGCTGCTCTCTGTAAAGTACCCTGTGTTATTTTCAGCTCTAACGCCCAAGTACCAGTAACAAGACACATCTTTGCATCACGCTGGTAGTCACAAGGAGGCAACACCCAGGAGCCCACCAGCTGGAAAGCCCCATCTCTGTGCACAAGTATTGCTGCACCACAGCTCACAGATCTTCAGAAGGCAATCCACTCTGTGAACTGGTGTTTTCTAATGTCCCCATGCTCCTGCTGGTCTGCTAGTTCCATCTTGACCCTCTCAAGTGAGTCAACAGCCATCTGTGCACGCTGGAAATCAGGTGACTTCTTCTTTAAGAGGGCTTTTCATCATTTATAATGAATCCCTCTGCACCAGCCTGTGTTGTACATAGTGATGTCCAAGATGAAATTGGGCGGAAAGAGTATGATCTGAAGCCACCCACAGCAGCCTGGTATCACCTTTCCATCTCAGCTGCACTTCAGCAAACCAGCAGAAAAGAGGCAGTTTCCTCTGTGCTTGCTGCCAACCAGAACTCTCACTGAAGCAGAGGGAAGTTTTGTTTTTCCCTAAATAGGAATGATTTGGCCTTTGGTGGTGCTTGACTGGAAAGAATCCAGCACTTCTCTGATCTTGTCAAAGTGGCTGAGATGGTCAGAAATCAGGGCTGCTCCAGGAATATTTTCTCTGGGTTTCACTTTCCGTCCCACCATGCTGGTACACTGAAAGGAAAAACTGGGCCCACCGCTGGTGTCAATGTACAGATAAAAATCTAAACCTACAGATAGATTGCTCTGCCTGGGCAATCGTTGTTATTAATTCTTCTCAGTCTGTCTTTTCGGGGGAGGGAGAGTTTGTTTCATAGGACCACTCGGGTGGTTTGTTACCCTCCTCTCCCCTTCCATATGGGGAAGAATAAAGTGAAGAAACAACATTTTTGGAGAAGAAAGACTTGGAAAGGGTTGCTGTTTTCTGGGAGTCTGCTCCAGCTGTTGATTTGTGGAAAACCTCAGTGGAAACTAAGCACTATGGCACCAGCCCTTTACACATGAATTCAGCAGTGGCCTTGTTCCAAACTGTGGCTGATTGAGGTTCCTGGCTCGCGCAGTCAAAGCCTCGTGTAGTGTCATGCTTTTTCTCATGTATAGATAATGTTGATGCAGCTGTGGAAGGCTCTGAAGTTCTTTTTTTGTTTCTACGTGGGATTGTCGTCATTCGATCAAGCTGAAGCATCGTGGAGCTGTGCTGTTGTTTGTCTTTGCTCGTTAGATGTTGGCGGGCGAGCCTGACATGGGCTGAGATATTGCTTGAGAAAGCAGAAAAGGCTCCCTCTGTTCTTCCTCGTGTCCTTTGCAGAGATACACACCGATCCAAACTCCCTTCCAAAAAGGCAGGAATGCTGAGAAGATTTGGAGCTGGGCTTTGGGCTTTTTGCGGGCTGGGCCCCTTCTGCCTGACCAGAGCACGCGGAGTCCTGTCTTCTTGCAGTCTTTGTTCCTCTCCAGCATTGGTCATGCATAGTTGGTGGCATATCAAGATTTTGAGCACCATACTGAGTGCAGTAACCTCTTTTTCTTGGATGGACATTTTGTTTGTGGAGAACACGGCACAGTGCTCGGTTGTCTGGGCAGAAATGAGCATCGAGGAAAATCTCAGCTCTGTGATGTCTATGAGATCAGAGATTAGTTTTCCAGTAGACACATCCAATTATTCAAACCTCTCCAGCAGACAAAAGAGCTTTTGACGATCTGTTTTGATGAAACCCTCTGCAATTCGTGGATTAGACGACTGATTAGGGATTAGAAAAAGGGAAAAGGGTTTCTAATTAAAGTCAGCCCAGCCCTTAATTTGGGGAGCATCCGTGAGTGGTAGCACAAGGTGACTCCATCACATATGTCTGTGATTACAGTTGCAGCCTGGATCTGTGGCCTTCTGCATAGTGTTACATGGGTTTTCTGTTCCTGGGTGAAGCAGGAGTGTGCGCTGGAGCAGCTGCTGCTTCTCAGCTCTGCCTTCCATGGTAGGCTTTTATGAATGGGTAAGTCCCTGTTTTCCTTTAGCAGGCCTACCTTGTCACGTAGTGACTGATTCACTCACCTCCTTATCTCTGGGCCATATGACTGACTCTGATTGCATCTTCCTGGCCAAGTTGGCTGTGTATCATGTTTCTTTCCCCAAGGGCAAATTAGGGCAGAATCCTTGAAACCTTAGAGCTTCCTGCAGCATCTGGAAAGAAGAGGATGGGCCAGACAGAGGCAGGCAGAGAAAGATGAAAGAACTTGGAGGCTGGAAGTATTCTTTCTTGGAATGAAGCTTTCTCCTGGCTGGCCTAAGGCAGAGTAATTTTTCTGCAGCACACAGGATGGCTGGGCCCCTGCTCTTAGAAGTAAACATTTCAAAGGTGCCTGAGGGCCACCTATTTCTATTTCTATAAGCTACTTGGTCTGAGTCTCAGGCTGTATTCCCATTGCCATTGTAGGAGCTACCCTGAAGTGAGGCATTATCTTGTGCAGATACCTGAACCAGGCTGAAGAAGTTTGGATGCTAGAAGTAGTTATCTACAGCGTTGCATTTGTCAGAGCATTACACCTGCCTGCTGACACACCTTACCCCTTGCCAAGTTCTTCTTAAAAGAGTCTCTAGCTCACACTTGGGACTGTTGGTGCCGCAAAGGCTTTTGCTGCAATCCAGGCCTCTCTTCAGCTGTCCTCTGGGGCTCAAGGGACTAAAAGCTATAGTCAGGGAAGAGGGAAGAGCATAGTGTTTGGAGACTGGAGTATTGCTGGTGCTTTTGAAACATTTTTGTGGCTGAACCCACATTTGCTCTTAGCACTGTCAAATGCTTTCCTGTTTTTCTCTGCCCCCTTGAACTCAGACTGCAGTCCCAACCAACTACAGTGGTTTGTTTTTGATGACAGAGCAAAGGTGCCAAAATATTTCAGTAGCTCCCCTAGGAATATCTGCAGCTTCTTTAGCCAGTGTTTTCACAGCTGGTCATAGCTTTATTGTACTTTTGAAAGCCAACAGTAGTGAATCTGGGATCCTGAAGGAGAACAATAGCTAACTTCCCTTATATCAGAATTGAGAAGTAACAGAAAGCTACTCTTGAACCTTTGAAGAAATGTCCAGGAGCATAGCTAAGAGGAGGTTTGTTGTTTGAAAGACAAAGTTGAAGAGGTCTAGAGAGAGCTTAGACCAGTCTTTAGACTTAGGATAAAGTTTATGTTTGGAGCCACCAGGACCATAGACCTGCAACTCACATGAGAGACCTGCTGGTGAGCTTCATTCTGCCATCGATTCGTTGCCTCCAGAGCTGCTTCTGTTGTCTTTGATGGGAACAGGAAGCGTAAATGTGATACCAAGGTCTAGAAACAGGACTGAGGTCTGGGAATTTGAACTTCCACCTGGCAAAAATGCTGCAGACCTTTAATTGCTGCTCAGATTTATTACCTGTTAGCTGTGCCCAGTTGGTCAAATGACAGAACTAAGCAGAAGGCATGTAGAACCATTCCATAGGAATGTTCAGTTTGGAAAGATCAAGATCATCAAGTCCAACCATTAACCCAGCTGTCCCAAGGCCTCTGCTAAACCCTGTTCCTAAGCTCCAGATCTGCATGACTTTTAAACACATCCAGGGGTGACCATTCAGCCCTCTCCCTGGGCAGCCTGTTCCAAGGTCTGAAGACCCTTTAGTCATTGCATTGTCATAGCACTCAAAATTTGTGTGCTGCATCTCTTCACTCCCTGTGCTGAGCTAGTGAAGTATGAAAAACCAAAAACCATGCTGCAGAGCTTCAGATTTTATTTAACTAACAAATCCATTAAATTCAAAGAATTTTTAGACTGAGCTCTTCAACCAAATGGTTTTTTTCTCCTATGGTGACATAGTCTTCAACTCCTGATGTGGAGCCTATATGTTACCTTGCACTCAGAGCTGCAGCACCAGGTACCCCTTCTGACTGTGGCCCTCATCATAGAATCATAGAATCAGTAGGGATTGGAAGGGACCTTGAATGATCATCTAGTTGGATCCCCCTGCCACAGCAGGATCACCTAGACCAAGTTGCACAGAAACACATCCAGGCCAGTCTGGAACAACTCCAGAGGAGACTCCACAACCCCCCTGGACAGCCTGTTTCAGTGCTCCATTACTCTCACTGGGAAGAAGTTCCTTCTGATATTTAGATGGGACCTCCTCTGTCCAGCTTATACCCCTTGTCCTGTCATCAGATGACCTTGAGAAGAGCCTGGCTCCGTCCTCCTGACACCCACCCTTCACATATTTATAGACATGAATGAAGTCACTCCTCAGCCTCCTCTTCTCCAAGCTCAAGAGANTTCTCACGATCTGTTAGCCACCCCCCTTCTGATGCACCCCAGGATGCCGTTGGCTCTCTTGGCCACAAGAACATTGCTGGCTCATAGTCACCCTGCTGTCCACTAGGACCCCCAGGTCCCTCTCTCCTACACTGCTCTCCAACAGGTCAGTCCCCAACCTGTACTGGTACCTGGGGTTGTTCTTGCCCAGATGCAAGCTGTGACACCTGTGACAGTCCTCCGCTGTGTGTAGAAGGCCCAGAACCCCTCTTGCTTGCACTGGGACCATAAGCTCCTAATGCCCCCAGATGCAGTGGTATTATTTTCTGTGTGCCTCTAAGTACCTAGAGTATGACTTGTCACTTGTTTCCACATTTCCATGGACCTGCGCTGTCTGATTCAGCAGGAGCCTTGTTGTTCATTGCAATCCAAGCAGACCCATTGCTGAGAGTGATAAAATCCAAGAGAAATCTTTCAGACTCCCCAGATCACCTCTTTGCTGCAGTTATTTTTTTTGTCCACGACTTGTCTGTGAAACCAGATACAACTAAAACATGCAATTCAAGAAGGCTTAGTGCCTTGACCTCAGTACCGAGGTATTGCATGAGCTGCCTGCCAGATACCACAGTCCCCGCTGTTACAGACAGGTAATTAGGTCACCACTTGTGAACTTTTGACACACACACACACAGCCTTACAACCCTATAGTGTCGATGGCCTCAAGCAAGCAAAAGACAGTTCCCCTATCATCATGAATCTAAGGAGCACTGAACTCCAAACAGTCATTTAGGATAAGATGGCTTCAGCCCTCCTCTTTAAATTCTGCCTGAAGGCAGAGCTTGTCTTTGTGGGTGTCTGGCTGGAGATGCCCATAGAGGCTGAGGGAGCTGCTGTGGTTCCCTACTGGGACACTCACTTGGGCCCTGTGCAGATGTGTGCACAGTGCCCACGTTGGGACCCTCCATGGGGGTGAATGATTTGCTTCAGCACTTTAACACCACGACGCGATGTGTCCCAGCAAGCCCTCAGAAGCGATGCCAGTCTGTGATGGAGGAGCATAGCTAAGGATGGAACCTGGCAATGCCATGGTTTCAGGTGTGTGGGAGATGGGAGGTGTCCTAAAAATGTCTCCTGTCATCCTTCATAACTGGAAAATGCAGGGGCTGGTCAGCTTACCTCCCCCTCTCCTTGCTGTATTTGCTTATTCTGTATAGTTTCTCTTCATAGTCCCATCTCAAGACACTTTCCCGTCAGCTCGCACTGTTATGTCACTCTCCAGTGGGTGAACTCAGTATGACCAGGAAATGCTGAAGAAAAATGAAATGCAGATGTGGGAACTGCATTAACATTCCCTTCCAACGCAGTTGGTGTTGGAGAGCTCGGACTGTTGCTCTTTTTGACTCTGCTTCTCCACTGAGCACGTTTACATCAAAGTGTCAATCTTATCTGCCTTTTGGTTCAGCCCACCCATCTCTGTGGAACAGCTTGGTCAATGCTCTCGCATCCTTCTTGGTCATCATCTCTGGGGAGGACTGGGTCCATAATGGGGCACATCTGGTGGGGAACACTGGAACCTGAGAGGGGCTTGGATTTGCTCTTCAGTTATGTCACGTCTGGGCAGCGCTTGTTTGTGAATTTTCAGAAAGCCCAGATAAAAGGGTATGAGAAAAGTGAAAAAATTAATTGTGACCTCAAAGCTCCTATGGTGGAAAAACTGCTATGTGATGCAATGCCAGTAAAATAGAGGCAACTGTAACTTCACAGGAAAAGGAGCAGCGATACTCTGATTAATAGCTGTGTTTTCTGAGGTTTCGGTAGAAATGGCTGCTGATTATTTCTGAAACTTATGATGGCTGTCTTCATGCATAACCCCTTCTTAACATCGATTTGGCAACCAGAAAAAGGAATATATCATAGAATATTCCGCTTGTAGGGCCAAGTTCTGTCAGCTCTCTGCTTGCAAAGCCTCTGCTGACTGCCTTGGGATTTCTCCCTGTGGAATGATGGCAGGACGTGATCCAGACCCAGTATGAATGTAACATATGAACCAGTAGATCTTCAAATGGAGAAAAAGTGTGTGGAATTTCCCTGTGCTGTCATGTGCTTGCCTTATAGGCAACGGCATCCACAGTTATTGAAAAGAAACACAGATGTCTGTGGTTAGACATCAGTGACTGTTGTGGGAGGGAAAAGAGGGAAACTAGGAGGCTTAGAATTTGTGCTTGAATGCTTTGCTGAGAAATACAAGGCGAGAGAAATGAAAACACTTTAGGATAGAACTGTAAGGAGGGGAAATTTGCATCACTGGCAACACTGATGAAATATAATGTTCTTGCCAGAAGAGTATAAATAATGGGTTTCCTGATAGAAAATGTTGATGAGGCCAGTAGGGGGGAAGAGTCTGAGGAAAATGTATGCATGTGGAAACTGAGTTTTATTTTAGTGGTGTCTGAAAATATCCACAAAGCCTGGCACTTGTAAACCTGGGAATCCTGAAATCAGTAATTTTCAGAGTTAACTGCTGGAGAGTGACAGCCCCATGAGGACCATTTGCTTTTCAGGTCTTGCATGTTCCTGCCTATTTTAAGTCCTCAGACTCACTGCTGGCCATATAATATCTTGTGCAGCTGAGATAGCGGCCCTCAGTTAAACAGTCTTGGAGACTGCAGGAGATGCTGGTGGTAGCAGGATGTTGCTGGGCAGATTTTTACATTGAACATAACTGCACTTCCTTAAGTGTGTTACATGCCACCACCATCTGACTTGTGTTACAGGGAACGTGTGCCATATAGTCCCCCCAGAAGGGTTTGTTGCTTCAGTCTACACCACGGGATGTGCTGAAGCTCTGGAGGTCTCTTGTCCAAACTCCTGCTCAGAGCAAGGGGAGATCTCCCTTTTCAGTGCCTTGCTCGGGCACATTCTGCATATCTCCAAGGATGGAGATTTCACAACTTCCCTGGGCTTTAGGCCCACTTCATCAAGTAGGATGATCCTTTTTTATAACTTTAAATGATTGGTGCTGATCCAGGTTTTAGGCCTTTAGAACAGAGGATGCTATTCATTGCCTTTGGGCAGGTTTTGGCTGCTTGAATAGAAGCAGATGAAGGAAGATTTTCTTGGCCTGACAGCAAACCTCAGTGTCAGCCCCTAGAAACTTGATCTAAAGAGGTTTCCACAAAGGCGAGCCTTAGGCTACCTGGCAGAGAGAAAGAGGCTCCTGCAGGGAATTGTTCAGAGCACCTCTGTGAAGCTTCTCTTTTGAAATGCCCTCAAGAAGGGCTGGTCTATCTGTGCTGATAACAGCAGGCTTGTAGGAAGATTAGCTTCCCTCTCTGCTTCCCATGTGCATCCCCAATGCATGAGCCTTTCTACCACTAAGGCTGCAATTTGCACCTTTTTGTAATTCTTCTGGACAGAAAACTAAGGAGATTTGGAAAGGCTGAGGGGACAAAAGTGTTGCTGAATGGCAGGGATTCAACTGGGGCTGTATATGGTAATGATAATGCTGATGTTTTGCCCTTCAGCAAATTGTCCTGGGCATGGAAAGTGACTGAATATGGGACTTTGTTCAAATAGAACAGTATTTGCCATCAACCACTGCTTTTTGTCACCTGAGGGCTGTAAAGTCTATCTTACAAGGGACCTCTGGTCCAAACTCTGAAAGGAAATACGCCTTTAGGCCTGCTGGCTCTCCTCTCAAAATGATGCACACATGTCAAAGGCAAAGCAGAATGGTGACTGGTTTAGCAAATGAAGACTCGGGTGGGTAGCAGATGAGAAGGGCTCTAGATGGAATGCTGGGCAAACTCCTGGCTGGGGGAACAGTGTAGGTGTTTGCTACATTCTCTTTCAACTTCATCTGTCCATAGTTTTTGTGACAGATGGAGCTGAACCACCTAACTATTTATTTTGGAGGCAAACATGAATTTGTGTGCAGTGGCACTATGACAGAGTATTTTGTTTTGCATGCCACCCTTGCTTTGGTCCTCTGCTCCAGGTTGGGATTTGATGCTGTAATGAAAAATCACAAAGTGGTGCCACTTTAATTGGACAACGCTGCAGGTCACATGAACCTTGTGGGGTACAGATCACTCCTAAAAATCTACGCATGCTTACAGGTTGCAGGGTGACCTGTGAGCCCCTCAGACTGCAAATACAGCAGTGTTCTTCTCAGTATACCTTGTCCCTTCTGCTGCACTTTGTCCTGGCTTCCCAGGAGAACAAGACTTGAGGTCTTGCTTCACAAGTGTGTGAAAGAAAGTCTCTGAAAAGCATCTTTCAACATTTGGTCAGATTGCAATCAAATTTGTCAGTAGGGTGAAGACCTCAGAAACTTTATGTTCTTAAAAGCTTTACAAAAATAAACAGCCAGGTAAAGAGAAGACAAGTCCTCATCGCTATTCCTGCTGTGGAGAAGGCTAAAGTAGAAGCTTCCCTTCATCTGGATGGGAGACACAAAGCTCCAGGGTTTTCCCTAACTCTGGGGCTATTTGTTAATTCCCCCATCCCAAATCAAGGCAGGAGAGGTGGGGCTGAGGCTGGTTCTCCATCTGCAGTAACAACAACGGCAGTGCTGTAAGTGCTATCCTTATTGCTCAGGCGACAGAGAACCTCTTTGCAGGCACCTCTGGATCTCATCTGTGTCCACTGTGGCAAAGAGCAGTTGGTGAAGTGTGGGTATGTCTCCCGTCTGGCTGCTGGCAAACAAGGATTTTGTTTGAAATGCTTACCCATAGTCAACTGCCTCTGGCCTGCTGTCTGCAGAATCTTTTATGAAGTAAATGTTTATGCTTTCAGACTCCCCCTAGGCCTGTATAATCATTCAGCACATGGCTGCAGGATAAATCTGTTCTTGCAGTTAGCAAAGGAGTAAATGCATACTCCAAAATCCTTAACGAAACCATGAGAATTGGAGGGGCACCAAACCAAAACATTCCTCTCATTTAGGCTGTTAGAGCTGCTGGGAAACTGGATATTTTGCAAAGGAGCTGGCTTTTCCCCCGCCCCCTTCACTGCCATTTTTTTTTCCTTGAAGTCTGCAGCAATGGAATGAGTGAATTATTTCCTGAGGCAGCTGCTGTGTAACATCCAATACTTTATTCTTTGAGCTCATAAAAATAAGCGCACCGAGAAGAAGAAAGCGGCAAGTTGTTCGGCATTCCAGAGGATTGGGCGGCTCCAGAGACTTCATGTTTGTTTTCTTGGCATGTGCTAGATATGTCCATCTATTTTTCTTTCAGCTTTTTGCAGGCACCACCTGCCCCTTGTTCTTCTTCAAAAATAGATGAAGTAAATCTCAGACACAGGGCCTCAAGGGAGTGCCTGGGGAAGGAGCAGAATAGAAAACAGTAAGAAGAGAGAGAGGCTTGTATCTCTCTTCAAGGGGTGGAGATGATAGATTTTAAAAAGCCTTGGAAGTCTGAACAGTTGGTGAGAACTGTCAGCTATCATGCCTTGTGACACAGACCTCGATAGGCAGATTTCCATCCACTAGTTAAAGGAGCAGCATGATGAAAATTGATGGCCTCAGACCCTCTTAGAGCCCCATTCCATTCCAAACCATTCAAGGCATTGTGGTCCTGCAGCAACAGCCAAAGGGTAGGGCAGTGAAGGGGCTGTGAAATACTGCTCTGTTCATCTGACAGGGTCCCCAGTGCAAGCTGTTGGGGTGGAAAATGCAGTTTCTTAAAATATATTGAGCAGGCACTAGCAGAGGGTCCTTGTGGTGGGATCTGAGACATCCAGAATCACCATGAAGGGGAAACTTCTGGTGGTGTGGTGGATGGAGAGAAGGGGAAGGTGTAATGAGCAGACCAGGGTCCACTAGTTAAGATGCACAGAAAGGGAAACCAAGGGCTGTGTGAATGGTATCTTCCTGTTCCATAGCCCATCATGACATAAACTAGGGTGGCATTTTTTTGTCCAATCTTCACCACAGATTTCCTGCATGAACACTATCACAATGTGCTCTTCCTAACAAACAGCAGAGGAAAAGAGTAAAGCAGTGCTTTATGTTGGAGGGTCACTTTGAAGGGCTTTACACTTAAGCTCAGAGGTGGCTGCCTGGGAGCCAGTGCTCCTGGGTCTAGCTTGTCTCCAGACCAATGCTACCTTGGGAATTCAGACACACATGCACAGGAAACAGCTATGTGCTGCAGCTGTTAGCACTTTAGAGGAGCACTTGCAGTTCATATTTATCTGCTTCTTGAAATAGTGGAGTAGTCTCTGCTATTTCATACATTTAAAGCAAAAACATTGTTCCCTCCTATTTCATTTTAGCGGTGGGTGTAGCAGAACACATGTTTGGCACGTTCTGTAGGGACTTGAGCAGAGAACAAAACATCCATGGATCTCTTTCATCCATCCTGGTTTAGAGGTCTCTGATACTCTCATATCACTGGGACCTTCTTGGATTGGGAGAAAGATGAGTATGAGACCCCATGAGTGTGGGACAGGGTGTGCACGACACTACGATTCCCACAGCCTGTGTGATTTGTGACCCTCTCACTCACCTTCCCTGCTTCTCATGTTCCCATGATGAAACGAGACATCTCTTTGTCTTTGGAGAGGGCTCTGGGAGACATAGAGAAGCAGTGCTTTCCTCACTGGTAGGTATTTCTGTTCCTGGGTGACTTCTGTGTTTACTGGGGTCACATAGTATTCAGTATTGTCCTAGTTATCTGTGGAGGTTGGGGAAAGTGAAAAGGTGAAAGCAGTTCTGTCTATGGCCTTCTGAGGTCACATCTCAGAAAATGTGCAGACACAAACTTCCTGGCCAGTAGATTCCTTCATTATAGCAATATACGTAAAGGATTTTGTGGAAGGAAAATATGGAAATGACAATAATGATTACATGTAATGTAAGAAACCACTTAATCTGCAGAGTGAAGGTTTAGACAAACATTAAATAGGAAAGAAAGTTGCCCTGGAGGAAACCATTGCTGGAATTAACTGTAACCATATGAAAAGTGTCATTATCTTCCTGAACAATGCACATGTATCTCCAGCAGTATTCCACAGCGCTGCCACTTAGTAGCACAATTGTTTGAAGCCCTGCTTGGGCGAGCTAGAGGCTTTTATAATTATAAAAAGGCAGATTCTTATATTATGGGAGGGATATGCAATGAGGGATGTACTAATTTCTTAAATTAAGAATGTCCTTTCTTCTCCTCATGTGGGAGGAACTGTAAAAAACTCAAAACCTTGTTTCTGTGCAAAGTCCGAAGAAGCTTGTAGAGGAATCCAAAAGGTTCCTCATAACAGGCTTGCCACCACTTTACTGAATGACCTTGGACAAGTTGGTTACCATCACTGTCCTCTGCAAAAGGGTTAAACTATCCTGATTCAGGAGTTAGATAAAAAAAAGCCACTACAAGTACCATGTTCTTAGAGCAGGTGACCTCCTCCAGGGCAGGAGCTTTAGTGATGGTCCTTCTAATGAAGAGGAGGTGAAATAGTAAAGAGGGACACCAAAGCCTTACCCAGCACACTGTCAGTGAAGTGGCATGGACAGCTATCAGTGGGGGCTGGTTTGGAGATGATGTCCACTGATTCAGCATCCTGGTGGGTTTCCTAACCATGGTTTGAGTCTCCCCATGTTATTCAGTTGTTCTCTTTAAGTAGTCCCATGGACACAACTACTGCTCCCAGAGTACCGCTCCAGATGTGCTAGGTAGTAAAAGTCTCATCCAAAACCAGTCTTCCAAACGGGGATAATATGCCAGAGATCTTTAGTGCATTCACTAAAAGTGACGGTTTTCAAATGCTTCCATGAAGTGGCACAGCTGGAGCTCAAAGAAGCATTTTATAGCTTCATGTTTTGCTTTATAATTGAAGAGCAGAAGGGAATATGTGCTATGCATGGCTGTGTTTAGAAGAGTGGGGTGATCTGGGCTTGTGGATTGAAATCCTGTGTGGAAATGTGTGAAATAAACCAAGTATGTCCTTGGGAATTAAAATAAAAATAACCTGTGACCTTTCCCTAATGAGCTAATGTGGAAGGTTGGTGGCGATGGCCAGTAGACTGCACTTGCCCTAACAGCATCTTATAGGCTGTTTCACACCAGGATTCACAGCAAGAGTTTACTACTCCTGATTTCTCTATTCACTTCCAGCATGGCATCCACTCTGTGCCTAGTGCTTGCAGCTTCACCGATCCTTACAACTGCAGACTGTTTTATGTGTATCCAAGCGCTTATGGTGTCCCCAGACCCATTCTCTTTTAGTGTGATTTGCATCCCATCAGATTTCACCCTGCATTTCACCTGGTTACCTGCAGATTTACAGTCCCAGGGCCACGTAGAGGTGCATGTGCCATCACAAACCTTCTATACAGGCAGTAACACCAGAGGAGTTGGAGTGTTAGGAAATGCCGTGTGGTTGTCCACTAGCTCACAACAGCAAGGGAATGCTACAGAACCTCTCCTTTTGCATCTAATGTAGGTTAGAGATGAGTATTTACCCGCTTCCACATGTCAAGCAAATACCCTCCAATATTTCAGCCAGTGAATGAAACCTGCTCAGTCTCTATGAGGCTAGTATGCTGGCACTGCATCATCAATTAATTAAATTTGTACCTAAACTGCCAACCTGTATTTGATTTTTATTCTGGGCAATAATGTGTCTCTCCTCTCCCTTTCCCTCTCCCTCTCCGCCGTAGCATTTCATAATTATGAGAACAGTAACAACTGCAGGGCCTCCCTGCTTTCCTCAGTAGGGAGGTGCCTCTATTGCCCTGAAGAGCGTTTGCACGACACTGAAAAGCAAAGGATACACTCAACAGAGCTTCCTGAAGAAATATGGGAACCTGGCTTCCCCTTTTTTTATTATGTATGCCTGTGTTTCTTTTTAAAGACTGATGAGGCTTGGCAGGGAAATGGCCAGTGTGATGGGGTTTTGCTGTTTGCTCAATGTGCCTGTGGTAAACTGTGAAAGAGGAAGGAAGAGCTGTTGGGTGTGAGTAATGATTGTGAACTTGACCCATGCTGTTGGGGTACATCGTATACTTGTGGTGGAAGGAGAACGGGATCGCCACATTGACTCCTGCTGACCTTTTGGATACTTGCAGCTGCCTGCCTCTGCTGGTGGGACCACAGCACGTGGTGGTGAGCACAAGAAGACACCTAATGAAGCAGAGCTTATTGGAAGTCAGAGTGAATCCATGTAGAAAATGTACCTTAGGGTAAGTTATCTGAAACCTAGCCCTTGGTGTGAAAGTCTCCCTGGTACCCTTGGAAGAGGCTTGGGCCTTGGTTTCAGCCTGGTATCCACAATTAGGTGACTGATGCCACCAAAGTCCACCTCCTTTGTGGCTGGCCTCTTCCATGAACTAGCCATGTTTGGCCAACAAGATGCAGTTATTCCTGTTCCTCCCAATCACAGAGTCTCAGTGTTTGAATAGGGCCTCTGTCTTGGTAGTCAGATAGTCTCTGCTCTCCTGTTTCTTAAGAAACTTCAGTGTTACTATCTTTGACCTTGCATACCTAATTGTTTGTCTTCCTCATAAATAATAGGTTCCTTTGTTAGCTGGTTGGTGCTGATTCATTAATACTTTGTTACTTCCTTCCTTGCTTTCAAACACAGTTAGCATCTTTTCAATCTACTCTTGGTCTAAAGCCTTCTTCCCTAGCATGCATCTTCTCCCAGCTGGTATTTCCAAATTTTTCGTAATTCCATTTACTTGAACTGTAGATCCTCTGCTGAAAGATCTGTGCATTCGACTCATCCCATCTTAGCTTTCATTCCTTTAGAAAGCAATGGTTTGCAGACTTTCCCTCTGCTCATGGATTCAGATGGCAAGAATCAGCTTTTCTCATTCATCCCCCTCATATCAATCTCACGAGTCTCAGCTCTGCCCGTTATGGGAGAAGATAAAACACTGCAGAGCTGCAAAGTGGGACCAAACCTTGTGTGTGCACTTCACATAATGCAGAGTAACTTCCCAAGTTGTTTGGTAGCAAAACCCCCCCAGAGAGCAAACCCAAAATGAATCTGAGGGTAAATTCCTAGAAGGGTTGCAATAAAACCAGCTCTGCTTCCCAGGTGATAGTTGGTGGTCATGGTTCTTCAGTTTTCCTCTTTGAAAACCAACCCAAGTCACATTAGCTCTACAGGTCTCACGCTGGCTTCTGTGAGTAGGAGCAGCATCATGTGAAGCTTAGTGCATCAGAAGTCCAGCTTTGGTTAAGGCCCCCTTGTGCTCTCCTTTAATTGAGATGCTTGGTGCAGGTAATTAGTAAGAGTGCTAATTGACCATTTTTAAGATAGGATCTTTCTCTCACTGTCCAGTAGAGAGAAGAAAAGGCCCAGGAACTGTCAGTGCCTCTCTGCAGACAGCTCACCACACTTAAGGAAATAGTCTTTGAGAAGTACAGGAAATTCACTGCAGTCTGACCAGAGGCACTGTAGCAGAATCATATCAACAAGTACTGTTTTGCTTTTACAGCAGCAGGAGCCTTGCCAGCTTCACCCCATAACCCACAGGGAGTCTGCCTCCACTACTGGCAGCTGCACGTCCCAACATCTTACACCTTGACTGAGGAACAGGGCACACTCACTGAGCTGCTCGACTCCACTGAGAACTTAACCTGGGTCTAGCTGCTTATTTGATCTCTTCAGGACTGATGCTGCTTCCCACAGTGTGCACAGCTCTGAGCAGGTAAACTGTCCAGCTTGGAAATCTCAGGGCTGACAATGGTGGAAGTACTGAATACTGCTCACTGGGTTCACATCCTTTCTCAGGCTGCTGGTGGCCAGTTGGTGGCTAGTTCACATCATTTCCAGGAATGGTGGGAATAGATAATGTATTTCTGCTTCTCCTCACGCTGAGGCGTTGATGAACCGATTTGGGGTAAGTAGTGGGGGTACTCTTGGTTCAACATGAGACAGGACTGTACATGAGGGGAGACCTTATTGCTGTCAACTGCCTGAAAGGAGGTTGTGGAGAGGTGGGGGCTGGTCTCTTCTCACAAGTAACAAGTGACAGAACAAGGGGAAATGGCCCTCAGTTGCACCAGTGGATGTTTAGGTTGGACATAAGGAAAATCTTCATGGAAAGGGTCATCAGGCCTTGGAACAAGTTGCCTGGGGTGGGGATTAGATCACCATTTCTGGACATGTTTCAAAGTCATGTAGATCTGGAGCTTAAGAACATGGTTTAGCAGTGGTTTAGCTTTAGCTGGGTTAATGGGCTGGACTTGATGATCTCAAAGCTTTTTTCCAACCTGAATGATTCTGTGTTTCTGTGTAGCATGCTGCCAGACAAGTAGCTTGGTGCTTTGGGAAATAGTCTTCACTGGTGTCTGCAGCTGGCTGGCTGGTCTGAAATGCTGATGTTTGCTTTGTTTACAGGAAGCCCCAGCTGCAAATTTCAGTTTCCCCAGATTTAGAATATTTTGGATCTGTCGCTTTAGTTTGGCCTCTTGCGCAGAGGCAGGGGCCAGTTGTTTTAAGTAGACAGCTGAGTTCACATGATAAATCTGTTTCCCACAGTACTGGGAAGTAGCTGGATTCATCTGGCGTGTTTGTGTACAAAATACCTACATTTCAAACGCTGCTTGTTCTGTAAGCTTTGGAATTTTATAAGTCCAGCTTCTTACAAGTTTGTGTCCTTCATCTTCTGCAAACCCACGGAAACAATCCCAGTTCCTCCACCATTTCACCAATGGCTTTTCCACCTCTTAGCTCTGCAGCTCCTTCCAAGTCCCCACCTCCCTCTAATTTTCACAACTTCTGCAAATGCAGCTGAGTGGATTTTACTGGAAACTAAGCAGACTTCAGAAGTCTTTGCAAGGCCAAGCACCTCTCAGATCTGGTGTTGCACCGCTGCAGAAGGGGCAAAGCATCCTCTGCCATGTTCATGCCTCAGGTTGCAGTGTTGGACTACCATCAGGCTCACCAGGCCCAGCTGTCATCATAAAGAGTGTTCCTGCTTTCTCCCCGCTTCATGCACCCCAGAGTGCTGTGTGAGGAGTCCTGTGTGTTGGAACAGCTGTGAGAGGACCCAGGCTGTGTGTTGGAGCAGCTCACTGGCCCAGATAGAAATGAATCATTTAGTGGAGCAGGGCTTGGTCATGAGCAGAGGCAATTCACCCCACAGCTTCATGAGCCCTCAGTCTAACACCAGGCAGGTGGCAGGAAGATACGAGCAGAGATGAGAGACAGGACAGGGCCATAGCTTCAGTGTTGGACTGACTTTGGTGCTGTGTCCCGACCACCCTTTACCCCAGAAAATGTGGGAATGGCAAGTGCATGAGCTTCACACTGACGAGGAAAGGTCCTTTTGGAGCCAGTGCATAGCCTCCTTCCCTAGAGCAGGGGAGACCACCACACTGAAATAATTTGTCACATCCTATCAGATCAGTGAAATGCCAAGAGACATGAGCCCTTCTCTTCTAGCAATCCCTGCCATGGGATGCCTCCTCCCTCTTACAACAGAAGACACCCAAGTTAACCCAAATCCCCAGTGCTTCCATTAAGCAATGCTAGCACACTAAACCAAAACAAACTGGGGTGAAAAAAAAGCCCAGTTCTGGCAGTTTACATCAGGGTATGGAGACAGATTTGCAGACAGTCGTGTGCACAGGGGCTGCAGAGTGATCTGGTGTGCAAGCCAGTGCTGTCAACGTGGGAGGTAACCGTGTTAAAACTATTGATGATGGAGGTTGTGCTGACACGAGGGAGCAAACCCTTCCTGGTGCTGATCCAGGCGCCTCAGAAATGTCCTCAGCCTGTATCTCTTTTCCTCGACTTTGGACCAATGTGCTTTTTTTTTTTCCTTTCTGCTTCTACAAAGTGCAGCAGGCGTGTCCAAAAACCTGTCATCCTTCTTAACCAAAGGGTGAAATAAACATCCCAGCATCATCCTTGGCAACCTGCCACCAAGAAACTTCTGCAAGATATGACAAGACAAATACTGCCTTTAAACACGATATGGAGAGGAAATGAATGACGCCCACTTGGAAGAAGCTGTGGTAGGGCCCCACAGAGCATTGGGTGCCAGAATGGCAGTGGGTAGGGGTGTGCCAGGGGTGTCACTTTCCTGACACAGGCCTAGCAGCTGTTCCTGGGAAACAGTACATGCTCCTTGTGACTCAGAGAGTCTTTTGGTCACATTGAACACCCCACCTTGGTCATCCCTGTCAAACCAAGATGAGTTCAGAATTATAGAATCATTTAGGTTGGAAAAGACTTTAAAGATCATCAAGTCTAACCATTAACCCAACTGTCCTAAACTCACTGCTAAACCCTGTCCTAAGCTCCAGATCTACACAACTTTTGAACATGTCCAGCTTAAACATAGATAAAGCATGACTAAAGGGTGACATAACAGGGGACCAGAGGAAGAGGCACTGAGGTGCTAAAGTGATGGAGTCCTGCAGCCTTTTCTAAGTTTATGGAGAGCAGTAGTGGTGATTCTGTGTGTGTCTGTGCACATCTGCATGGGTGAATATATTGCCATTACTTCAGGTCTGGTTGCTAAAAAGTCATCCCATAAATAATTTGAAGAGAAAATGTTCTCAGTGATTCCTGATGGTCAAAGGGAAGAAAAGGAAAAAAGAATGGAAGAGTAAGAGTTTCCTATGGCCACCTTGTTTTCTGTCTGAACCCTCCAAATGCTGTTCTCCAATGTGTATTAAGGTGGCAAGGTGGCAACTCACACGTATTATGAGTCTTCCAAGAACTTGGGACTCTATCTCTACTGGTTCCTTATAGGCCATTGGCTTCATTGGTGGTGAAAATGCTGCCTGGGACATGTCAATGTCTGGCTTTCATGGTAGCTCTGCTTAGGTTCCCTAGCTCACAGCAAACTTTGGGTAGCTCTTATAGCAATGACTCATTACAGAAATGCTGTTGTCTAGAGAATGGGGCTAATACTTAGTTATTGTACTGCCAGAAGTTCTGATAATTAATTATTCAGTCTTTAAAGAGCACTTAGATATTTGGATGCCTCGATAGAATTATGTATTCCCTTAGCTGTCAAACCACAAAAGCACCTTTTGAGCCCTGCTAGCGATGCAGTGAGAGATAGTAAAATATCCCTAGTGCCTGAAAGCATTGAGTGTCTGGTTCTACCTTTATTGAAGTAAACCACAACAGGTTTCACTACTTGAATGAAATAAAGCCTGAAAGGAGATATGAAAAAGCAAGGATATTGATGCTAGGCTTGGTGGAAGGCTTCCTGTCTGGCTGCTCTTGCCCAGAAAGTCCCTTGGAAAAGAAATTTAGTGGTTTTTATGCACGTGTTGGCAGCAATTTCATCATCTGATGCTGCTCATGTTCTGTAAGCTCCTTCCTGTCCCGTGGGACTGAATGCTTCTTGTTCATGATTATATGGCCTGGGTCACCCTTTTTTTCGTGGCTCTGCGGACAGGCTCACTTGCAATGTATTGCAAACATAGAGCAAAGGAGAAGCAGACAATACTGAAACAGCTCTGTTATTCTGCATGGGTGTATGGCTGTGGGAAGGCTTATAGTTTGGATATGAATCTGCTGAGCTTGGAAATCCAGTTCAGTGGCACCAAGGGACAACTCTGTGGGTGCTGCCCATTTCAGGCAGAAGGTCAGGCCGGTTACTGAAGCAGCCAATCTGAGTCACTTGCTCAATAATCTGTAGTCCCTAGTAGCTTATGGTGATGATGCAATGCTCCTTGCTCCTGGCTGTAAGCCATCATTACAGCGCTACCACAGGAGACCACTTTGTGCTGCCATGTGTTACCTGGAGCAAGGCAGAGCTTTTTGTCTTTTAGAACAGGCACAGAATGGCAGATTGAGTATTTTGAAGTGAAACTGGGTTTCAGTGCAAGTTAGACTTGGTTAACTTCAGCAGCCCTGAGTCTGATTTAATATCTTAAATTCAGGGGTGGATCTGTTCTGGACCTTCCAATAGTTTCTGTTCCCTCTTTAGTCTGGATGGATTAGATAAACTGAGATCATCCTGATATTACCACTATAACGAGGCACAAAATCTGAAGCTTTTCATCCAGACCATGTAGAACAGACTTTGGTGTGTTCAGGTAAACTGAAACTCAGCTGTAACCTGTTTCTGGTTTTGCAGAATTATAGACTGAACTTACAGAAACCCAAGAGCCAAACTCTTAATTTTATCTTGAATATCTTAAAAGTGTTTGGTTTTCTTTTTTAAAAGTCACATTCAAATGCAGCTTCAATTACATCCTGTTAATAGCTAATCATCTAATTATGACCTAGCACAAGATCCCACCCCACCAACGATCGGCATTTAAAGCATTATGCCTGCAGGGGTGAGGACAGTTTGGTTTCAGAGCTCTGTCTCCTTGGTGTGACTGTTCCTGATGGATTGTGAACAAAATTGTATTGTGAAATACGTGTCCTTATTGGAATTGCTGTTAACTTCATAATTGCTCTGTAATTACTAAAGAGAGAGTATCTTATGCTTCTGACAGCCAGGTGCATGTATTGCTTCATCTGTCTCCATTATTGACTTGGCTCCGATCCTGTGGGTTCTTTCCGATTCTCTTTCAGTTGTGCAATACCAAAACTGACTAAACATTGCGTCTGCTGTTTTGTTCCTGCTTGGGAGCTAACAACAGGAGCAAACAGAGCAGAACTCTGGAGGAGCTGAAAAACCTGGCTGGCCCCGCGCTGGGCGCAGAACAGGTTGCTCCTGCTGTGAGCTCCTTCTCTGCTCCATGGCACGGTCCATGCAGGGCAGTAGGGAACAGAGCCTGGCTTGGATATATTCACTCCTGCTGCCCCGCAAGCATGAAAAAATAGTGCAGTGTCTGAACAGGCAATATTGCCACGAGCTGAGAAGACTACCAGGAGAGAGAAGTCAAGGGTCTTTCTTGTGGATATCTTAAAAAAATGATCATCATAAAAAAAAAGTTTAATCTCAAACTGCAATTAGGAGTGGGACAGCAATGAGATAAACAGTGAGTTGTCAGCAGCTTCAGGAGCGATTCCTGCCCAGGGGATGTGCCATTCATCTGTTGTGCTGTGTACTGGGTCAGAGCTTATGCTAAAATACCGCAGATTGTCAGCTTTGTCTGCGGCTGGGGAATATTACGGTGGCCCTTGTTGCATGCACCAGCATTCTAATACAGCTTTAGGACACGGCTTGTTTTGGTGTAATCTGTCAACAGATAAACCCAGGGAAGAAGAGAATGAGAACCCAGCACTTCCAGCAGCAATGAAGACGTGTGCATTAAACATTCTTCTCTCCCTTGGCACTCTCAGCATAGCAGGGACTGTAAGGATCACATTGAGCACAGTGTTGGCTGAATGCATGTCCTGCTTGACAACAGCTTTTCTTATTAATGTTTTCACTTACATGAAGAGAGTAAAGTTCCTGTCTTGTTCCAGAGGAAAAAAACTGTTCTGTAGTACATGACCAATGGACAACAATCTCATAGTGGTATTGTCAATTTTTATTGACTTCCCAGGAGACCAGAAATCAGTGAAACAGGTTACTACAGATACCATTTGCTTGTTATATTGTGACAACCATGCAAATCTCTGACCAGGCAATATTTTCTCACAGGACTGATGTTACACCTCCAGTCCACCAGCAGTGTTGAGTTCCCATGCAGCAGGAGCCCATGGTGGACTACAGAGCATCTCAGTCCACCTGCAGGCTTCTCCCCTCTCCTAAGCATCCCACGGTGCAGGGCTTCGAGGGTTGTCTTACCAGCACCCAACTCTGAGCGAGTGCCCTGCTTGCCCAGTGTCTTTGTTTCTCGCAGCCCAGGCTGTCCATGGCCCGTTTTCTAGGCTTGTTACTGGAAAGTCTTGCATCTTAGTTTCACACACCGGCTTTGTGCTCTTCTCCAGCAGGGGAATGGAGTCCTTCTTGGGCTACAGAGACAAAAATCGCCTCTTTTTGAAGGTGTTTCAGTGTTATCTTTTTCTTCAGTTACTGTTCCAAGGTCAGCTGGTGCCAGTGTTGCTCCTTTGTCTTCAGAGGACTGAAAGTATCTGCCTTCCCCTGCCTTTTTCCCCATTGTCTGCTTATCCACACAGAGTAAAGTTGTCTCTCCAGGAGCACAGTGTGCTTTGTATTATTATAGGTTAATTTTTTCAGCTGCTTCTCTCGCTTTTTCCCATTTCATCTCTTGTTTATATCCATTCTCTTTCAATACACTCACGTGTTTCAGGAGCCTCTGCACAAGTCCAGAAGGGGGAATTCTCTTAGTTTCAGAAAACTGTTGTGTCTTCAAGGCCATGCAGGCAGTGCACTTCTAGGAAACACTTTGAACTGGAGAAGGATATGAGATTTTTTTTATTTGTGAGTGACTCATGCTTTTTATAGATTAGCAGTTTCACAGCCTTGGAGGCTGATAAGTCTGTCCGCAGAGCAGGTGCAGCAAGGTTGTTGGCTTCAGCATTGCTGCAGGGAGACGTGGCCGTGTGCGTGCCCTTGACTTTTCAGCTTCGCTGTTGTGTTCGCAGAGCTTAGGTTGGACATCTGTCTACATGGCCAGAAGCTGACTGGAGGGGACGGCTGGATGGCTCTTGATGTAAAATTGCATTCTTAGAGGAAGCAGGGAAGAGAAAGCTGATGGTGGGGAGGCTGTAGGAGTGACCTGTCTTCAGTGTGGTGGGGACCTCAGCATGCCTAGGACTGGGACATTGAGCTCTGCCCCTCAACATAGCACAGTCTGAAGAGAAGCCTGCATGGGCTTTACCTACAGCCCATTTTGTGCACACTGTGTTGGTCAGATATTGGAGCAGGCTGTTCAGGGAGGTGTCCCTGGAGGCATTCAAAAAACATGTAGATGTGGCATAGAAAACATGATTTAGTGGGCCTGGTTGTGTTGGTTGACAGTTGACCTGATGATCTTGAAAGTTTCTTCCAACCTTAATGATTCTATGGATCTGTTATTGCTGCTGTACCTTCATTTCCAGCAACTTTCCAGCTTCTTCTAAGACTTTTTCCACTCAATGGAAGTGAAAGGGGTAGGAAAGCAAGGAAAGCTGTAAATGCAGCATGTCTGTGCTTTGTTAGGTACAGCAACTAGATAGTAACCTAGCTTGGAGTTCATGCCTGAACCTAAGGGTGACTTTGCAGTAATTCACAGCACACTACATTTTGGAGCTGGAACACTGTCTTGTTTCTCTCTGGTTGTGGTGACTCCCTAAATACTCTCTCTTCTGATACCATATGTGCTTTCTATACATATGCTGAGCAAATGTGAGGCCTGTTTTTGCTCCAGAAGGGCATCTTGGACCTTTGCTTCTGTCATCAGCCAGATGGGAGTTAGCTCCTCTATGCCTGCTGTTATTCCCCATCTCCTCTGGAGAGCATTTTCTCACAGATGCTTGGATCTTGCTGGAAGCAAGGTGCATTGCTGGCTCAGCATCACCTAGCAGTGACACACCTTCTGGTATCAAGATGCACTTTGGCCACGGAAAAAACAAAGGCCTCATCCTGCAGATTCACAGATTCATAGAATGGTTCAAGTGGGAGGGGACATAAAAGATCATCTATTTCTACCCCCCTGCCATAAGCAGGGACCCCTCCCACTAGACCGGGTTGCCCAGAGCCCCATCCAATCTGGCCTTGAACAATTCCAGGGAGGGAGCAGCCACAACCTCCCTGGGCAACCTGTTCCAGTGTCTCAGCACCTTCATTGTGAAGAACTGCCTTCTGACTTCCAGTCTAAACCTCCCCTCTTCCAGCTTGAAACCATTACCCCTGGTCCTACCACTCCAAGCCCTTGTAAACAGCCCCTCACCAGCTATCCTGTAGCCCCCTTCAGGTACTGGAAGGTTGCTGTAAGATCTCCCGGGAGTCTCCTCCAGGCTGAACAGCCCCAACTCTCTCAGCCTGTCCCTGTGGGAGAGCTGCTCCAGCCCTTCAATCATCCTCGTGGCCCTCCTCTGGACACGTTCCAACAGCTCAATATTCTTCCTGTGTTGGGGGCTCCAGAACTGGACACAGTACTGCAGATGGGGTCTCACGAGAGTACTTTTTAAATGATATTTGGAGACAGAGGCTGGTGTGGAAGGAGAAGGATCAATCAATTTGCTGCTGCTTCTTGATTATCTTGAGGCAAGTTAGCCAGGTTGTAGATTAACTAGGCACAAAAGCCCAGCAATTACAGAGCCATTATAGATATGGCATGATGTATAACCTTATGTTTATGACTTCATTCTTTCTTAACCCCATTTCTCAAAGGAAAACAAACTGATCATGTGGTGTTCTTGCAGCCCCAGCTGATACAGCCTTTGTGTGATCTGCCCTCCTCCTGAACGCAACATGCTCTGCCTGCTCTCTACCCAACCGCCCAGGCTCTTGGGAGGATTCCTGGGACATGGAGACCTGGAGGAGATGCCCATCTGTGCTTCTGCTTTGGGCTACGGTAGTAGAGGGTTTAGTTCACACTGTCATTGCCCCCATTGAGCTCAGCCAGGAGCTGCCTGCAGTCACGGAGCTTGCCAAACCCAAAGCAGGGCTTGGTGTTGGGAAGGAGGGCACGAGAGCAGGTGACCTTGCAACCAGTGAGGTTTGATGATGGAGGGAAACAAATTCCCCCTGGACAGAAGGATTGCAGAGTGGGCTCCAGATCCATTCATCCTTCCCACCGAGTCTCCTTGGACAAAAGGCAGGCAGAGCATAGCACTGGCACCAGCAGGGACAATGGAGAGGTGTTTAGTTGCCCCTTTGTCTGAGATGGCAGCTTGTGCACACACAATACAGCTCAGGCTGACAAGGGGAGTCGCCTTATCTCCTTCTTGCTAGCTCATCAGCACGCCCAAGCTGTTGCAAGCAGGAGCAGGGCCTTGCAAGGTAAGCAGGAGTGCACCCAGTGCATGGATGCCTTTTGGACATCTGGAGAACCAGTGCATGGCTACCTGCAGAGGTGCTTCCAGTATTTTCTTTCTTAATGAGCACATTGTATTGGCATGGATGGTGTAGGAAAGCATCAGATCTTAGGAAGAACTTCCTACCTGTCAGAGTGCTGAGGCACTGGAACATGTTGCCCAGGGAGGTTGTGTCTGCTCCATCCCTGGAAGTGTTCAAGGCCAGGTTGGATGGGGCTCTGGACAACCTGGTCTGGTGAGAAGTGTCCCTGCCCATGGAAGGGGGGTTGGACCTAGATGATCACTGAGGTCCCTTCCAGCCCAAGCCATTCTATGATTCTCTGAATTCAGGAAGCACTGGAAAATGAATCTTGGCTTTTGTAGGCAGCTGGAGGTTTGGCATGGTTCACAGAAACGCCAGCCAAAACATCCAGCCACTTGCTTAGCTTAACATTTCCACTTCTGGCTGGGACAAGGAAAAGCCAGATCCTCAGAAACAAAAAGCATGCAGGGTCACTCAGGTGTGTCAGAACTGTAGAAGGAATTTGGCTTCAAAGCATTTCTTATTCAGGATCTTATTTCCTCAGACCTGGTGCTAGATGTGAGCAGTTAAGTCAAAGCCCTCAGTTACATCAGGCAAGGGACTCTTGATAGGGGAAAGTTAAATCCAGACCCAGATTTTGCAACCCGACAAAATCCAGACACAAGCATTGCTGAGCTGGGGGATACCAGGATTACAAAGTTTGCCTCTCCAGCCTGTCTCACATGCTCTTCTTCTTCTTCTCTGAAGGTTTGCCATTGAGCCCACAAGCAGAAAATAAATTTGATACCATTGACCTCAGCAAGTGTCTGTGCATGAGGCAATGGCCTCATGTTACTGACTACTGCAGGGACTGGCAAAAGCGGCTGTGGCACAGGCCATGAGTGAGGACCACTGCTGATCCCTGGGAGGAGTGGGTGCAGATGTTTCACTGATCTGGAACTTCCACAGTTCCAAATTCCCAAGTTCTGCCCTTATTTCTTCCCTCTCCCCTTTGCAAATAAAGAAGAAATCCATTCACTGCCTAATGTTTAAAGATCTGTGGGAGGTGCAGAGTTATCAAGGTGGATTTCAAAGCAGGCAGAGTGCAGTTTGGGATTGGAAAAAGCAGAAAATACTGATGGAAAAACACCCCCACGTACTAAATGCTGAGTGCAGCCTTCCTGTGGCACATCCACACCTGCATCAGGGCACCCCACTGTCAGAAGGAAACACTCCCGCGCAAAGCACACAGTGACACCCTCTCCCTTTGCAAGCAGAATTAATCACACTTATGTGCCATATTCCATTTTAATTTTTATTGTGCAGCCCAAGATTAATGGTTAATGCAGTACGTCCCCCCATCTCCAGCCCCGGTACAATGGAGTGCTTTGAACAACTATTAACTTCATGGTTAACTGAAAGAAAATTGTTAATCATCTACAAGCTTATGTTGCATAAAAATCAGTCTCTGTAACCTTCTCCCAACTGTGGGAGAGCCCTTTCCTCAATGCTGACCTTCAGTGACACCTGGTACTTGTAGCCTGCAAAACACAGAAGATCACACTGCACGGCCTTATCAGACAGCCAAGGTCATAAACTACGTACGTGAACCAGCGGAGCACAAATTATGTTCCTTGGTTTTGATGTGGATCCAGCATCCAGTTCTTCTGACAAAGATACTGTTCTCTGCGTAACCTAATGAGTGGTTTGGAGTTTTTTGCTAGTGTTTTAAAAAATAGTTTAACAAGTTAAGGCTTATCTGTGGAGTTCCAGGTGTTGCTGGGACACATGCTGCAACACTACAACATCTTAGACTGGCACATGTGGCAGGGTTAGGGTTGCTTGTCTTGTGAATCAGCTCCCATCCAGGCACTGGAGATGCAGTGCATCGAAAGAAGTGTGTCCAGCTGAGCAAAAGACGAGATTCTCCCTCTTTACTCTGTTCTTGTGAGACCCCACCTCAAATACTGTGTCCAGTTCTGGTGTTCGCATCATAAGAAGGACATAGAGCTGTTGGAGGGAGTCCAGAGGGAGCCACAAAGACGATCCAAGGGCTGGAGCACTTCTGCTGTGAGGGTAGACTGAGGGAGCTGTAGTTGTTCAGCCTAGAGAAGACTTGGGGGAACCTCATAGCTGCCTTCCAATACCTACAGGAAGGCTGGAGAGGGACTAGCTTAGGCCAAGGGGAAATGGTTTTAAACTGTAGAGGAGTACGTTCAGACTAAATCTTAGGAAGATGTTCAAGGCTAGAGAGACTCTGGAATAGATAGCCTGGAAAGGTTATAGATACACCCACCCTGGAGATGTTCAAGGCTGGGCTGGATGAGGCTTTGAGCAGCCAAATCTAGTGGAGAGCTGTCCCTGCCCATGGCAGGGGGCTTGGAGAAGATGATCTCCAAGGTCCCTTCCAACCTAAGCCATTCAGTGATTCTGTGATTCTCTTCCATGAATCAGGCACCCCTCATGCAGAAGAACCACAGGTGCAGGATGGAGGCTTCTCCTGCTTTCTGCCTTTCCATGCAAGCAGCCAACTTGAGCTGCAGAGGTGCAGGCTCCCCATTGAGCGAGTACATGCAGAAGGTGGCTTCCATCCAGCAGTTCAGGAAATAAATCACCCACTGTTTGTGAAGTAGGAGGCAAGCACTTGGGACAGTGAAAGATTAGCTTGTGAGCCTCCCAAAACTCCCCTTCTGGCTGTAAAGATGGGCTGCGGATGTTGTGTTTTCTGAGCTCTTAAAATGATTATTTCAGTGCCAGACATATTAGGCAAGGTATTGTTGGGATCTTGGCAGGGAGATAAATATGGCTGCAGGCTTTACAGTCACTCCTCTCCGCATCTGGTCACTGTCAGGGCTTCAGCTAATATGCTGAGGACCGTGTGCAACAGTAAACAGCCTCTGCAGCTGCTAAGGGCTAAACTCAACTATATATTGCTCCAAATACAAACAGTTCCACATGAGGCTTGCATGTCCTCCCCCAGCACGGAGCTGCAGCCACTGACCTCTGGAGCCTGCACTGCATCAACTCCTCCTGGCTTCTCCTTGGCCAGCAATTCCCATCTCTGTTTATGGCTGTGGCTCTCCAAAGTGAGAGCAGCAACCCCAGCTCGGGTCAAGCTGAATGTGGCCAAACGTTGCACAACCTTCTGCGGATGATCTCAGTGCCGAGGGGCCAGGAGCCAGGGGGTGGCTGAGGCAGGAGTCTGGTGAGGAGGGACTTGCGGGGGAGTGGTGAGCAAAATGGGGAGAAATGGGTGGTCCTAGGAGGGATGGGGTTTGGAGAAAGGCACAGATAGCCCCAAGATCTCCTAGTACTTTCTAGACATCTCTGACTGGGCCCCATGAAGCCCTGCAGAGACAGGAAAAGGCCGTGAGATGCTCTTGGCTCTTGACTGGTCTTCAGGCAAGTTGCTCTACATGCAGACATTAACCCCCACGCAGGTATTCAAGCACAGTGCCCAGCTCACCCAAGCAGTGCGCCTCTTCCCTTGTCCTTCCTCTTCTGCCTTCTGCTTCTGCCTGCTGTCTGAGGCCAGCAGCAGTTTGGTCAAGACTGCTTTCAATGGGGCTTTTGCTACCCTTGTTTCATGAGAAAGACAAATATGTCTCATCACCTGGAGTATTTGGCCAGCCCTATGATGATAAATAACATCGGCTTCCACCCAGTATCTACAGGAGAGCTCAATGGCGTGCAAGGGGAGTCTAGAAGTGGAAGGGGTTTGGTGTAGTTGGTCTGACCTCTTCCCAAATCACTAAAGAGTTCCACATGAGGCTGCCTGTGCAGGTTAACTTAGTAGGTGACAGAACTCAGGGGGCTTTGCCCCAGTGCAGCAGCCAGGTACCTAAAGCTGCAGCAGGACACTTTTCCAAGACTCTCCATCCAACATGGCAGGTGTGTCTCACCACCAGTCTCCGATCTGGCAGTTCAGTGTGCCGCGCTGACTGGGCTTTGCTTAAATACATTCTGATTAATTACGTGCTAGCCCATTCACACCAGCCCTTCAGCCTGCTTGTCCACTGCACAGCCCTGCTTGATCCTACAGGGAAGAAAGACGCCTCTTGGTGTTGGCTGACTCCTGGCTGGACCAGTTGGCCAGGTGCATGGCCAGTTTCCATGCTACTTGGAAGCCAAGAAGTATTTTGAGAAGAATAGAGCATTTAGCCCTGTAAGTAAAAGTCATTTATCTTAGGATGAAAAATCGCTGGCATGGAATAATTCCAAAGCTCTGCAAGTCCCTTTTCCTGGATGTCTTGGATACTTGCTGGATGAGGTTCACTGGTCAGGAGCTGGAGTTATGAATGTCTCTTTCACAGGATGGAGCTGCAGAAGGAAATGACAACCCCTTGCATGCTTGTAAGTGGCACAGAGTGAGATTCACAGAGTCATGATTCACAGAATCACAGAATTTTTGAGGCTGGAAAAGACCTCCAAGATCATCAAGCCCAGCCTACAACCTGACATCACCACACCAGTCAGACCCAGGCACTAAGGACCACAGCCAGTCTTTTCTTAAACACCTCCAGGGATGGGGACTCCACTACTGCCCTGGCTAGTCCATTCCAGGGTCTGATCCCCCTTTCTGTGAGGAAGGGCTTCCTAACATTCAACCTAACTCTCCCCTGGTGCAGCTTCATCCCTGTGGAGTAGACATTTCTGCGATTGCTGTTCGAGGTATGGGCAGCATTGCTGAGTGAGCCGAGCTGGTAGCAAAAACTCGATTGTAGCCATAGCCATTACTGCTTCCCAAGGGTATAGTATCAGCACAATACCTTATATAAACAAAAGCGAAGCACTACTGGTTCTGCTCTGCACAGCTGTTTAATATCGCTTTGTGCTCCATCCAGAGAGCATCATAGTGTTTTATGGGTGCTAATGAAATTATCCTCACGATGCTCTGGCAAGGTGAGGATGTTTATCAGCCCTTTGTTTCCCTGGGTTGAGCATGCGTGTGGTGTGTAGGACTCCCAGCTGTGCAGGGTGTGTGTGTGTGCCTGTGCTTTTCCACAGGAGACAACCTGGTGGGATGGGACCTTCTGCAACCACTGGTCTGCTCCACTGTTACCAGGCCAGGTTCTGCTGCCTGGTGCTGAGGGTGGGTTTTGGAGCAAGTGGTGGTGAGCACACTGCTGTGTCAACCCCTGCAAAGCACAGGCTGGCTCCTGGGTCACAGCAATCTTCCACAGTCCAGGGTTTGGAAAGCAGAGGCAGATAACTCAGATCTTGGGTCACTCAGGGTGTTTCTGCTACATTTCAGGACTTTATGGCAGCTTTGCAGTGGTTGAGCTCCACGACTCTCTTACAGGGCCAGGTAAATCTGGAGAGGCACTTTTTACAAAAGAGTCTACAGATAGAATCATTTCAAGCTAAAAGAGGGGAGATTTAGATTAGATCTTAGGAAGAAATTCCTCCCTGTGAGGGTGATGAGGCACGGGAACAGGTTGCCCAGGGAGGTTGTGTCTGCTCCATCTCTGGAAGTGTTCAAGGCCAGGTTGGATGGGGCCCTGGGCAACCTGGTCTGGTGAGAAGTGTCCCTGCTCATGGCAGGGGGGGTGGAACTATCTGATCTCTGATGTCCCTTCCAATCTAAACAATCCTATGATTCAGTGTCTCTAAATAGCAGCCTGGATAGTGGAATGCTGGAACAGATCTCTCTCACTTGCATTTATACATGTCTGTGACCTCTTCGGGTGAAAGACGGGATGTTCAGTGCAGTTTTGCAATGATCCTTCCCTTCTCATGCACAGTAGCCCCAGTTTTGTTGCAAACGTCAGTGCTGGCCTCAGGGTTGTTATTGGAGCTACCACTGATGCTTTGCTTTAAATAGATCCTAAGCAAACCTCTCTGTTTGTTTTTCTTGACATGGTACTGACTGGTGCTTTCCAAGAAACAAGGGAAAAAAAAGCTGGAATCACAGTGGTGACTTTGACTCCATCTGGCAAAAGCAAACTGATCTCCTAAAAGAGAGGCACAGCCATGAAGAGGAAAAGTAAACTAGTCACTGCAAGAAGCTGCCTGTTCCTTCTGACCCAGTGGCTGCAAGTAACAACACTTCTGGGATAGAAGGCCCCTCCATTTTAGGATTTTCTCTGTCACAAGGAAACCAAAGGCTTGAGATGTGTAGGTGGAGTTTCACGATGAGTCTCATAAGATTTGCTGCACTTAACCCTGCTCTGTAAGTAAATCTTGTGCTTCCAAATCATCATTTGCCTTTCTGGGTCATGCAGCCCATGAGGCTTGTGTCTGTTGCTGGTGTGAATTCCTGACAGAGGGGACTGGGGACCAGAAGGAGACATTTTCAGGTGTACTGGCCTCCTGTCTGTGGAGTCTGCAGGGTTGTGGTGATGCTCAGGGAAAGGGCTGAGACCTTCCTCCAAGTTGGGCACCGGTGAGGGCACCTGTTTTGGAGCTCTCTGGTGTGAGGTCTCAACTTAGGAGCAGCTTAGAGTAGTACCCTGGAGGTCTGCACCTCTCAGAGAGAACAGGGGAGCTGCTGTGGATCGTGGGGGAAGAAACTCCTGGGAGTCCCTCAGAGCCTTTCCTGTCCTCTTTGCTGTGTCTCCTGGCTGGAAGTTCAGCCAGTAGGTGCTGAGAAACCACCCTGCCTGCGATGTACTTGAAGGCTTCATCACGCCTAAGTTTTGTGACTGGCTCTGTCTTAATGACTGGCTAGATAATGCGCACCAGCAATCCAAACTGTCCACCTCCTGAAGCTCCATCTCTGCAGAGAAATTGCCAAGAGGATGACTTCCCCAGTGCTTTGGGTGGGCTTCTCGTTGTGGGGTGGTGCTGGTTTCAGATGCAGTTTTATTTTAGGGCCATGTTCACATGTGTTATTAAGGATGTAAGAACTGCCAGGGAGAGCTCAGGCCAGGTTTTGTCATCAGTGAGCCTGCTGATAGAGCTTGGCTTAAGCCATGAAAGCCAAGTTTGAGGGCCACTTCTACAAACGCTCTGCTATCATGACACACATCATTGGCAACAACAGGCAGCCTTGATGTGTAGGTAGAAATCCCATCATCGTCATCTCAGCTGACCAGTAGGCTTTCATGGGACCACTTAGAATTTGGGCTTTTTAGCATCTGAGCAACAAGGCTCTGGAACTTCCCACTTGGGTTCTTTCTCCTGCCTGTAGTGCCTGGAATATGTTATTCTGTCTATTGATGGAAATGATAATGAGGGGATTTGTCATGAGCAATGTGCATGAACTTTTCAAGCTGTCATTCAAAAAACCATTCTTCACAGTCAGCTCTCAATTATCTGTGGGTGCATTATCTGAGCTGTAGATTAGACGAGCCACGCTTTAAAAAAAGCCCAGAACTCTTTCAAAACTATTATAAAGAATAATGCCAAGTACTGGGTTTTTTTATTTATATTCTTCTACTGCATCTTAAACTTGGGTTTCTTTTTTTTCCACAGGAAAAGGTATTAATGCACGACATGATTTGCGGGCCCTTATTTACACATATTGTGTATGATTATTTTGCTTTTCTTCCTTTGCCCTTGTTACTCTGAATCCTGAGGGCGGAGAATATCTGATTACAGCATCTCTGGAGGAGGGCATGTGACACAGTGACCTTTCTCCAGCTGTTTTCTTTCCTTCTGGTGCTGCATAAGAGTTTCGCAGCATGATGCTGCACAGCCGGTCGGGCTGGAGATGGAGCACTCTGCTGTGCCAAAAAAAATTCAAAAAATCTATATCTGAAGGAGCATCAGGAGTGACAAACAGCTGAAAGCGAAGGGATGTCTTAGAAACGGTTTGTCAGGCTGGGGAAGCAGCAGCTCATTGAAAATGTACCAGTTCAGTTAAAAAGGCTGCATTAACAAATGAAGGGTCAGTGCAAATTTAAGCTGCCATCACTTCAAAAGCCCTCATGGCTGAATCAGCAGATGTTGCCACACGGAACGGATGCAGCCACCATGCTGCTCCAATGCCCACAATAAGATTTGCCTTAACACACCTTAAGTTAACCACCACCTCCGCTCAAGGGTCCCCATGCCTCTCCGTTCTGGAGCTGTTGCCCTGCTTTCCATGGTGTCCTGCAGTTGGGCCATGTGCTCCTGCCTGGCTCAGCTCCATCCATCAGCACTGGGTACAGCTAGTGCTAGACAGGAACTCCTATCAGCCCCACCCAGACTTTGGCAAGGTTTGGGTCCAGATCCCTGCTTTCAATAAAAAGCTGTCCAAGAAGTGACACCTGGGGATTGTTAGTGTTGCTTGGAGAGGCTGAAGGTAGCTCGGGATTTTCACAAAAACAAGTCATGCTGAGTAAAGTATTACTGAAGGGTTGTCAACATTAATCCAAAACCTACTGCCCTATAATAATTCTACTCTCTTATTTTTTTCCAGCTGGAGGAATGGAGAAGGAATAACAAACATCTTTTAAAAAGGACTTTTTCTGTGAAAATGGCAAAAAATTGTAGAGTTGTCACCTTTTTATCCCCACCAGAAGGTTTTCTGAAAGCAATTTTGGCGGAAGTGTCTTTTTTTTAAACAAGTGTTGGCTGAGAAATGTCGGCCAGCTTTGATAACTCATGAAAGATGTGGCACTTAATAAAAACGCAGGCGGGCAGAGACAATTCACCCGTTCATCTTCCCCTAGCCCTGCTGCCTTCCCCTGCCACCCCACTCACTCCCAGCCCCACAAGTCCTGTGTGGTGACACCAGCTCTTTGGTGGTATTTCTGGGCTAAGAAGTCATTCTGCGAGCCACAGAAAAGGAGGGAAGCGCACATCCCGTGCGAGACGGTGAAGTTCTTCGCAGCCCCGGAGGCACGAGCGGCCGTTTCCATGCTCTGCGCTAGCGAGCGCAGGCAGTTTCCATAAGATAAACAAAGGCCCCTCTGGATTCGCTGAGGTCATTAGCAAACGGTAGGATGGTATTTACATTGCTGAGGTATTCGCACAAGCACACTCTCTCCCAGACGGCAAGTTCACCGGGGAGGAGGTGACCTTCAGCGTTTCTTGTTTTGCCCTGGATCTGGCACGCAGGGGGTTGCCTGTTTGACTGCAGAGCCTTGATGCTGTAATCAAAATAAGTCATCCTGATCATTGCCGGCGGTGATACTGCAATGGAAACTGAAATAGGTGCCTGCTCTGCACTGTGCAAAAATGACATCACTGTGAGGAGCGGGATGGCAGGTCGGAGATAAGCTCCAGGCAGCTGCTCCTGCCACCTTTCCTGAGCAGGGCTGTCCTGCCTGTATCCAGCCTCCCATCTCAGCAAGAGCATGACTGGGGAAGTGGTTTGTCTTCCAAATTAAGGCAGGTCACAACTAGGAAGTATTTTGATTGAGAGAACAGGAGAGAGTGGATGATGTTCTGGTTCAGCCTATCAAGTCTTTTGTAGCAGAACTGACAAAGGAACCCCCCAATCTCTTTGTCTCTTCCCTCCCTGGGCAAACCATGAAATACTTTTCATTTTAGAATCATGGAATGGATTTGATTGTGAGGGACCTTTAAAGCTTGTCTAGTCCAACACCCCTGCAGTGAGCAGGGACATCTTCAACCAGAGCAGGTTGCTCAGCCTTGACCTGGAATATCTCCAGGGATGAGATATCGACCACCTCTCTGGGCAACCTGCTCCAGCATTTCACCACTCTCACTGTAAAAAAATGTCTCCCATATATCCAGTCCAAATCTACTGCCTTTTAGTTTAAGACCATCAATCTTTTTTCTGTATCAACAGCTCCTACTAACAAGCATGGCCCCATCTTTCTTGTAGACTCCCTTTTAAGTACTGAAAATTCTGGTCTGTTTTGGAGGGAAAGAAATGTTCAGGTAGTAGTGGAGCTATTTAAGACTGCTCTTTTCTCCCGTGGATTTGTATGGTTCTCACAGTGCCGAGGACTGACTTTGACTGAATTCTAGTAACAGTGAAGAAAATGAGCACTCAGAGAATCTCCTTACACCGACACTACTATGGATACCTTAATCATGGGGAAAAAGCTTTACAGTTTGCATATATTAAACCCCAGCAACTCCGTATAAGAGCAGCCATGGGCTGAAGTCTGAATGATCTGATACTTAATAAGGTGTAATAATTCTTCCCCTTTGAGGGAGGATTTGTAGAAGCTCTGGCCAGCTGCATATTTTCAAGAAGGTCTAAGCAGCAGCTTTCTATCTCAGAGGCTGAAATATTTCAAAGAGGATTTTCCATTTGCTGTCAAGGAGAGCAGATGCATGGAAAGGTGGAGAGGTACTCAGGGAAGAAAGAGCTTGAGCTTCAGGCAAAACCAGGTGAAGTAGGTCCTGTCTCCACCCATGAGTGAGGCACACAGGGTACCCATGGCTCTGCTGCATGACCACAGGGCAGGGATGAGCATGAGTGACATTTGCAGTGAGGCTGTTGACTACTTCTGTCTCCTTGGGTAGGAGATGTCACTCCTTTGCTGCAAACCCTCTTTACCCCAGGCTGAGGTCCTGGCTCCACCATTCTCTCCCTTGGTTCTGTTTCTTTTCTCCCTAAGAGAGGGTAGTCATGCACATCCCAGCGGTAGGGTCAGTCAGGAAGGCTCCTTCTTGGTGAATCACATCATGCTCCCTGAAGATGCCCTGCACACTGGCAGGACCAGGCAGAGGGCTTTAAGATGAGTTGCTTTAACAACCCTTCCAAACTCCTCCTTTTCTTCCTGTCTCAAAGACACAAACATTAGCTTTGAAGCCTTTGAAACAACATCAAAGGATGAGATTTCCAGAGGAGCTTAAGGGAATTGGATGCTCTCCTTTGACCCATTGATGGTCAACAGTCACTTAATCCCTGGAGGTGCTTTGAAAATCTTGTCCTACATGTACATCCTTGCTGGGAAGGAAGTGAGAAACAGTTGGCAGCCCCTTGGCTTTGTAACAGGCAGATCCCGCCTGTTCTAATGAAGATATAACATGATGGATTTGAAGACACTGTCCAAAGCCCAGGTGTGCTGTGAAAACCACCAGCAGCTTTTAAAGGAGAAGCACTTAAAACCACCCTGTGATTTTGCACCATCCAAAAGGTGGAGATTCATCTAATCATAGCACAGGTGCTGCCACTTGTTCTCCCTGCATCAGTGTTGTGGACACAGTGAGACCTTGCTGAAAACCTGAAAACCTCTCAACTTAGTTACCAGTGGCAGCACTACTACTGCTTTGCCTCTTTTCAGCCTGGAGAAGAGAAGGCTCTGGGGGAACTTTATAGCAGCCTTCCAGTATGTGAAGGGGCTACAAGAAATCTGGAGAGGGTCTTTTTACGAGGGACTCTAGTGGTGGGAAAAGGGGGAATGGTTTCAAGCCAAAAGAGGGGAGATTTACATTAGATCTTAAGAAGAAATTTCTCCCTGTGGGAGTGCTGAGGTACTGCACAGATTGTCCAGGGAGGTTGTGTCTGCTCCATCCTTGGAAGCATTCAAGGCCAGGCTGGATGGGGCTCTGAGCAACCCAGTCTGGTGAGAGGTGTCCCTGCCCATGTGTTGGATCTAGATGATCTCTGAGATCCTTTCCAACCTGAACCATTCTGCCATTCTATGATTTGTGTAATCTTTCAGAGCTTTTTGACAGGAGTTTCATCATTCGTTTGCTTCTGCTGGTGAATATTAAACCATCCTCTGGGCTGCCCCTGTGCTGGCCATGTGGCAAGGAGGTGGGAGGGGAGCTGTGACTGAGGACTGACATCAGCAGGCTCCTAGAGAAAGGCCAAGGAAACTGGGCTGCATCCTCTCTGTTGTGCTATTTTTGGTCAAGGTAATAACAGGAACTCCACTGTAAATAAAAATAGACAAGTGAAGAATTTTCCAAGCCTTTTTCTCCTAATTTCTTTCCTGGTGAGTAATTATCCCACTTCAGAAGAGTAAATCCTTCTTGCCTGCTCCTTGGAAACGGGAACAAGAACACTGGAAGGGAAAGAAGCGATTGTGGAATTGTCATGAGGGTGACAGCAACACATTGTACACTGGGTGCCAAAAATGCATCGTCCAACACCAGCAAAGGCTGTGCTCTGAAGGGCTTATCCTGACAATGCTAGGGCAGGCAGAGCTGGTCTCTGTTGTACCCACACTTCAGGGTCACCTCACTTTCAGCTGCACCCAGGGACACAGAGAACTCCTGCCTCAGCTAGTAACCAAAGAGGGCCTGTGGGTGTGAGATTCCTACCCGGGTGATAACTGCCATCTTTCACAGTGCTGTTATGTCTTGTCCTTTTGCTGAAAAGTCTCTGTTTCTAGGGGACCTTTTTTCTTGTATCAGACAAGGAGATGGGACTTCCCCACCCTTAACCACCGAACATGTCTTTTGGTCAATAACTGCTGGTGTAATCAGGAGTGCATTAACCCCACTGTTCCCACAGAACTGTGGGAGTCTGCCAAGTGCTCGAGTAACTGACCCTAACATCTTATCACAGTCTGCCTGACCCTCCAGTGGTGCTAAAGGGTGCTCACTTGCTCCACTGCAAAGCACCCTTTGCATTCGAGGAAATCCTGTCACCAGGAAATGCAAAGAGTGGTTACCCAGAGCCCCAGCAGATGCTTTGAGGAACCTGCAGATGTCCTGCAGAGCGCAATGAGGGTGGAGTGTGGAGCCTACAGATGTGCTGCAGAGCAAGCACAGTGAGGATGGTATGTGTCAGAGTCAGAGGCAGCTGCCACACAAACCCAGCTGAAAACTGGTCCCTGCCAGAGGGCTTTGTGTACAATGCCTGCTCAAGACTCCCCAGGGTTTGCAGGGAGAGCTGGCGACTCAGCAGGGTGGGAGTCTTGTTAAAGCTATCTCAGGGATGTAGCTTCAAAAGCTTAACCAGTTTCAGATGTCGATTTTTCAATTTGTGGCTATTCATGCCTACAGTGAGAAAGTTAAACTCATTCTCATTGTCTGTGCAGAAAGTGAAGGACAAGTGATGTGTGCTCTCAAAAACGAGTGAAGAAATGCTGGTTGGTTTTTTCCAAATTGTAAGCAGTGTTTCCAAACCCTCATGTTCGAGAGCTTTAACCAACACTGAACTATCAAAACATAGAAGGCATTGTATGTTCACTGCGTCCACACTATCCTTTCTTCACAAAGAAGTTATTGATATTGTAAGATAGATGCTTTGCAGAAAGAAGGGAGGCTAAGCTCTTGCTTCTGCCTCCCAAATCCCTGCCACCCTATGATCAAACACCTGATCAAAGTTTACAGAGTTTGAAACTGCAGAGTAAAGAGAAATGCAAAGCAGCTTGTGAATGGAGAGGTGTGAAACCAACCTTGTGAAACAGCAGATCTCATCTGTCAGGTCAACTTCCTCTGTCTACTGAGATGTAACACACAAAAGACCAGGAAGCTCTGCTCTGCAGCATTTGGACTCTTTTAAAAGTATGTGTATGAAAGTAGACACTGACACACCATGGGAGATGGATACCGGCAAAGAGGGATTGGTCTGGCTCTGAAGAGCTGACTAAGGCCTGAGAAGTCTGAGTTTTGTCCTCATATATGAATACAGCTTTTGTTGATGGATGAAGATGTGTGATAAGCTGCATGGATGGTCTCATTGCCTTTCCACTCTCCTGCTGGCTATGTAACTGCATTAGTTGTCTAAGCAAATGTGAAGCTGCTCCATGCCTCTTACCCATGTTGCCTGGAGTAGCAGAAGAAGATTGAGGCTGACAGTAAACCCTGCAGAAGAAGTGGTGGTGGTTCTAATTTAGGGATGCTCTCTAATTTTACCCACACTCTCTAACTGTACCTGTTTTCTCTCTAATTTAGGGATTCAGTGCACACTGCTAGGCTAAAGCTTAATACAGACAATGCAGAAAGGTGCTGTGTTCATCCACTGCCTTCATGAAGTAGGGATGAAGGGACTATAAGGAGCCCTGTAGAGAAGGACTGGAGGAACTGGTAGACAAAAAGCTGGACATGAGCTGACAGTGTGCACTTGCAGCCTCATCTGGCGTGCTGTGTCCAGCACAAGGACATGGAGCTGTTGGAGTGAGTCCAGGGGGCCACAAAAATGATCAGAGGGCTGGAGCACCTCTGCTGTGAGGAAAGGCTGAAGGATTTGGTCTGTTCAGACTGGAAAGGAGAAGGCTCTGGGAAGACCTTAAGCCTTTCAGTACTTAAAGGGAGCCTATAAGAAAGATGGGGACAAACTTGTAGCAGCAGGACAAGGGGTGATGGTTTTAAACTAGGAGAGGGGAGATTTAGACTGGATATAAAGAAGACATTTTTCACACTGAGGGTGGTGAAACACTGGAGCAGGTTGCCCAGAGAGGTGGTAGGAGCCCCAGTCCTGGAAACACTCCTAGCCAGATTGGATGGGGCTCTGAGATGCATGATCTAGTTGCAAATGTTCCTGCAGGCGTGTTGGACTAGATGAGCTTTTAAGGTTCCTCCCAACCCAAAACATTCCATGATTCTACATTTCTGTGATTGTCACAGCAACCTGCTGCTGCCACTGATCATGCTGATGCTTTGTCAAGGTTATCCTGAAGAAATGAAGAGATTTTTTTACCTCGGAGCTCATAAACAAAACTATTCTAATTTCAAAGCTTAGACCTCTGCTGTAGTAGCCTGGTTTTCATCATGGCATCAGCACAGCCAAGCTCTTCCGTTGATGTGCAGGGCTAATAGAGTTAAAAGCAGCTTCAGCAGCATTTCTGGCTGCCCTACTGAGCAGGCACAGGCAATGTGCAAATGTAGTTGTCTTGCTGAATCAGACCTAAGTGTTAACATGCTCCTACTAGCCAAGATGAAGCAGTGAACTGCACACGTTAACAAGGTGACATTTCAGAGCGGAGGTGACATTAGAGGGGAGGGAAAACAATTTTTAAGAGCATTTGCAGCACCTTCACGTAGCTGCAGGACAAGAGTCTGAGGTGGAACAACGGGGTTTTGAGAAGTAACTCGGAAGTGGCCTGGGCATTTTTCATCTCTGTTGCCTTTCTTCTGTTCTCGTGTGTGCAGTCACACACCTTACTTTCTCATGGTAGGACAAATAGGCCAACGAGAACAGAAAGTAGGACATTTGGCCTTTCTCCTCTATGGAGGTGCAATGCAGATTGGCTTCCTGAGAACTAGGACAGTACCCTAAAAGTAGAACAGCTGGTCACCCCATTCGTGCCTGTCTTGTATCCTCTAAAGCTCAAGCTTTAAGAGATGATTTTGGCCTACTTAGGGAAATGGTTTTTTGAAAATAGGGACAGATACACTGAAAGGGACCAAACTCTCTGCTTTCCCTCTGGAGCACCAAGCAGAGCTGGCATTGGGAGGAGCCACATGCTGGACAAATAAACAGGTGCTCTGCATCATTTCTTGCTTATGGAGCAATACCGCAGGCCCAGAGGTGTCCACTTTTCAGCAGCAGAGTATGGACTGAAGATACTGCAATGTGAGATGATGCTTTACTGCCACAGAGAACTGATAACAAACCGAACTCGTGCCTGTGTGCTATCACATAACAACGTATACTTGACCAGAAACAAAACACTGACTTTCATTCAAGTGGGCTGTGGACTCTCCTTGTCTGGAGATGTTCAAGACCCACCTGGATCTGTTCCTGTGCAACTTGGTGTAGGTGATCCTGCTGTGGCAGGAGGATTGGACTAGATGAACTTTTGAGATCCCTTCCGATCCCTAAGGATTCTATGATTCTATATTAAAAAGCATCCTCAGAGGCCCTGCATTAAGGTCCTCAAAGCCTACAATTCCTGTTGAGTTCTAATCAGGTAATTTGGGCTTTTTGCTGCTGTGGGTATGGTTGGACTTGGTGATCTAGTAGGTCCTTTCCAAACAGGATTGTTCTGTGATTCTGTGATTCTTTAATGTGTTAAAATACCTGGGGACTATGCAGCAGCCTGTGAACGTAAACAGGAGCACAGAGTACACATCAGATCAGCTGCTAGATGGTTCTTGGAATGACACTGCCCTCCTCACTGGCTGAGGAAAACCTCTTTGTGTCTCCCCTGATGATGTCCATTAATGTTTCCACATGGTTGCAGGTTTGACTAATCCCATGTGAGCTTCTTACCTTGAGGCAGAGGTTACTCAGAGTGGCTGTGCTGCCTTGAAGTCTGGGTTCACTCTCTTGGGACTCATCATTAGTCAAGTCAGGTATGAGGCTGAATCTTAATAGTTAGAGAGGGAGGCTAATAGGAAGGGAAGCCTTACAAATGTTTTATCCAGTGAGTGTGCTGTGGTAATGAAGTCGGAGCCTAGTGACTCCACTTGTAGTGGGGAGCTCGCTGCATTGAGAACAGGTCTTTAATCCACATGCAGAGGTGTTTCATAAGCTGCATGTGATACTCTGCTTTGAATATTAATACCCAGAGCTCTGATTCAGCTCACAGCCACTCCATGGAAATGCTGTAAGGCCAGAATGAGCCCTTGGGTGCTCTCATTTTTTTTGTTGTCAAAGACAGTTTCAGGTTGTTTTGTGCTTTTAATTCACAATTCTTATCCAGCTACAGTCTCCAATGCCGCTGCTTTTGTATTACATAATATTAACTGATTTTAGCTTTAATGAAAATGCAAAGGAGACTATAGGACAGTGAGTCTGGTCTACTTAGCCAAGTGCCCTGTTAGTAATACACTTCATGAAGTTACTTAATCTTCTGCAGGGCAGCCCCTTCTGAAATAAAATAACACAAGGAGGCAGCGACCGTTCTGGTGAGCTTTAAACAGCCTTCAGCAAAAGCTGGGGGATGAATATTCAGTGTGAACTGAGATGTCTTCTAGCTGTGCCAGCCACGCAGCTTTTGAGTTTCACATTTATATCTGTAGGTAGAGCTGGGGAAATGTCAGCAACTGAGCTGCTGCTGTAGCACTTGCTCTCAAGCGCTTTTTTCCCAGAGCTGACAGCTCTGTACCCATGGTGGTAGCAGGATTACAGTGGGGTGGAAGTCTTAGAAGTGGATGTGGACAATCCTCATTATTTTTAATATTAGAGAACCCCTACAGTAATGCCTGGGGAAGGTGGCTTGGGCTGCTAATGCTTGGTCATACTCCAACTCACCCAACCATGAGCTGAGCAGAGCCAGCTGCCTGGTGGGGGAATCCCTCCCACAACACAGTGAGCGATGAGTGAGCTGTCACTTCTGCTTGGTGATTGTTGCAACCATTTTGCCCTCCCAGTGCTGGAAAGGGATGGAGCAGATGCTGCTTTTCTCTGCGGATAGTTCCTACATGTGCGTGTGCTCCCCACTACAGTGTCGTAATTTTCTGGTTGTGACTGAAGGCTCTGGCTCTCTGGTGACCTGCAGATGTACTTGCAATGGAAGGATCCAGACCAAGAGACAAGGCAGGGTTTGGGTGCATCTAGTGGGGGTAGCTATCTTGTGTCACATGCACAATGTTTGTATTATAATCACTTGTCTCTGTGTTTGTTTCTACACCTTTCCCTGTCTCAAAGGAGCTGCTGGAAGAGAGAGTACTCTGGATCTGAGCTTCTGGTGGTGTATGAATTCCCACGTGGTGCAAGTTTCAGGATAAGGCTTGATGCAGTGACGCTTTCTTGTTATGGGTGTCTCTGGGAGGCATAAGAAGTAGAAAACCAAAGCTAAGAAAGGTGCATGAATATCTTTGCGATATGCCTCTGAGTCCCCCGGTGTGATAAAGTAGGCAGGCAGCGAGTTGAAACCATGCACTACTCTGCAGCACACATATGGTTTTTGTTGTCTTCTGTCACTTTCTACCCTGGTCTGCTCTGTATGACACTACAACTCAAACTCAGACTGTAAAACCTCTTCAGGGACTGTTTCACCCTGCTTGTGCCAGGCCTGCCTCAGCGAGGACCTCAGCTTAGGGTTCATAGAATCATAGTGTTGTAGAATCATAGAATCCTTAGGGATTGGAAGGGACCTCGAAAGATCATCTAATCCAATCCTTCTGCGACAGCAGGATCACCCAGACCAAGTTGCACAGAAACACATCCAGGCGGGTCTGGAACATCCACAACCCCCCTGGGCAGGCTGTTCCAATGCTCCATTACTCTCACTGGGAAGAAGCTCCTTCTGATATTTATATGGAACCTCCTCTGTTCCAGCTTGCACCCACTGCCCCTTGTCCTACCACCAGATGACCTTGAGAAGAGCCTGGCTCCATCCTCCTGACCCACCACTCACATATTTATCTTAGACATTTGGCTTCAGTGAGGGAGTGGGGGTGGTGGTCAGAGAGAGCTGAAGGGCTTCCAGCCCTCTAAGAGAGGGGTGATCTAACTTGCTGGAAGCCAAGCAGCTACATCTTCTCTCCCCCTTTGGGTGCTCTTGGGCTGAGAAGATAGTCACAGCTGTTTGTCTCACAAATGCCCTTCCTCTGGATGTGCAGGGGAAACTGCATTGGGTGAAAGGGAGACACTGCTCTCCAGATATCCCTACCACTGTGCCCTCGTTGTTTTGCAGCACCACATGTCTCTGGTCACCACCACGCAGTCTGTTCCCTCTTTTAGATCTGAGAGGTATCTATCATTGTGAGCTTTTTCTGTGCTTCATAAGGTTTGCTCCATTCTGAGCATTCAGATACTACAAATAGATGGTTGAAGAGGCTGCTCCTGATAGAACAAGAGAGTGTGAGATGCCGGAGGGATCATCAAACAAGGAGTTCGAGCTGGGTATACCAACATGTCTAGGACAGGGGAAGGATCACCATCTCAGGAAAAGCAGGATCTGTGGCTTAGGAGCCTATTTAGAGGGTGTGGGGCTGGGATAGGATGGCAGCAACCCCAGCTCAATACTAGAGAGAATTCAAGTCTTCCTCCCTTTGCTTCACATGTGCTTTGCCACACATAGCATAGGACTGGTGGTGGGAGCACTGGGCAGGGGAGAGTGGGCTTCACTGGCAACGTCTGCCATAGTGAGAGCAGTGATGGAACCATCAGGAGGGCAGAGGCTGTGCTCACAGTGGCTGGGTAGTGAACTGGGAAGTGGCAGTAGCTCCTGAGAAACAACAAATCTGAGGATAGGGATTTGCTTTTCACCACCGAAGCAGACACAGAAGTTGCACAGGGGGCAATTTGCATACTTAAGCAGGGCCTTGGCATTTGTGCCCAGCCTTGTGGTTCATTTCCTCATTCACTTGGATGCATGAAAGAGCGAACAAATGTTTGGTAAACAGGAACCCAAGGTTTCAGCCATGAAAAGTCTTAACTCTCACCCACAGAGATGCTTGCAAGTGTTGGCTTGGAAGTGTTTTCCAGAAGGCGATGATTTGCCTTCTCCCTATCTCATGCCTGCAGTAGCTCCAGCCGTTCCCCCTGTGTCACCTCGCTGCTGCCCTTCTCTCACGGATCACTCACCCCATGGTGCAGCCTGGTGGACCCACTGTGCTGCCAGGGGTTTGGATGAGCAAGGAGAGAGTGCAGCCTTCAGGCTGGCCTCAAGCCGTGTTGGTGAGGGCCAGGCTGGGAAACTTGCACAGCTGCTGGCCAGGCTCAGTTGGGTCTCTGAATAACTGGAGAGCTTTCCATCACCACGGCCGTTGGCCCAGGTATTTGCAAGCACTTTATTTGGTGGTTTCTTTTTAGTGTGGTTGCTGGACGGGGACGACAGGATAGAGAGAGGAACCTTTCATGCTTCAGCCTTCTGCAGCATCCGGTATTTTCATGAAACCACAAAGGACGTTAAAGAAAGAAGAACAAGCACTCTGTTTATAGGGATTTAGACTGGCAAAACAAAGAGGGAGCTGTGTTGTTCAGTGATCACTCGCAGTCAAGGAGTCTGAAGACATAGATTCACAAGAGATGGTCTTCGAGGCTGGAGCCCACCCTGCCTTCCCACCCTTCCCAGGCCACACTTTGCTAGCCTTCGCTTGTGCCACTACAAGGGTTGGCAGAGCTGGCTGGCACTCTGTGCCCACTGTGCTGCCCAGCATTTCTGTGCATATTAAAAAGGCTTTCAGGAGGATGACTCCAGCCTTCTGCAGCTGTCTGGGAATTTGTTTTGTGGAGGGCTTTTCCTCTTGGAGCCCCTTGCAGGATATGTGAGATGCAAAGGAGAATTGTGCAGCTCCTCAGACAAGAACTGCACAGAGAAGGGAGCTGGGCAATCTGTAGGCAGCACAGCATCAACAACTGCTGCACAGGTTGAGGACAAATGTTCTGTTCCACCACCTGCATTCAATCCAGATTTTTATGCAAGCTTGATAGTGGGAGATAGCACTGAAACACATCTGATGGCAACAGCAGAAAGGCTGCTGCTCCCAAAAGTAGTCCTGGTGCTTTTTTTAGGAGCATTGCACCACAACAATGGCTGTGGGAGGGAAAGGGTGATGACAGCCTGTGATTCTTAATCACTCACATTCATCCCTTCTCAGTGTCCAAGCTGGCTGAAGTGCAAAATGGAAGCAATTGCATGGCACACATCAGATGCTGGAAGTCCTTTCTATCATCTGAACTCAGTGCCCCTGCCTGCAGAACCCTGCAGATCCCCTGACCCAGCCTCTGTGCCGAATGGGACAGCAGGATATGAAACTGCCTCAGCCCACGACTCATCCATCACTACCAGAGATGGAGCAGCCACAACCTCCCTGGGCAACCTGTTCCAGTGCCTCAGCACTCTCAAAGTGAGGAATTTCTTCCTAAGATCTAATCTAAATCCTTCCAACTTTTAGCTTGAAACATTTCCCCTTGTAAAAAGTCCCTCTCCAGCTTTCCTGTATCCCCTTCGGGTACTGGAAGGCTGCTATAAGCTTTCCCCAGAGCCTTTGCTTCTCCAGACTGAACAGCCCAAATTCTCTCAGCCCGTCTTCAAAAGAAAGGCGCTTCAGCCCTCTGATAATCTTCATAGCCTCCTCTGGACTTGCTTCAACTGTTCCATGTCCTCCTTAAATTGAGGATTCCAAACTGGATGCTGTGTTCCAGGTGAGGTCTCACCAGAGCAGTGCTAGGTATTTGCTGAGCAAGGCCTTTTGAAGAAGTAATGCTAGGGGAGACCATGGGAGAGGCACAACTCCTGCACCAAGGAAGTGGCTGTAGGCGTGCTCTGCCTCCAGCTTGGTACACTGGAACTTCTCTATCTAATGCAAAGCCGCTCTGTTTTCCTAGAGCCACTCCTGGACGCTGCCAAAATTCCTGGTTTCTCCTGATGGCCAGAGCGCTGGTATCTTTTAGAAGGGAGAGCTGGCTGAATAAGTTCTCACGTGTATTTTTGAGTCACCCAGCAGCCATTTGCCACCTTATTTAAGTATATCATTAGCAACCCTGTTACCCAAACATAAACAGCAAGCAAACTCATATGTGCACACTGCCTTGAGACACAGCTGGAACATGTTCCTGTCACATGGGCATCACGAGTCCCAAGAACAGCTCTCCCAAGTGCCCTGGCCAGCAGGCAGAGATGCTAGGAGGGTACCAGGCAACAGTTCCCCTTCACTTGGCAGAGAGAGCAAATACCTTCTTCTTGACTTCCCCAGGGCTCAGCCCCCTTCCACGGTTCAACTCCAGCCTGAGCTGAAAGGCAATGTGAGGTGCTTTATGTCCAAATGATCTCCTATTAGCCTGTGAGAAAATACTGGGCTGAGAATATTTTAGAAGCCTTTGAGAGGGCAAGGACTGAATCAAAAGCTCATGTTTTATAATCCAACTTTCCCGAACAGGCTCTCCATTCATGGACTACCAGTAAAAACTAGAAGTCATATTTCGGGTGTGGAATAGACCTTGTAAATTCTAGTACCAATGGAATCTGTGAGAATGAGCTTCTCTTTGGGTTTATGCAAAAACATTTCCAGAGACAAGTATTTGGGGATTTTCTAGGGTAAACACAGGTAGACAGAACCTAAGTCATCTCAGTGGTTCTCATCAGCTTGCTGGAGAATAAAGTCACAAGTTTAACAGGGATGTTTTTCCCAAAAAAGGGCTGATTAAGATTTAAATGACTTAAAGCTTAATATTCAAGCTAATTGCAAACAGTTTTGCTGTGTTGTGTTGCCCATGCAGGTGCTTATTACTCTAGACTGTGGAATTTGTGGGCCCCATGTACACTTAGGTACTCTTGCCCAGAGATTTTAGCCATTACATGTGAATTGTCTTCAGCAGTGATTTTGTGAAAAGCTTTCATTTGCTCCCAGAGGTCTGTGCTGCCTGTACGTGACGCTACCAAATGGTATCACCCAAGGGTTTAACAAGACCGAGTACAAGGTCCTGCATCTGGGGCGAGGCAATACTAAGCACAGATACAGGCTGGGCAGTGACTGGCTGGAGAGTAGCTGACAGAGACTTGGGGGTGCTTGGGGACGAAAAGCTCAACATGAGCCAGCAGTGTGTGCTTGTGGCCCAGAGGGCAAAATGGATCCTGGGCTACATCAGAAGTGTGGCCAGCAGGTCGAGGGAGGTGATTCTCCCCCTCTAGTCCACTCTGGTAAGACCCCACCTGGAGTACTGCATCCAGTTCTGGAGCCCTTATTACAAGAAGGATGTGGATGTGCTGGGGGGAGTCCAAAGGAGGGCCAGGAGGATGATCAGAGGGCTGGAGCACCTCTCCTATGAGGCCAGACTGAGAGAGTTGGGGCTGTTCAGTCTGGAGAAGAGGAGGCTCCAAGGTGACCTTATTGTG
>VZRI01008148.1:349-58643 GCA_013397515.1 Upupa epops | reverse complement strand
TTGGAACTGGATGATCCAGTGGTCCCTTCCAATCCCTGACTGATTCTGTGACTTCTTCCCAGGGAGGCAAATGGGGTGCTGGAGGGGGCTGCCTGGGGGGGTTTGTGGAGTCTCCTTTTCTGGGTCTGCTCGGGTTGTCCTGTTTTGGCAGTGGGATTGGACTAGATGATCTTTCGAGGTCCCTTCCGATCCCTGATGATTCTATGATTCTGTAAGTGTGGGACCTGGAAAACTCACACTCAAGTGAGTTTTCCTCAAGATCTCAAGATGCAGAGTCCTTGCTTGAGGTTCCCTTGCAGACTCCTGCAGCGATGGTAGGTATTCTGTCCACAGCAGTATGCACCAAATCATCATTGAAAGGAATTCCTCAAGGGCTGTGGAACTGACCATGAGGTGGCCAAAAGGTCAGTGTAGTTTCCCAGCTTCACAGCAGTATGGCAGAGGTAACTCCAGGTTCAGTAACATCACCCCACACTTACACACTGGGGCGTCCCATCAAATTGGTCAGTACTTCCCGTGTCCTGTCCAGCACGTGGTGAGCTCTGTGTGGCCTTTGGGACTGTTTTGAAGCTTCTGCCAGCCTAAAAGCCCTGGTCAGAGAGTAGATTCATTTTCTAGACCTTCCAGTCAGTATTTTTGATGGGCATGTTTCAGTGAGTCACACCTTTAGTGCTATCTTGAAATATATTTTGGTGCCATGCAAGCACGTTATCACTCAGAAAACAGAGTGCTTCAGACACGAGGCAGAGAGCCAAAACCTGTCCTTGGATGAATATTTGCAGTTCCTCTCGAGTCCCTGGTATCTGAAGCTCAAGCTGGACCCAGAGTCTCCTTCAAAGCTGAAATATTAAGGATGCCAAAGAAAATTTAGGAGGGCAAAGGTAGTTATCAGCAGTTTCCAGTTGCTTTGTTGTAGTGGTGGGGAGTTTAAATGTATGCAAGAGAGGCAAAAGGAACATGCTCAATGCATCTTGCAGGATTGTACCATCCCTTGGTTTCTAGCTGGTTGTAAGCTGTTTTGTTACCTTACCCTATAAGTGACTGAGCTCTTCTGCAGCCTTTGTGTGCAAATATGAGGCCAACTGAGTGCACAGTTCTAGCTTCTTATGCTGACTTTGTCCATTTGGTCCATCTTGTAAGCTGGCACTGGTGAGCAGGAACAGCAGTGTCTGCAAGAGGCTTTCGGCTGGGCCCGCATCCTCTCTCCCAGTTTGAGGAAGCCTTCTGCAAACACAGTCTGATGTACAGATACCTTCAAGTCAACAGCACTGGATACTCTGTTAAACACCAGTGCTGTGCTTGGCCTGCACCTTGTGAAACTCAATGCTGTGCATGGAGAGACAGAATAGAGACCTTGGTGGAGCCTTCAGGTGTAGTACTGAGGATAGGCTGAGGACTGGGCTGTCAGAGAGCATCAAAGTTATGGGGTCTGGGTTCGTACAGTAACATGACAGTTTGCTGCAGGGTTGTGTTTCTTACATAAAGATGAGGGAATTCCGAGCTGTTTACTTTGAGAAACAACCAAGTGCACCTGAATGAGCAGCAGGCTCTACAAGAAAGATGACTTTCTCCCCACGCTGTTTCTGTCCAAGGTCTTTCACCATGAATTGCGAACCTGTTCCTGCTCTTAAGAGCACTGAGCTTACCCAACCCTCTGTGCCTGAGCTGTGAAACCTCCCACTAAGTCAAAATGATTCTGGTACTCTCATCTCCTGTTGCTGTGCCCTTGTAATCTCTAGCTGGTAGGTGTGGAAGGGTTCTGCAGTTCTCTTGATCAGGTCAGAGCAGGCTGAGAGACAGGAGAGGCAGGCAGTGAATATGTATGGGAGTTGGGCAACCTTCCTGGTTGCTTCTGTCCCTGCTCTGTCAGGGTCACCAGCTCTAACAGGACATGATTACCCTTTCTTCCTAAAAAAAGTCCCCAAACTAATGACATTTATTGCTGGATCCACCTTTGAAGATATTGTCCTGCCTTGGTCCCTTCTGCACCAGGCTGAGATCAGTTCAACCTGCAGCACTGCGGTGGAAAGGTGCAGCCTGCAGCACCAGCCCCTACCAAAGAGCAGAGATTGCTTTGTTTTAAACTGAAATTTGGAGTGAGTGTTGTGCCCTGGAAAGAGGCAGCCCAGTCCTGAGGGAAGCTTCCTTGAGATTTCAACAGCAACAGGGCAAACAGCACTCAAAAGAAATGACTAGAATGCCTAGCAATCATTTCCTATTAAGTTAAATGGAGTGATACAAAAATCGCTGTAGGAGATATGATCATTCTCTGTTGAACTTCAGAAGGCTTCCCCATCAGGACAGAGACTGAAGTTGTTCCCCAGAACCACAGAGCTACCAAATGGCTACACCTGGGGCTGGACTTGTCCTTGCCATAAGTCCCAGTAATGTCCCTCTGCCTGGAGCTCTCATGGGGAAGCAGCCCCTGCTTCTGTCTTTACTCATGGCTGGGCTGGCGCTCACCTCTTCTTGGCATGTTGGCTGGGGAAGGCTTTTCTCAGCATGAAGTTACATCTCCATTGGCGTCACCAGCCTGTTCCACACAAGCCCTGAAGTTGCTTCCAAATGGCAATGAGTCCTTTGAAACCTCCACTAAAAGAATTTGCTCTTTACAGGTAACCGGTTCACTTTGGGCACCAGAATATTGCCTTGTGGTTGCTAATAACCTGGGCCAGGACTGAGATGGTGATTTATTGGAGAAAGGCTTCACATCTGCCTCCTTAAGTGCCTGCCTTGCTGCTTTGCCTCTCTCCCCTATCTCTCTTCTGAGACCCTTGCCACTCACATTCTGGGTATTTGCAGCTACCTCTGAACGAGGCATTAATGTAGATAAATATTACTGCGAGGAAGTAATGGCCAAATACTCACTGCATCGTCTATATGCATTGGTTGGGGAGCAATATTTCATTTCATACATCATTTGCTATTCCAGCGTGTGGCAATTCTGCAAAGTGAAGGAGGAGAATTAGGGAGCTGAGGAGCCCACACCTTGTTCCTGTCATTCCCAGAACTGGCAAGTGTGGGCAAAAGGCGACAGCAGTTACTGACCTGAGATGCATTCGGATGAGCTCACGTGAATTTCATCCCAACCCTGTATTAGCCACCCTGAGCACCTTTTTTCTTCCTGCCGTCTGCCACTTTCTCTTCTTTGCTGGGCTTTAATACACCCGTGTAGGTTTAATCTTCTTTCCCACCTACCCTCAAAACTCCACCTCGCTGTATTCTGCATTTTTAGCTGTAATTCATCCCAGCATATAACACACAACCATTAGCCCTTTCCCCTAACTCCAATAAGGGCTCATCTGCTGGTGGAATAATCTTTCCCACCCAGGCTGCTCCTGTGGTTTCATACCACTTAATCCTCTCCTGTGAGCTGAGGATGGGTTTAAGGTAGCACCTGCACAGCTTTATGTTGGTTGTGTTCCTAGCAGGCGGTCCCGCAGTTCCCATTGCCAAGCAAGCAAGAGGAATGGCTGTGCCAGAGCCCCACATTTTCTAGGAGACAACTGACTCTGCCAGCCTCCGTTAAAATAAGGGATATGTGTTCAGCAAATTTATTCTTCCAGACTGCTGTGCTTGTCCTGCCTGCCTATTTTCCTCTTGAGCTTCTTTGTGGATTCATTTCCCCCCTGCTCCCTCTTCATTGCTGGTGGCACCAGGCTGCAAGATAGGAGCTGAGCTGCCTTCTGCTGGGTAAACTGCAGGCTGGGGTGGTCCCTCCCACACCTTGCCATGGTCCTGCAGCTGTTGGTGTTGGCATGTCAGCCATGCTGCTGAGCCTCATTTGAATTCTTCTGCTGGAAAGAGCTGCCAAATTTGTGTTGTAGTGACTGATCCACAAAGGCAAGGTGTACCCTCGCCCAGCACCCTGCCAAAAATGCCCACAGGGATCTCCTGCAAAGCATTCCAGGTGCTTGCTGGTGTATCTGAAGGTCATTTTCTCCAGCAAGGGGGCACTTGCAGATGCGTATTTTTGAAGATCTCTCCTCCTCATGGTCTCACACACTGTGCAAAGCCCATTCATCTCCGCAGTGTGCTGCCACGCTCCTTGAAGTGAGCCATCATTTCATTTTCGGTGACTTCCTAATGTGTTTGTTCCTTTTTTCTTTTTTTTTTCTCCTCTTTTCCCAAGCAACAGCACAGGCATTGCTGCATTTGGCAAAGGAACAAAGCCTTATTGTTCAAAGCTTGCGCGCTCCAGTATCAGCTGGGACAAACATACCATTGCGCTCCTAGACCTCAATCTCAAAAGCCAGCTGGACAAAGAGTGAAAAGGCTCAAAATTGCCAGTTAGGAAAAAAACCCTTTACCTTTATCCAGTCTCTAAAGGGCTCTGTCAAGTGAGGTTTTATATCCACGCTTCCTTTTTGTCAGGAATACCTCTTCAGAAACCTGAAAATAGCATCCCCTTCTGTATTGATTTGCCCCCCTGAGGAGAGCTGATTTCTTCCCCCTCCGATTGGCATGGCTCATTATTTCAATTTGCTTATGCAACCCCATTATCAACGAATGTCAGAAGGGCTCTGGTCACACAAAGCAAACCTGCTATCCATTTCTTTTCACCTGTGTGGCAACTACAGCACTGCCGAGGAGTCTCCTCCTGGAGCCTCAGCTGTCGCACAGCTCCGTCCTAGCATGGGCTCTGGTGTTACTTTGCCACACAATTCCTATATAATTTTCACCCTGTAGGCCAGTCATCGGCTTTCAATTATTTTTGCTGGTTCCTCTTGCTTCTCCTCTCCTCCAGCCTGATGGCCTCACCAGCCAAGAGACATCCAGAAGGAAAGACCGTACAACAGCAATCTGGCAGTTGCTTATCTCTCTGGCCTGGGACATGCCACATGGCCCCAAACCATCTGAGACTTTTCTTGTTGATGTGGCAGACTGTAAACTCCATTTCAATTTCCTGTATGCTAACCCTGCAAAGTCTTTCACTGCATTTGGGTCTCCTCCTCCCATAGGGCGTCTTAATTTTGGCCTGTTTTCTCCCTCTGTGTGTCCTCTGAGCTAGGTCATTTCCTTCCCAAGTCCCATATCTGTGGGGGTTTTTTTGTCCTTTGTGTTACATTCCACTCCTGGCTGGTGATTGCATCTCCTCCCTAACACAGTATCAATTACAGTCTTAATAAACACACTGTCTAATGCTTTTTCTAGATCATTAATGAAGATGGTAAATAAAACTGGAGCTAACACCAGTCTCTAGTAATATCCCTACTGGATGCTTCCCTGCAAGCTGACAGTTCTGTCGTTGATCACTATTCATCACCAAGCCTGAATGTCAGTGTCCCTGTGTGAGGTAATTTATATTCATTTAACACTATTCATCACAGAATCAGAGAAAAAACACAGCTAGATAGGATCTCAAGAGGCTGATTTCAGAAATATTCCTGAAGTTTCCAACCAGTTCTTAAACACCAGCAAGGATAGAGGTCTTACATCCTTTCCAGTCAGGTGGGTTTAGCGCTCCTTTGCCTTTCCCTTTTTTACGTGTCTAACTTTAACCTGTCTTTGCTGCAATTGAGGCCCCTTGGTTCTTGCCACACTCAGAGTGAACATAAAGAACTGTCTGGAGAACTTCTTCTCCCCTGTTTTCTGGAGATATCTTTCACATGCTTGAAAATCCACGTGTCTCCCTTAGTTTCTTTCTTCCTGGAGTAAAAGTCGTAAAGAACTGGAGCTTAGGACGCGGTTTAGCAGTTGGCTTGGTAGGGTTGGTTCAGTGATTGGACTAGAAGATCTTGAAGGTCTTTTCCAATCTAAATGATTCTGTGATTCTAAACAATCCCCACTGAGTAAGCATTTCTTTGCAAGTCCAGTTTTCTAGTCCTTTCATCTGGAAGGAATTCCAGACTCTCCTGAACAGCAGCACCAAGTCAAGCACAAGGCTGTGCCACGTTTTACAGGCAAAGGTCCTTTTTGAATGCCCCGGTACGGTGACTGACTCGTGACAAAATGGCACTTTAAATTGATCTCCAGACTTTTTCTCTAATGAGAGAGGAGGGCTCTTATTCTAATTCTCTTCTTTCATGTCTTTGTGGCTCATCTCAGTTTGGTGTCTTCTGCATATCTGATAAGGATGCTCACTATTCCACCATCCAGTGGCTGGACCTCTGTTGAATTCGACTCAACCTTTCCTTGTGTTCTGATAAAGACACTTGCTTTCTCAGTACAGTTTTCCATCCAGTTTGCACCACTTCCTTAAGGTAACGAGGGTTTCCTTCCCAAGGTTTCCTTAGTTTACATCTTGTATCACAAAGCAAGGTGATACCAAAGGCCCTACAAAAGTCAGGCTGCAGCACGTCTCCTGCTTTGACTCCATCCGTGAGCCCTGCTGCAGGATGAAATTAGGTCAATTTGACATTACTTACTCCTGGCAAATCAGCACTGGCTGTTCCTTTTCTCTTGGTTGTTACCTAGGTGCTGATGATTAGTTTGTTTAATTATGTGTTCCAGTGCATTTCCAGGAACCAAAGTCAAGCTGACTGGCCATAGTTACCTCACTCCTCTTTCTGCAGCCAGGCATGCTGCTGCTCTGTGAGGAGCCCGGCTCTCCTGTGGTGCTCCTTAGGGTTCCCAGAAGGTCCCGGCTTGCGGTGCTAGCAAACTGATGCTTTCCTCAGGTGACCACCAGTCTATAGCCAGAACATTTCCCTGTTTGCCTTCCTGTTCTGTGCTAGTTGTTTCCTTTTGATGTCTCTCTCCAGTTCATCCATGGATGACATCCTTCACATATGTCTCAGTTTTCAATTTCCTCCCTCTCTGTGAAGCCCCTGAAGACTGACTCATGTAGCTATTTGGTCTTTCCCTATGTTTCTTACCTTTCACTTTTGCACTGCAGCACATTTGTGCTCCTACAGAGACTTGTGCTCCTGCAGACAGGGCTGAAACTCAGACTTCCAGTGAAACTGTGCACTTCAAACTGGACTTTCCCAACCTGCACAAGACTTGTTTTCAGCAATCTCTTTATCTCCCAGCAAGAGTAAGCACAGCAAGCCAAATCCTGACCTCATTTACACCAGTAAAACCTGGATAGGGTGTTTGGGGCTGACAGCGATGAGGATGAGAGTGGCATCTCTACCTTATTATTTCCCCCAGAATTCCCAACCATTCCCATAGAAAGTAAATTATTCCAAGACGAAATAGCTCTGCAGAAGGGAGCCCTGGAAAGAATTAGAGACTGATTTAATGAGACTGGGGGAGGGGGGGAGGGGGACACATCGCTTTAGCGAATCCACATCAATCCTCTCTTCAAAACATTTGAGGTGCGAAATAAATACAAACACTATTTTTGGAAAGGAAAAGGTTAAAAAGCTACTAAACCAAAATATATCTGCTTCTTCTAGTGATGTCCTGTAGCAGAACGACCTCAACCCAGAGTTGCTGGGCCAGCATTGTTGTACCCGCCACTTGCTGCTTATCTGTAGAGCTCTAAGGCCATTCTATCCATAGGGCTCATGCTGCATTTTCAGGTTTGATAAAAGATCTGTGGGAGCCAGACAGTGCGATGAGTAGGGATGGGTGAGCAAGTCTGGCAAATGGAAACCTCTCTCTCCCGTGCCTGGCCAGTCTGATGTCCAGCCCCTAGGCCTATTCCTTCAGTTGCAGCTTTGGCTTTTTGTTCTTATGAAAGACTCCCCCCACTCCAAAATAAGCCTGGCCGAATACAAGCTTACAAAGGGTAACTTAAAATGTACTGGGGCCACAAACCCCGTCTCCTTGTAATAGGAGACTACAGGAAAAGACTGATCTATTTAACATGATGTAAAAATTACAAGGCAGCTTGATAGCAGCACAGGATTGCTGTGGTAAGAACGGGATTTCTGACTGGGCACTTTCATTTAGGAAAAAATCCCACCATTGTGTCAGCCAGTGGCTAGAAGCAGAGTCAAGTAAGACACAGCAAAGAAAAAGGGTGTGCTTGTTGTCTGAGGATGACCAACCAAAGAAAGGCTTTGCTGACATCCTGGTAGACTTTCCAGGCATTGCAGTGCTTAAGTCAAGACTGGGTGACTTTCTGACAGACGTATGGTAGCTCAAAAAGAAGTTATGGGCCAGCATCAGACATTACTGGAGGAGGTACTCTGGATCTCTTATGCAATGGGTTACACTTGATGATTATAATGGTCTCTTCTGATCTTAGACAATGAATCCCTGACATTCAGCTGTCTGTGCTCAAGTGTGGCACTTCATAGTACAGCAGTTTTGGATCAAAAATTGCTGTTATCAGTGAATTACACAGGGAAATTAGCAGCACGGTCGCTCCAGCAGCCCTTGTGCTCCTTAATTTGATATGTCTTTATTTTATGTTGTACTTATGTGTTTCATGTGCTGCAGAGTTGTGTATTGGATATGCAGAAGCACATTATAGGGGTAATTAGGAGGCAGCTGGAGGGTTTTGGCAGCTGGGAAGGGGACAACAAGCACTCTTGGCTCTTTGAGAGGCAGCGTGGATTTGTGGGAGAGGGATATTAGCTGAATGCTAAGATTGTCAGCAGGGAGAGTTAAAGGGGCTTACAATAGTATTTGCATCGTCTTGAAGTTAACCACTTCCAGAAGAGAACAACAATGTGCAGCAAAATAGGAACCATTGTTCAGCCTGTGGACTAGCAATCTCATGAATCTTGCAGCAAAACGTTTGTTTTCAATGCAGCTTCACTGGCTTAAACCCGTAATATAGCTCCTATTTGTATGGGTGGCCTTTACAGAGGATTAAGGCCAAATGCTTGAGGAAAGCCTCACTAACACAAGACACAGCTCTTGATGCTGTGGGTACTGTAAGAGTTTTCACTGTTGCCAAACCAGGCTCCACATCTGTTGAAGGGCACTGCTGAGATGGGCTTTGCTTCAATTGCTTCACTTCACCACAGTGAGTGTGGTTTGGGGTGTTCATTCTTTGCAAACCATAGAGACTTCTACTCTACTCCCTTGTTGCCCATGAAGGCTTAAACCTTGCAACCAGAGAAGGGTGATCCAGGTAGGAGCCTACATTTAGGAGGGACCTGGACACAGGTTGCCTCCCACCAGAGTTTTATTTTGGATCAAAGAAACAGATCTCCTAGTTGGGCCACCCAGTCGTGGCTTGTTGATTCACACCCTCACGTGATGCTGTGCTGGGAAAGGATATACAAGGAGTTGAGGTGCTCCAATCCATGAATGTTCAGTCCATGCTCCAAGGTGCAACCAGTCACAAGTAAAACCGGCTGACAGAACACCAGCCTTGCTCTTGTGCTGCTCTACTTAATAAGACAGACATAGCCTTTACTCTCTGTGACTGTCAATCAAAACATTCTAATGTCTCTCATTTCCCAAGATCAGAAATGATTACATTAACTTGTGTTTCAGGAGGACCCATCAAAAGAACTGTCTTGGTCATGATGTGATTATCAGGGAGGCCAGAGTAGTTTAGTCTACTTACTGTGACTTACTGAGGATTTGAGGTTGCCCTTCTGCTGAGAACCAACTAATTTTTGATCTATCAAGTTTTCCTGCTTAATATTCCTTCCCTGAGCCAAGGCTGTGCTAATTTTTCACTAAGTGTAAGTATTAATGTAGAGGAAACATAAAGCAATGAGGTTACATGATAGTGCTGGGCTTGGTTGTCAGAAGTCACCATAAGCCTTCACTCTCCCTGGTCAACATTGTCTCAGATGTGATTTCCAAAGTAAGCCATACTTCCAGGAGATCTGAAACCTCAGTAGCAGCAAAAAGGATCAGCGATCCCTAGGTATTTTGCTGCAGATCCTAAAATTACTTAGATCCATGTTGTTGAATTGCACTTTGGTTCCTTCTTAGTTTTAATTAGCCCTTCCACCTTCCTTTGCACAGTGCAAAGATCCTAGGCTTTTTACACTGTTAGGACCATTAGCTCCAATTCTATTGGCCTTCTCTCCAAGACCATAGGATCATAGAATCATAAGGGATCAGAAGGGACCTCAAAAGATCATCCAGCCTAATCCCCCTGCCACAGCAGGATCACCTAGACCAAGCCACACAGCAACAGATCCATGGGGGTTCTTGAACATCTCCAGAGAAGGAGACATCACAACGCCTCTGGGTAGCCTATTCCAATACTCTGTTACCCTCCCTGGGAAGAAGTTCCTGCTGAGTTCATACATTTCCTTCTCCAAATTTAAAATTTCCCTTTGATTTTGTGTGGATAAACTTGTTTAAGCTGCTGAGCGTCATGGGACAATGACCCTCACAGTCCACCCCAATGATGGGCAAATTGAATCCTATCTTACACGTAATTTCTCAATCAGACAACAAAGTGCTTTGACAGTCTGGATCAAAGGCATCATGTAAAGTCATGATTACTGTTGTTGTAGTGAAATGAGCTCCTGGAAAAATCCTGCTGACTTCTCCTTTGTAGGTTGTCTGCACCATGGAGCCTTTGATGTCTAATGGCCTGGCACCGTAACTTGTGTAAGAACAGCCTAGAAACAGAAATGCATAATGAATAAGTAAACTACTATTAATTATTTTAAGAGCTCAGAACACAGTCCTATGCACATGACATAATTGTATATGCAGGGACAAAAGCTGTTAGAAAGACATTAATAAGTGGGGCCTTCTGTTTCATCCAGCATAGACTTACTTTTCACACTCTCCACCCCATTTTAGGTGACATTCAGTTAGCAAAGTGTTAGATCTGACTCTGCATCTTCATATTTTGTCGCTGGCAAACTGAAGCAAATAGAAAGGATATTCTGTGTGAACTCCACAAAAGGATTAAGGGGGGGAGGCAGTGTCAGGACTCCTTGAAGTACGTCTGGGTCTTCACACTATTTTTCCAGGCCAGATGAAATCTTATGTGTCCTGTGAAATTACCCTGCTTCTACTTCTGAGTCCTTCTCCATCTCTAAAAGAGATGGGAAAAACAGTTTGAAAATGGGTTGGCATTTGCAATCGCTTTTCTGTGCAAAGTTCCTACATTGGTGCTTCTGCCCAGACATCCAGTTTGGGGCCATGGTGACCTGCCACCAAAAGCCACACTGTGGCTGACTGTCCATGGCTCCTAGAGGAGCAGAGACGGAAACTCCCAAACCTGCTTCACCTGCTTCACCTCCTGGGCTCTCTGAGCTCCCTATCTTGCAGGGTGCCATGTCCCCACGCTGCATTTCTCCATGTTGCTTTCCTGAATCTCTGGGCTTCCCAGTTTCCTCTGACAGGGATGAGTGTATTCCCATGGCAACTGAAACACAGAAGCTGCGCAGGGTTTGTTCCACAGGCATCCCCAGTCTGTAGACACATCTCTGGCACTGGCACAGGTGGTTGCTTAGGGAGGTGATACTTTTGGGGATGAGTTTCCTAGTAGGAAGCAGAATGTCCAGTCCTAATGAAATATCTCTCCACTCCATGTGTTCTCCAGGCTGTAAAAAATGGGAGGATTGGGGGGAAGGTGGTGGAAAACACAGCATGAAGGAGAAAGCCAGTGCGGGTTTCTGGGAGGAAAGCATTTGTAGGTTAGCTCTAATATCTAATATTCACAGCTTTGTTCATTCACTGCATTGGAGGCTGTGGAAGGGGAGTCCTCCAGTGCTTCCAGAAAGCTCTGAAAACATCAAAACCTTCCATCACCAAGGCTTTTCAAGAGGTTGATATGCCTCCAAGGGTCTGAAATCCAGGATTGGGGTATGTCTGGAGCATCCTTGACCCTCCCCACACCAGGACCTGCCACCCTCCCACGTATACCCATAATCATTTTTATTCTGAATAATTTTTGGTGCCACACAGTAGCTCTTGATGAGTGACCTCATTAATGTCTATAGATATGTGAGAGGTGGGTGTCAGAAGGATGGAGCCAGGCTCTTCTCAGGGTCATCTGGTGATAGGACAAGGGGAATGGGTGCAAGGTGAAACAGAGGAGGTTCTATATAAATATCAGAAGGAACTTCTTCCCAGTGAGGGTAATGGAGCACTGGAACAGTCTGCCCAGGGGGGTTGTGGAGTCTCCTTCTCTGGAGACATTCCAGACCCGCCTGGATCTGTTCCTGTGCGACTTGGTCTAGGTGATCCTGCTGTGGCAGGGGGATTGGACTAGATGATCTTTCAAGGTCCCTTCCGATCCCTAATGATTCTATGATTCTATGATTCAATGATGATAGCCCTATCCTTTAACCCTTGCCCAGAGATATACAGAATGTTGCTGTCTGCCTTGTGATAAATGCTACATCATCATCTCTCCTTTTATTTTTAATAGATGTTTCTTAAATTATAGAAATGGTTTTGTTTTGATTTATGACATGCAAATGCCCATCAGGTTTTCCTCCCTGCTCCTTTGTTACTGTCGTGGGCCAACCAAAACTGTCTAACCTTTATGGGTGTGGGGACTGTGGTCTGGACTGTGCAGGTGATGCCCCATTCTGCCCTGGGTATTGCTAAAAACATCAGACTTCAGCCTTCCTCTTACAAGCCTGTTAGTGCTCCACATGTGCCTGCCTTTGTATCTACGGCATAAGATCACTTTTAAACCCAAGGCCTCAAACGTTGATGACTGATGGCACAGCACTACAAGAGCCTTTCTTCAGCAGATGGGGAGGGCAGACAGGGAAGGTTTCACTCCGTCTCACCTTTTCTTCCCTTGTCCTGTAAGTGAGTTCTCTACCCTGTGGCACCTGGCTGGTTTGTTCCTTTTACCCTCCCTTGACTCTGGGCCCCATGTGTTAAACCTCAGGGGATTTATAGCCTGCCCTGCCAAGAGGAGCTAGATACTTTTGGAAGCAGCAAGACATGGTCCTGGCAGCTTCTTGAAGCCGACGCTAAGGCTGGGTGTTTCAGAGTTTGCATAACCCTAATTTGCTTTGCGATTTTTTTCCTAAGGGGTGACTATGCCAAGGGCTGCACTGTAGAGTTTTTGTTTCACTTCCAGGAGGCTGCTTGCCATTTTTATATTATCTCACATGATCATGGAGCACTGCAGGTAATAGAAACCTTTACTTTTCATTGATTATTCATGGGACAGTTTGCTTTGCTAGGCATCCTTGCAGACCACAGAGCCTGCAGCCTCCCAACAGGCGCAAGGGGACACATTTCCTCGCCACAGACTATTTGGCTCAAAAATTTCCTCTAAGCATTCCAGCTCTGCAGGTAATGAACACTTGGGTGGCTTTGACTTGGATTCATTCCTCACCAACTGCCTCTGGACCCCCTGGATGCCCTGTGTGGATTTGCCCTTTTTGCCAGGACACTGCTCCAAGAACAGACCTGGGTTCTCACCAGAGTGAGCTGGGACCTAGCAAGTGCTGCAAGGAAATGTCAAAAGACAAGCTTCGTTGCACTTTAAATATTCTTTGGGGAAAATCCTGAAACTCTCTTTATGGAGACTGTATTTTTGCAGCAGCCTGTTTCCTCTTCCCTTCTCCTCCTTTCCTTTTGCCACTTCTTTGGCTGCTAAATAAAACAACCTACATTTTTGACCTGAATTACTTCAAGTGTCCCTGAAGGCATGTGTATCTTCCAGGTCTGTAGGAGGGTTTTGTCCTTTGGTGCGGTTAGATACCATCATTAGAGATGACAGCCAAGCCGGATCCCCCCAGTCTGAATGCTGTATTTGCATTTTGCCATACAAACAATAACCCCATGTGTAGCTCTGGCTGTCAGGGAGAAGCCTGAGCTGCTTTACAGGCAGGCAGACGTCAATCCTGAGGGCAGAACACCTTCCTGTTTCTGCAGGCGAGACACTGGCGAGTTAAATAATTGCTGGTATATCTCAGTGAGGACCTGAATCCTTTGATATTAGGGATAATTTCTTCACCAGAAGGGTCACGAGACATTGGTACAGGCTGTCCAGGGCAATGGTAGAGTCACCATCCCTGGAGGGATTTAACCCGGTGCTTACAGACAGGGTTTAGTGGTGTACTGGTGTGCTGGGTCAAAGGTTGGACTTGATGATCTTAAAGGTCTCTTCCAGCTAAAGAGATTCTGTGATATTTTGTGAACCTGCTACATGACCAGTAACTCCAGTGCAGTTAGCCTTGCTAACAGCAGCAGCTGATCAAAACCAGAACCCCAATCTCAAGGTGGGTCTTTCTGCCCCTGTGGCATCTGATCTGCCCCTCCTTGGAGAGCCATCAAGCAGTCTCAGGCTCCCCAGAGAGCATCCAAAGACCACATGCCCTTGGAGCTACAGCAGCAGGATGAGGTGGCGTGTCCTCTGGTCTGCCTCTGGAGCTGAGGGAGCACTAAACCCCTCCAGAGAGGCTGTGTGTCAGGCTCTAGCAAAGCCCCACTCAACTCCTGTGTTCAGAGCGGTGTTTTTTTCTGAAGGGACAATGACATTGCTCATCATGGCCCATTTTAACACTCTCTCCTATAACATGCATGGCAGACCTGGCTGGATTAAACCAGCCGTACTAATTTCTCTTGTTACAGCAGCCCCATGCAACACATGAAATGCTTGGCTTTGGAGGATAATATTATAAAGAAGGGCACTGTAATTTAGTGGCTCATTTAATGCGAACCAAGAGAAATATGAGGCATGCCAATGCTGCACTAGGGCTCTATTTATATCCTTTTCGGTCTAGGGTATGATTTATAATAAAGGATCATTTTTATATAGTATTAGAGCGTAATGAAGCTTACGGGGTGGTTACCATGTCTGAAGTTAGGAAATACTGTATTAGAAGCAGCTCTATGAACCCCATGCAAGAACGGCCCTTTCTCTGCTGTTAAATCACAACTCCAAGTTTCCTAAAATAGATATTAATGCCCCCTATTTACCTCAAAATCTGGGCTTTTATTAATGCAGTGAGAGGATCTCCACCTCTGAGCTCGGAAGCTGTTGCATACAGTCTTTCAAAGTTCCTTCTGTGGCTCCTGGCCCTGCTGCTCTGAACCTTCTGTCACCAGAAGCATCTTTTTCTGCTGGAAGCCTTGGAGGAGGTCTAAAGGCAGAGAAAGCAAAACTATGTTTTGATGGGGTATGTTGTGTCTCCACTTACTTTTCCTTCCTCTGTCCCCCAGGGCATGAAGCCCTGCAGCACCCATACTTCTCCCCATCCCCAGGGTGGCAGGATTTACCCCGTCAAAGCTGTTCTGAAAGGCCACACAGCAATTCAGCTGTGGAGGCAGGGTAAGAGGAGCAGCTCCTGGCACCTCGCCCCGTGCATGATTCAGAGCCTGTTTCTGTGGCAGAGGACTGGATAGCGTTTTACTCATCTATCTAGAAAGCAGCGTGTTCTCCTTCCCACTCCAAGCTCAGGAGCCTTGTGATGATTCAGGGCACACGTACAGATGAGCCCGCACTTTGAGTTCTAGTGCCAGGCAGCATAACCTCTGCCAGTGATTCCTCCTGCCGTGCAGGCAGGTAAAAGGAAAGAAAAGAGGTTTAGAAACAAGGGGGGAAATAATCTGCTGGAAGATGCCAAGGAGAAGCTGGTACAGGTGTGGCAACACCTCTGCACATGTCACTTCCACTGGAGGTGACATGCAAGGTGACGAGATGCAGAGGCTTTGTTTTGCAGCTAAAGCTCCCTCCTGGCCCATGATGAGATGTACATGACCCTGAAGCCCCTGGCATGTGCTGCCTCACTGGTGGGAAGTCCTGCTGCTCCCTACTCTCCCAGTCCTGTGGGGACACAGCCACAGTCACCAGCTGGGACGGTGACACACAGGAGCAGACAAAGCCAGAGGAGGTGACTGCTTCCCTCTGAGCCAAGCTCAGGGAAATTACCCAGCCACTTTGAATAAAAATGAATTAAATAGCCTGGCAGGGACTCAGACCGTATTTTATTAACTTGGCCAGAGCTAGAACCAAGTGACGTTAATCCCCCTCCCTGAAATGTCTTTTTTTACAGCTGGGTTCTAATATATGAAATGTGCTGGCAAGTTTTTCAACAGGTTACAACTCTTTGGTTAGTAACAGCTATGCAGAGGGTGGTTATTGCCTGGATAGGAGCTAAGCCCCAGTGTAGAGCCTACCTGAGCACCGAGGAAGCAGGTGATGGCTTCCCCCACCACTCACCTCGTCACCTTGGGGCACCCCCAGTGGCTGATCAGTTTTGGGGTTTCTAAGCTTTTATGAGCTCAATAACACTGTGGCTCAAAACTGGAGTCCATCCGCTCAGACCAGAAGGTTCTATGCCTTGATGCCTGCCCTTGCTTCAGATACTGAGGTGCACTCCAGGGAGAAGTACAGCACCTAAAAAGGGCCAAACTCCCTTTCTGTAGAGAGTCCCCTCTGGGCCACTCACCCACTAAGCGTGGTAGAGGTTAGGAAGGTGCTGCAGAATAGGACTCTGTCCACCAGCAGCCCAGTGCTCCTGCCACTGCCCTTGTGGAGGCTGTTGGGAGTCCAGCACTCCCAGGGAGGTCTCCAACAAGAACCACACCATGGGGGCTTCTCCCCATGTTTCACAGACACTGCCTTTGAACTTAACACCAGTGAGGGGTTGCAGTTTGAAAGTCCTTGAAGACACTGTGGGACAAATTAGCATCTGCCCTACCCTTTTAATTTTTGTGCCCCATATTGCCTTAGCAAGAAATAAAACTGCTCTGCCTCCTTTGTTTATTAGTGATAATCAATAATCAATAATCCTAATAATGCCTGACACATCAGTAAAAGCTTCCATCTGAGGAAATAAAAGCACTTTGTGGACATGAATGATTCAAGATGCTCAGCCCTTCTCTGAGACAGGCGAGGAAAACCATCCTCTTTTTCACAAATGGGAAAGTGAAGCAAGCTGTAGTAAGTGCCTTGTGGCCATGCAGAAAGGCAGCAACGAGGCAGGGTGAGAGTCCGGCCTCCTGCAACCAGGACTGTTTCGTCGTTTCTCAGCCAGCTTCTCATACACACCCATGAAGCTCCAGTGGAGCCACCAGAGGAGCCACTGTGGGCTCCTGGAGGCCAAACCCCATCCCAAATGCCCTATCTGAGGGCTGTTTGCCTTCCCAGCACCCATATGCTTGAGGCAAGCTGCTCCTTGCATGACCCCAGCTGCTTGTGAGGTGCAGTGCCACAGGCACAGGTTTCTGGGGATGCCTTTGGGGTTCGGTGATGCTCTGTGCTCCATAACTGACAGCAGTCCCTATGGCAGGTGAAGTGAGTGCTGTGAGGAGGGGTTGACTGTTGCATCCCATCCTTTTGCTGCAGCCTGTCTGGCAGACATGCAGCAGCTGTACGGGCTGCCGGGCTGTATGCAAGTGCAGCCACCATCTCCCAGCACTGTCCTCTTGCCTGCAAGGTGGGGTTGGGTTATAAATAGCTCGCCGAGCAGTGAACTTGTCATATGTAGCTGCTGTGTAAAATGAAACTAGCCCCGTGCCTCCCTGGATGGAAAAAGAAAGCAAGAGAGGACCACACCTCTTCTATTCTGCTCCTGGATCTGCCCATCAGGGTCTGGCAGGTATTGCCTTGTTAACTGAAACACCCAGTCCAGACATGGGGCTGTGGGGTGGTTGGTGGTTAACTGTTTAGGGCACAGCTTCAAATAGCACGATTTGGCCTGTACCAGCGGTCAGAATGGCATCTTCTGCCCTGAGACACAACCCAGATCTGGCTTGCCTGTTCCTCTGCTATGCAGAGCTTATAAATAACCCCCATCTCATCTTCAGAACAGCTTTTTTTTTTTTATAACACAAGAAGAAAAAAAAAAGAGAGACAGGCAGGCAAATGATAGTGAAAGTGCCACCATCTTGTTCTATTTTAAACCCCGCACGCAGGCAGGGAAAGAGACCACTGGGTCAGCCCCCTCCGCCCACCCGGGCGCTGCGGTGTGCCTGGGTACCCTTATTGTTCTATCCTCACGTCACCTTCCAGCCTGCCTGCTTCACCCTCCCTCCATCCTCTGAAATCTCCTGATTGCTGGGTTTGCTTCCTTTTTGTATCGTGTACATCCGTGCACATGTGGCACAGCTGGGGCCAGGCGTGTCTCCCGCATTCTTCTGCCCGTTGTTATTATCTCCCCCTCTATCTATACGGACACACTATTATTATTATCTTTTTCCTTGCGACTGCCATGGCAACTGTGACACGTTTGGCAAAAAAAAAAAAGCTTACGGAGAAGAAAAGGGGCTCAGAGCTCCGGGCTGGCAGATGTCCAGTGTAATCATGCCGCAGCGCCGAAATGAGGCCTTTGGCCGGCTGCCGAGCTGGGGAGAACAAAGATGTCAGTTCCCTGTGTTGGCGGCGGCTCTTGTTTGGCACCCTTATATGGTTTCCCAGAACTCCTCGCCTTGGCGGCTTTCCATTCCCTTTAGGGCAGCAAACAGGATTAGCACACACAGACTTGTTTTTCTCTTTTCTCCTCCAACTGTTCCAATGACATCATCCCTGCTGCATTCAGCTGCCAGCAGGGTGACTTTGGGGGTGGGATGTTGTTTTCATTTTTTTGCCTTATTTTTTTTACTCCCTTTCTTTTTTCTCACCACACCGGCCGGCACCGCAGGTTAGGTAAACGCTCCCATACCTTCCCCATTAAAGAAAGCCCCCTCAAAGCGTGGCGAGCTGGAGCAGACGGAGCCAGACACGCTTCTTGCTTGCTTGCTTCTTTCTTTTTTTTTTTGGCTTCTCATAATTGAATTCCTGCAAGATAAAAATCTCCTTTTCCTCAGTAGGCTGTAATCAGCACTCGCAGAGCTGTGGTTTCCAACTACCCTCGTCATGTGCTTCCTTATGAAACCTCGCGGAGAAATCGCCTTGGCATGGATGCCAGTTTAAAGGGACCAGGAGCGGGAGCAGTCCCCCAGCAGCTCCCCGGAAGACTGGGGCTGGGAGCATCCAACCCAGGTGTGAGGGTGCGTGGAAGTCCACAGGGCTGCTGCAGGCTGCTGTGGGAGGGAAGACCCCTCTGTTAAGGAAAGACTTTGTTTAGGAGAATTTTGTTGGCCACAGAGGTCGGGGAGGAAAATGTGCAGAGGGAACTGATGTATTTTCTGCCTTTTCCCTCAAAGCTCAGACCAGTTTTCTGCTTCTGCACACCTTCTCCCCTGGGCATTTCCCTCTCTTCACCTGGACTCTTTGCCAGCCACGTAACAGAACCATAGAATTATTAAGGCTGGAAGAGATATCCAAGGCCATCAAGCCAAGAGGCATGCCCTGTTCCCAGAGGAGTGCTGAGGGGCAACAGCAGCCAAGAGCTCCCCCCCAGCACAGGGGGTGGGCAGCCAGACTGGGGCCAGTAGAACTGCCCCTCTGCTCCCAGTGCCTGCTCCCCTCACAGATTCCCTCCTGATTTCCTTGGCCTGGGCCCCAGGATGTGATGCTTGCTTCCTCCTGTTGCTGCAGTCCTGGGGAAAGGGCCGCAGTGGGGCAGTGGGTCTTGCATGAAGGGTTGCTCAGCCATGGAGAAGCTCCCCGGCTTGGGGCTGGCTGCAGATTGCTGGATGTTTGTTAGCATGGGAAGAGCTGGCCAGTACAAATCCTCATTTGGCTGCTCAGTTTTTCCACCACACAGGCGGACGGATGGGCGGACAGACAGACTAAACGACAAAGCGGGGTTGCTAGGAAAGCTTTATGTAAGCAGCACTGGCCGCAGGCTGACAGTGCAGCAAGTGTTCAGCTCCCAGAGCTCCACATCAAACCTGGCAGCACATCAAAACTTCTGTTTCATAACCCACTCGAAATAGGATTTTCTAACAGTGCCGAGAGGACTCACCTTGCTGAGCAGGGACCTGGGGGTTTACCAGTTGTTAATGGTTAACCAGGCAGTGCCCTAGAAAGCTCCATGGTGCCCTTCCTTGTAAGGAGGTGGTTTAGCCCGGTGCCATGCCTGAGGGTAGCCATGCCACCCTGGTCCACCTGCTAATAACATAAGTTGGGAATTAATTAGCAATTAGCAGCAACCAAATAATTACAGAATCAGCTATCAGGAGAAGAGGCCGTGATGCTACAAGTGGCTTTCCCAAAATGGGGACTGCCCTCCACTGGGAAGAGGATGCGTGAATTTGCCCTGGGGAGTGCCTGGAGGGACTCTCTTGGGCAAGTGCAGATTTCTGGAGCTGCAAAGGTTTCACAGGAAGAAAAAAGACACCAAGAAACCAAGTTGGTGTACCAACTGATGACCATACCAAATGACCATCAGAAGCCCTGATGGCTTCATCCCCCTGCAGCAGAAACCCACCTCATGCCACAAGGCTGGGCTGATGCCTGGGCTTCTCTGGCTGGGCGGAGGGTTTAAGACGAGCATCAGTTATGCACTGAGTTTTGCAATGCATGTAAGGCACAGCTCAGGGAGCATTCTGCAGAGGACAGGCTTTGGTCAAGCCTAGTTATGGGTGAGGGGCTTAATGCAGTGCTGCAGGGCAGTGAAGTCAGGGTGCTGGTCCCATTCCCTGCCTGCTTCCAGAGCTGCTTCTTCACAACAGGGAAGCAGGAGCGTCTCACTTTCTCTGTTCCAGTGCACCAAAGGGGATGACAGTGTGCTTCCACCTAGATCTCTTCCCATCCTGGCACCATGCTGAGCTGTGCTGATGGCACAGGAAAGGCACTTACTTTTTTTTTTAGATGTTGAAAGAAGTGAATGCATTAGATAGATGCATTCGTGGTTATGGAAAAAGCTCAGGTATTCTTCATCTTATTCATTGCTTTCTTTTTGCTGATGAGGAGCTATCCCCTCCTGGACACGATCCAGTATTTTGTCCAGACTCATTTCCAGTGATTCAAGTGATGGGGCTTCCTTTGGGAAACTCTGGCACTGCCTAATGCACTTTGTTGTTAGGAAGCATATCTTGGCCTGCATTTGTCTCCAGGCTCTAGGCTTCCTTCCCCACATGCTAGCTGATTGTGGGCTCCTGTCTCCTCCAGGCAATCTAGATGTCTTGAGCTCTTTTCACTTTCTCCTTGGGTCAGTCTTAATCCTTTAATCATTTACTACTTTCTCCTCCCTGCTGCTATCTACCCCATATTGGCCATGTTGTCATCCAGACACCCATCCAAAGTATCTCTGGGTGGAGAGAGCCTCCCTGCTGTGTGGCTCCATGGGCTGTGGTACCTCCCTAACATCCCTGTGCTTCTGCAGTTCTGGGCCAGTAAGTGTGAGCTCAACAGCTGGCAGCAGAGAGCACAGCTGGAAGGATGCTCTAGTTTACACGGACTTCTAGAGGCCCAGAGGGCTGTTCTAGCCAGCTACAACTGCTGAGGCATAGGAGCACCCTGGCCACACAATGCCTTTCCCTTGGCTGTGTTCCCTGCAGAGGAGCAGACAAGAGGTTTTGGTGGAGGAACTTTGCAGTGTGATTCTGAAAGGGTAAACTTCCAGGCCACTTGGAGCAGGGCAGTCTCGGTCCTGACCCATGGAGGAGCATCACCAGTGTGGTTGCAGGGTGTCTCTCATCCGGATTCCTGAGGTGGATGGAATGAATATTTCCTGTGCAGTCAAAATAATCAGATTGCCCAAGTTATATTCATGAGGACATCTCAAGTAGAGCTGTCTCCTTCCTTCCATCACCTTCACAAAGATGTCCTGCAGGGAAGTTTCCATCTGCAGCTGATTCTTATGTGCATGTCCTCTTCTGTTTGGAGTACAGGAGTCTCCCCCTTTGGTCATGTTTTGGGTCCCTTCTTTGTCTCCTCGACACATTTCTGCTCTTCTGTTCCCCCTTCGTGTGCAGCAACTTGTTATGGAGCCAACGGGACCAGCAGAACCTTCACCCAGGGCTGGGGGTGGTCCCAGCCTCTCATCCCCCAACCAGCTCATCTCCTCCCATGCCTCATCACAGTGCTCAGCACAGCTTGGCCAGGGTCAGATGCTGCAGTCATTCCTCTGCACTGACCCAGTGCTCGCTCTCTCTTTTTGTTTCCTTTTGTTTATGGCAGCTGGTCCAGCTCCCAGGCCATGTGCAAACCTCCACTCCTGGCCAAATTGAATGTGAGTCAAGGAAGATTGCACAAGAGCTCAGAGCTGGTGCCTGGGGCCAGGATTAGGGCTGACTGCTCTGTCCTGGGTTGCCTATTCTGTCCCCTCCAACCCTTGTGCTGCTGGGGACCTGCTGGCATGAGGCCTTGCCAGAGCGGAGTCAGCGGGATGCCACCCATGCTGCCCAGCTGGCAGGAGCCTGAGCAGCAAAGTCCAACGGATGTCAGGGACAGGCTCTGCTAATTTAGTTGAAAAAAGGACGGAGGGAGCAGCGGAAGTTTGTGAGGCTTTGCTCTCTGTTAAAGCCTCGCAGATTGAGAATAACCTTGGCTACCCCCAGGTATAAGCAACTACTTTCCCAGTCTCATGCCAGACTGGGCTGTAAAAGCCCTGCTGCTGATGGCTGTGGTAGAGGAGGAAACTCTGATTGGCATGAGGAGGGTTAGCAAACTGAAATAGTTACCCCATGGGTTTAAAAATGCTGTGGGCAAGTTTAAAAAACAACAAAGTGTGGTTGTTTTTTTTAAAAATGTCCTAAGCTTTTTTTCAAAGCAGGTCTGTTATGTTCGATTGGTTGGTCTGGCTTGTCGGTGACCTTGTCAACAGAGATATCAGCAAAGAGCTGATAGGGGAATACTTGGAAAAATCAAACCTCTCTGCACAAGCAGGCTGCAGGAGGGCGAGCCATGGGAGTGTGAGCTGACCTGCTGATCTTCTGTCAATTATTTTTGAAAAATCAGGGGGAACGTGAGGCTTTGGGCCATAGGAGGTTCTACAGCAGCCTGCGGTTGAGATGTTGAAGTGCCTCATGACACCCATCACCATCACAACTAAGAAATTTTGTTTACTTTCCTGACATGAGAGCCTCCCCACTTTGAAGGAATTTGGAGCAATTTATAATCTCTCAAGATTAAGCACTGTGCTCCTCAAAGGTGAGATTCATCTTAGCTGACTCTGAAAGTCACACTGATCCACGCTAATCTTCTCATAGGGCATGAGGAATCATAGAATCCTTAGGGATCAGAAGGGACCTCAAAAGATCATCTAGTCCAATCCTCCTGCCACAGCAGGATCACCTAGACCAAGTTGCACAGGAACACATCCAGATGGGTCTGGAATGTCTCCAGAGAAGGAGACTCCACAACCCCCCTGGGCAGCCTGTTCCAATGCTCCATTACCCTCACTGGGAAGAAGTTCCTGCTGATATTTATATGGAACCTCCTCTGTTCCACCTTGCACCCATTGCCCCTTGTCCAGATGACCTTGAGAAGAGCCTGGCTCCATCCTTCTGACACCCACCTCCCACATATTTATAGACGTGAATGAGGTCACCCCTCAGCCTCCTCTTCTCCAAGCTCAAGAGACCCAGCTCCCTCAGCCTTTCCTTGTAATGGAGGTGCTCTACTTCCTTCATCATCTTAATTGCTCTACGCTGGACACCCTCCAGCAGCTCTGTGTCCTTCTGGAACTGAGGGACCCCTCCCACAAAACATGATGTGCTTATATTTTGAGTAGGATAAGTCCCTCACTGGAAGTGTCCACCTCTTCCCTTGCACAGTGTGTGGGCCTGGGATGTTTGGTTAGTCACAGCTACCTGACCTAAAGAAGATGAGTACTAAATGGTATGACCAACCTTGGAGAGTGGACCTGGAAGTCCACCTATGCTGGTTATGCAGTGAAATACAAGTCCCTCCTCTGTCCCCCAGGTTCTAGCATGTCTTCTTGACTCTTGGCAATCTCATTAAAAGCCTTGATGAATGCAGTGATGCTTTCCCTGAATTATTCTCACTTCCACCAATTCCATTTGGGAACACCATCACGTTCTCCACATACTCCACAGTTGATCATAATGCTGATAAATGATATGACAGTGATAAATTTTCATTTTATTTAAAGCTGTTTGTCATCCATATCTATTATGGAAAGTCATCAATTATGCAAAAAGCGTGAATATTTAAAGAGTCTCTAAAGTGTCTCTATTTATGGATTGCATGTTGTGTCGTCATCTTGCTTGTGCACACACTGGAGAGGCTCCTCCATTAAGAATAATTTTTGCACAAAGAGCCTGAAAAATGAGACGTGACAGCGGGGTCTTAGACAAGCTGAAGGCTTGTGAAATGCAACCGAGCCATAAAAATTTCATTTCATGGGAGAATCCCTCAACCCTTGAAGCTGTGTCTAAATCAGCAAACTAGATGGATGCAGTGTGCCTGGGGTCAGAAAGCCAAGCTCTGTTGCTCACCTGAAGTCACCTTTCACAGCTTAGCCAGGACCTCTCCCTGAAGGGGAGATAAATGTGTTCTTCATGAGCTCTTGTCAGCACAGGGGTCCAAGCTGCTCAAAGCCCTGATTTCTGCGGTTTATGCTCTCTCATAAAAGCTAGAGGAGCTGCATACAACAACTGGGGAGGCTGTGGGCCATGCAGCAGAGACCTGTGGCTTGCAGAAGGCTGCTCATAGTCTGGAGAAGGTGAAGAAGGTGCTTGAAATGACTGAGATGTTGTAAGTCAGGTCACTGTTGCCCATCTCTGAGGTTGCACAGCAACATCATTGCTAGGGAGGGACAGATTCTGCTTGTAGGGCAGTGTCTGTGGAGCCACCCTGCATTAACACCAGCATAATGGGCAGCTCACTTTGGCATGTTCATTAAATCTCAGTAATGAGGAGATCTTAGATCTGCACGTCAGGGAGCAAACACCAAACAGAGACCCTTTAAAGCTGGCATCACTGGAGATGTTGGCATCTTTCTTTCCTTTCAAGATGCTGGGAGGACAAGAAGCATTAAAGTAAGGAAATTAGATCACAAAAAGCAAATTAACAGCACCATCCTGACTCGATGCTGATCTTGTGCCAATAAATGCTGAGTAACCAGGCACACATCTGGATGTTTCTGGGGCAGCTCTGTCTATTCAGGCCCACTGGGGTGTCAGAGGGGGCCTGCAGCTGCCACAGCTCTCCAGCAGCGTGCGACAGGAAAGGAAGAGCTTTCTCACACGTCAGACACAAGAGGTTGATTGTGGGGATTGCTGACGGGTGACCTCCCTGTGCCACCGGTGCTGGGACTGCTGGCTCTTCCAGTACAGGCACCCACTGGGAGACCTTGTGCTCTTGCCTTACAATGCCCACAGCATTTGTAAGTGTCTTGTAGCTGCTGAAGACTTAGGTACTTAAACATCTCTCCAAAGTAATTAGTTGTGTTTTAAAATTACTTACAGTTTATGTAGTGCTGTAGGGGATGTGTCGGGTTGCGACAAAGAAGGGAGCGTGAAGCCTGCCGAGTGGGAAGCCCGATAGCATCTGCTATTTTTAAATGTGCCATGCAAGGTCACCTCCACTTTCTCCCCACACCCAGTGCCACTCTCTACTGTTTGCCTGCCCTTCACAGTGCTTAGTGGTCTTTGCCATGGAATCTCTAATTTTCTTTCACTCTCCCTTCTCCCCTGTAGCCATTAGATGTCCTTGACAGCACCATGAGCCTTTAAACCAAGCAAGCAACAGCACAAGAGAGGACTTGCAGCCATTGTACCTTTTACTGAGTCCATTAAATGCCTGGGATCAAAGGCTGGCTACTTCCAGCTCTTGAAGAGTTGCAGTGGCACATTAATGGGATTTTTTTCTACACTGGTTCAAACAGCTACGCACATTTTCCATCCAGCTTCTATTTTTTTCCTTCAGCTCACAGAGTGAGCAAGAATGACCTCAGAATCCTGGCTTCTCCCAGGGCAGATGCTGCCTCTTACTGCTTTTGTCATGATCCAATCAGGCTCTTACAAAGCCCCCTGTGGATCTTGTACTCCGTGCTCTGGCTGTGGGGCTGGTCCAGGACATCACTGTGCTGCCACAGAGAAACCTCTAGCTCTACAGCCATGAGCAAATCCACTTTCTTTGCTGCCACACAGAGAAATGCTATTCTGTTTTGGTAGTTCTCTCCCGTATACAGCAAGGAAGAGAGAGATGGCCCCTTCAGAGACTCTCCATGGCCCTCAACATCCTGCTATCTCCCTGTGCACATTAGCATCTCTGTATTTCCTCACCTCTCCAGTGTACCCTGTGATTGCACTTGCCTTTCCATAACTGCCCCATAACTGGTGCCCAAAATCATTAACTACCAGCGGTGCCCTTTTCCTCTTCAGCTAGTTCCAGACAACTGCCCAGTTCAGCATCAATTTGTGCCGTTAATCCATAAACTATAACCTTTACATCGGGTACTGTTCAACGTAATTAGATTTCTATTACATGATGTTCTTTCTGCGGTTAAACAAGACTTGCTTTACTTAAACAGGCAGCCCCAGGTGAGGTTTAATTGTAACCTTGGCATTAAAGCTTGGGGCCTGCATGCCGTTCTCTCAGAGCCTCGGGTCCATCACACCATTGCCTGTACTTATCTTGTCGTGCCATGTTAGCAATCACCTGTAGCTCTCTGGCAGCAAGACCCAGCCTTGCAGGTCAACCCTCTTCATGGACCCACTCTTTCCATAAAGAGAAGAATAAAACCAGGGTGGCTCCAAGTCAGGTCACCCTGACTGCAGTGTAAACATGTAAACTCTGGTGCAAGCTGGAGTGGAAAACAAAGGCACAATAGACCAAACATGGTCATTACACACAATTTGATCCAATTATACATCTAAAACCAGGACTCTCTGTGCAATGGGTTTTATTTTGTGCTTTGAGGGAAAGAAAGCAGCCTAATGCATAAAAGAGTGGCACTGGGTACTGGAATGCATCTCATCTCACATAAAGCAGCAGAAATGCTTCCTGAATCCACCTGTACCTTAGCTAAGCGTTCATTCACCCCTCAGCTCTCACTGCTGCCATTTCCTGTGGTTAAAAAAATGTTGGTATGCAGGAAAAGTTTAGTCCAGCCACCCCCCTCCCAGAGCCCATTGGCTGCTTTGATGCCACAAGAGCATGACAGTAAGAGAAATGCCTGGGGAAGTGAATCAATAGCACTAGGCCAGCCAGCTGCAGGGTGAGAACAGGGTAAATCACTGGAAGAAACTTTCCCAGCCACCGGAGGAGTTGGGAGAACAATGCAGAGAAGAGGATGTGAGGCACTTCCCGCTGCTGGCCAGCCCTTCACCAAGGAGTGCTGCAGCCTCCAGGTCTATCTTTTTACCCCTGGCATCATCTGAACGCAGCCTGTGTCCTTTGCTGTGCATTTCTGTCCTCATCACTTCTCATGCTCACTCTCGGAGATCTAAGTGCCCAGCAAGTCCCTTCTGGCTAGCATGTAACCAGCTCCATCCAGGGCAGCCTTCTGGGTGAGACAGGAAGTAGGTTGATTCTTCCCGAAGATCTGGCTGGTAGAGCAGTGTCGAGGCTCTTTTTCTTATAACATCCCTCTTTCCTTCCTCTTACCCTGGAGAGGTGGAGATAGTGGATTTCTTGTTTGCTCTGCTTTACCATAATCTCTGTCTGTTCCCATCCACTTGAATTTTTCTGTCTAGATGCTGCAGAGCTGCTCCTCCTGTGATATTCAAGTGCCTCTTGCAAGTGAAAAAACCCCCACAACCCCAAACAAGCCAGCCCTGTGATTTTCCTCGCTGCTATCAGGAAACAGGTTTGTTTGTTTGTTAATGAATGCAAAAGAATGCAGATGCCAGTCGGGAAAAGCTTGGGCAATGAGTTCAGCACTTCTTTATTTAGGCTCCTCCATGTTTATCAGCTGAGCCCAGCAGGAGGCAAAGCCAGAGCTGGATGTTATTTCAGGAAAAGCCTGGTCTTTCATGCTTAAGACAGAGTAACCTCCCTGGAGGGAAATCCCTGCAGCATATGGGCAATTTGGTCAGAAAAAGGACAGGAATTCCAGCAATGCTGCTTTTCTTCCAGGCTTGCATAGCAGGTGTCCCCAGGGCTTCCCAGGAGTCTGAAGGGGTTCACACCTACAGCTCTGCCTGACCTGGTGTTTCCCACCGTTCTCATGGCTGCAAAGGGCCAGAAACAGAACAGACATGTCCATGGCATGATCACAGAATCATTAAAGTTGGAAGAGACCTCCGATATCATCAAGTCCAACCATCAGATGATTAAGTCCAACCACCAGTGTGATGGGGGAGTTGAACTGGGCATAGTGGTGCCAAGGGAGGCTGCCACTTACACCATATAGGCAAGGCAGCCATTAGATAGTGTGAGCCAAACATAACAACAGGTTCATTCCAGCTGAGAGCTGGAAACACCAAAAATGAGATAACCCCCCCAAGTGATGTGGCACATAAAGCTCAGCATTTCCCTTCGCTTACTGCTTGGCACTCCATGCTAGGTTTAGGTCTTTCTATCCTAATGAAAGTCAAATTTCAGACTTGAAGCATCACTTCAGCATGAAAAGTGGAAGCGCAGAGAGCTGCTTAGATTATGATTTATTCCAATGATATGCATATTTGGGCCATGTCTCGGCCGAATTTGGCACAGATTCAGGCTTGGTCAGCCTGAATCAGCATTTTTCAGGGCATGGAATATACACTGCACTTCTTCACCTAGTTCTAGTCATGATCTTGTGTGAACTGTGTATTCAATAACTCAGAGGCTAAAGGCAAGTCTGTTCTTTGGGATCCAAGCAGCAATCAGAGGGGTCACCTCTAGTTCCAAACCTGGTACTCATTTGCCCGTTGTGAGTTATTTCTTCCTCAGTCACACAGGGCTTTTGCTTCTTTCAACTATGTCTGTCATAGCAGATTTTTATGCAGATTTTTATGCAAGGACTTATTACTAGGTTGTTTTTTACTGATGCTGAGAAATCTTTCATGCAATTTGCATCCCATTAACAGCTTCATAAGAGATGATCCTGATTCTAATGGCTCTGCACAATATGCCAATAAAGCCAAATATGAGAGGGATTACAGAGTGTGTTGCTGTTTTACGCTCAGAATGGCTCATATATTCAAAGGAGAGGCATCAGCTCCTCTGCCACTAGCTAAGGTTAGTCCTAAGAGTTACTACTACTAATATTTTTCAGTAGTGCTTCGGGTGTCTTTTATCTCCCATTGGTTGCCCTCTCAATTTTCTTGTGCTGGCAGCAGAAACTGACAAGAAACCCCAGCCTGCAGGAACCACCGACTGGCATGTGGGCATCCTGTGCAAAATGCTGCCAGATCCCTGTTACATTATTTCTACAGCACTGGAACAACAACAGAGGCTGCCTTGGGCCAGATATATGTGTTAGCCCATGCTCCTGCCACCAGTGCCCTCCTGTATGCATATTTACACCCTATGTTTCCCTGTAGTAAAGGGCAGGTGTCTGTTCTGAGCCTTTTACATGTGCTGCCTGTCGTTGATGTTGCTGGTGTGACGTGGGTTGGTGGGCAGACTTACCAGCTGTGGAGGAGGGATACCTCTCCTCAGTGTCAGAGTTTCAATCCCTAGCCTCAGGGGTTTTGTACTGCTTTTTCGTAAAGATGGCGTTGGAAGTGAAGTGCAGCCATTAGAAGCTGGGATTCTGCTGTCAGAGACCCTGCAGCTGTGCACAAGGCTATGAAGAAGGAAGGAGGACTGCTCAGGAGAGAGGTTTCTGCTCCCATCCCTCAGGGACAATGTTTGTATGTTATTTCTTGCTGTGGTTAGAAAACTACTGCTGTGATGGGTGAGGTGGCGGAGGAATGAAATTGGTGGGCATGTGGCTCAGAGGAGAGAAGGAGAGTGGTGGGAGAGGAAAAAGTGGGATTCCAGAGCATGGTGAGATCTGCCTACAGCTGGCTTTTCCTTCCCTCTGCCAGATCTTTCCTTGTCTGCTCCTGCTTCATCTGGGAGCAGCAGTCACGGGTAAGCTCAGCTGTCTGGTTCCCTGGTGCCCTCTCTTTTCCTGCAGGATGCAGCCTGAAGTTCTCATACAAATTCAAGTAATTGCCCAGGCTCCTGGGAAATGCATGAAATGACACTTGCTTGAGCTGTGGCAGAGCCAGACCACATGTCCTCCCAGTGCACATGTAATGCTCTGCCTGTTGCTACCTCAAGGTTTTCATATGCTCAGTTGCCTAACAGAGAGACTTTTTCTGTCTGCAACCAGCAACACTCAGACAAGTTTTTTACCTTCTTTGGTCACATTCATACATGCTCTTCTGTTTTGATCGACAGCTCAGCCATCATGGGGTCTTTGGCATATTTTGCTTGCATAGTGACATACATTTTCAGCTTCATGAATATCTGTGTTGTTTTTATGCCTTCAGTCAGTTAGAGGTGGCTTATAAGTGCAACACAACAATGGAGCCAACCACACAGTCACTTTACAGAGGAAGTTCTAAATGCTGCTCTCTGACCTCCTGTGATGAGAAAGAGCTGCGAGATGTCCATTGTCTCATGCAGTGCATGCACAAAGATCTCTTATACCATGTCAGTCGATGTGAGCCACTCAGAGGTCACCTCCAGCTCCAACATACCAAAACAAATGTGTCCTCTGAGTCAGCCATGGCCAGACAACAGCAGATTTGCTCAACCCATGGCATTCAAGAGGATGAGCCCACTGTACTCATGTGCCTGAACACCCCAACATGCCAAAACAAGGGGCAGTGTGTGGCTGGCATCCAAGGACCGTGTCATGACCCAGCTGCATGCCAGTGGGCAGGGGAAAGTAGCACCATGCTTGGGGACTGTGTCCAGCTCATCTTTACTCCATTCCTGACGGCCTCCCACTGGTGTGGAGAGCAGGCACCCTTGCAGCTGTGTGGTGGCCTTGCTGTGCTCAGCAGTTAGCAACCTCCAGTGCCATTTTAGTAATAACAGAGCCAGCATTCATCCTCAGAAGAATTTCCAGTGCTGGGCCAGCATCCATGGATTTTGCTGTAATCCACACATGTCTTTAAGGGTTGCCGTTGGTCAAGAACACTTCAGCAAAACCATTATTTTCATTGCAGTTTTCCAAACACTCCATACAGATCTCTTCTCTGTGCTTTAGACCACAGCACTTGCAGTGCAAATGTTGTGCTCCTCAGTATAACTTCCTTTAGCTATAATTTCATTTCTTTGGGGCTCCTGCTAATCCTCTCTCACATTTTCCACTGTGGCATTGCAATGCCTATGCTGGCACCAAGGGCTTTTATATTTGCTGTCTGTAATCAGTGCTGACATGCACACATAGATAGAGGTGGAACTTTTGGGGTGGCTTTCTTGAGAGGTTTCAGGCAGACTACACAGCTTTTATCATTTAGAACAGTGGCTGAGAGCAGACTTTGGGGTACAGAGAGCTCCAGACAGCTGTTGGTTAAAAGACAGGCCGATGGGTCTAAGCACATAGTTGTGGCCTCAACAGATTTCTGTTTGCAGTGTCACTTCCTATTATGCTTGCAACAGAGGTAGCTGTTTGCACTGTCATAACATTTCTTCTGCTGGAGCTTCCTGGTTGTGGACACTGCTGCAGGGGCTGCAGGCTACATTGTCCCACTCCCATCTACTTGCCAGACCCTGGTAGCACACTGGCAATGCCACACATGGAGACTGCAAACCATCTGTGCTCTTGGAGCTGCCTGCTCTGGCTTTCCTGCCTAGGCTCTTTGCATGATGTGGTGCCCAAGGGACAGCCAGCTCCAGAGGTGGTCATCGCTGCAAACCCTCCCACAGTTGCCTTATTTGAACCAATGAACAGGATCCTGCAGCACAGATCCAAACAAATTGTTGTCAATAAAACCACAAATCATGCCTTGCTTTTGATTTTCAATTCAGCCTGTGATAAACTAGTACAAAAGAAAGACATGAAAGATTGGCAAATGGTATGGAGAATAAACCTTGTGAGGAGAGGCTAGGGAGCTGGGGCTGGTAGGTCTAAAGAATAGGAGGCTGAGGGGAGGCCTAATTGCTGTCTACAGCTACCCAAAAGTAGGTTGTAGAGAGGTGGGGATTGGTGTCTTCTCACAAGAAACAAGTGACAGGATAAGAGGAAATGGCCTCAAGTTGCACCAGAGAAAGTTTAGGTTGATCATGAGGAAAAACTTCTTCATGAAAAGGACCATCAGGCCTCAGAACAGGCTGCCCAAGGGATCACATCCCTGGATGTGTTTTAGATCAGTGTAGATCTGGAGCTCAGGGACAGGGTTTAGTGGTGGCCTTGGGACAGTTGGGTTAACAGTTAGACTCAATAATCTTAAATGTTCTGCCCAGTTGCAGGACCTTGTCCTTGGCCTGGTTGAACTTCATGAGTTTGGCTTAGTCTCACCTCTCAAGCCCCACTCCTCCAGTGTGTTGACTACACCACACAGCTTGCTGTTATCTGTAGACTTGCTGAGGGGAGTGCACTCAATCCTACTGTCCATGTAGCCAAGAAAGATGCTGAACAATACTGGTACCAGTACTGCTAACATGAGGAACACCACTCATCACTGGTTTCCACCTGGACACATTGCCGTGGACCACAGGTCTTTGGGTGCAACCATCCAGTCAATTCCTTATCCGCTGAGTGATCCATGTTTTTTCAGTTTTAATACTGGGGTATTGTGCAGGACACTGTCAAATGCCTTGCACAAATGCAGGTAGATGACATCAGTTAGTCTCCCCTTACCCACTGACAATGAAACTGCATTGTAACTGACTGCACTTCTGTTTGGGCACCTCATAGAGCATACCATTGTTTACTGCAGCATGACTGTGCTCATTCATGTTTAGTTGTCATCCCTAGATCTTCTTCTGCAGAGCTGATGCTGTGTTGATTGTTCCCCTGTTGATCTTGTAGTACTTGATGACACCTACACAAACACAAAGCTTCATTTTGTCTCTACTGAATGGTGCTTCTTGTCTTATCCCTTTCCCCCATTTATCCAGATTGTTTTGCATTCTCCTCCTGTTCTCCAAAGTGCTGGTTCTTCATGGCATCCTTTGCTAATTTAATGTGTTCCCTACTCTTGGGTATTTTTCAAAGATATTAATGAAAATACTGTACGCTGCCAGACATAAAACAGATGGCTTCAGACTTCATTTGATACATACTGCCAGTTTGACAGAGAAGCATTTGTAACTGCTCTTAGTCTGGTTTTCCAACCAGCAGTACAATCCTCTAACAGCAGTTTCTTCTGAGCCATGTTTCTTTACAAACAAGTAAAGTGTAAACCAGTATGAAAGTGTTATGTGAGATGATAGCAAAAGCCCCATTAAAATTGAAATAAAAATCTAAGACCTACTGTAGAAGGAAATTAGATTGATTTGATATGATTTGTTCTTATCAGGTCAGCACTCACTGTTCTTCATCTGCTTGTTGTCTTCTAGGCACTGGAAAATGTCTTATCCAATTACCACTTCCAGTTTTCCAGGATTGAAATTAATCTGGCTGGGTTCTGATCCCTAGCTCCTGTCTGTGCCTTCCCCTTTCATGGTAGGTGCTAGGTTTGCCTTTTCCATTTTGTGTATAAACACATCTCCCCATCACTGACTTCTGTGCTGATGGCGCCTAATGGGCTTACACCGCTTTCCCCAGTATGGCAGAAGGCTTTTAGGATTTATCAGTTGGAGTATGTCTGACCTATTTCAACACCACCTGACCTCCTCGTTCTTTCTTGCAGCTGCTACTCTTACCCTTAGACTGCTGATTGTGTAAAGCAGAGAGCCTTTGAGCAAAGACTGAAGAAAGAAAGCATCAAGCACTTCTGCGAGTTTGGCATCATCACTTGCTATCTCTTTCTCCTTATGAAACCCAGCTCTTCCTTTGGCCTCCTGTTGCTACTAGCGCATACACTTCACACCCAATTCTTGTTGCATCACTTCTGTCTTTTTCATTTTGTTCCTCCTTGCCTATGCTGTTTTCTTATACTTAGTAGCATGACCTAGTTCCACTTTGTGCTTCCTCTGCATTTCTGAAAGTGGTGAAGAGCTCCTGATTTAGCCAGTTGATACCTTACTAGCTTCCCTCACTACGTGTGCTATTACCCCAGTACTGAGCAGTTCAGGAGGAGTTCTGTACCTCATCTTTTATGAATGTGCCTTTCATACAACAACCTTAGAGCGCTGCAAACTCCTAGGATGTCCTTTCTGCCTTGGTCTCAGGGCTTATATGTACTAACACTGTGAGTTAGCTAAAGTCTCTTTCCTTATAGGCCACCGTTATGTCTTCATTTTCCCACTGCCCCCTTTTCTGTAGATGATCACTGGTACCACTTCAAGGTCATTCCCACCCCAGTTGTTTTTTGCCTTCACCTGCAAAACCAGTTCCTCTGCATTGGTTAGACTAGAATTTTGCACAGTAGCAAGACAGTTGACAGCTGCAGGGAGTTCAGGGAAGAGCCCAGAGTACCAGAATAGAGAGAGACAGAGAAGCCCCTGCATATTTAGCACTTAATTGCGTCAGGAAAAATTAGTATTACCTTTCACAATTATCTGCCCCTGCTATGAACTTGTCATTAGTTTCCAGGAGACGTGGCTAATAGTGGTGACAATGTCTGTCTTATTTGTATAGAACACACAGCATGTGTGTTCTACAGAACAAGCATGTTATTAAAATCCTTGTCTGCTCTGTCCATTCACCCTGGGACTTTTTAATGGTCTTTGTACAATGAGTGGGCTTAGGCTTTACAAACATCTCAGAATTCCATGTGTAGCAAGCAAATAGTGTCTTCTTTATTCAGGGATGCACTGATACTAAAGCATGGTTTTAAACATGGACACTTCAGCCAAGCAGAGCTAGTTTGTTATCACTGCAGCATCAAGGAGTTATGATGAACCAGAGCTTCCAGCCTCTCAAGGGCCAACCATGATGCATAGATACTTCAAGACCAAATGAACCTTTTCCAGCCAGATTTGTCCAGTGCAGTGTGTAATGTGCTGGTAACTTCTCACTCTAGCTGCATTAGTACAAGAAGAGCTTTCTTGTGCAAAACTTCAAGCCAGTAACTTCCTTTTGGGGAGCTACTTGTCCTCTCTGATGCTGTCCCTGAGCTGACCTTCCAGCCTGGGGTCATGCCTGGACACCTGCCCCCATGCTGGAAAAGCTCTCTGGAGCGGCATGAGGGCAAGATGGCTTTTGGCTGTCATCTGTGGTCCTGGCATGTTCCTGCTGGCATTCCTGTAGGTACTGAGGTATTTGCCTGTGAGTGTTTTTGGCAGGGTGGCTGGTAACTCTGCAGCGACTTATTTTAATAACATTATTGATTTAATTACTTCACTGCAGTGTGGCTTCATTACTTCAAGTCTTGACGTTAGCGTGAAGCGGCAGCTAATGAATTCACAGAATCACAGAATCGCCCAGGTTGGAAAAGACCTTCAAGATCATCTAGTCCAACAATTAACCAAACTTTGACAAGTCTTGAGTAAACCACACCCCTAAGCACTGTGTCTTCAGGACTCTTACATATGTCCAGGGATGGTAACTCCACCGCTGCCCTTGGCAGCCCAGTCCAACGCCTGATAATGCTTTCAATAAAGAAATTCTTCCTAATGTCCAATCTTAACCTTCCGTGGCACAATTTGAGGTTGAGTGGGTGAGCCCCAGCACCAAGGGCTACATATTGTCCAAGTCAGATGGGTCTCGGAAATCTGATTTCTCATTAAAACAAATAAATACTAGACAGTGCTGTCACAGTGCATCTTTCTTTTATAGCCTAATGCAGGATTGATGGTCATTCCTAGTCATGCTCTTGGACTTTGGGTCAGACATCACAATGCTTCATAAATAGGTGGAAAGATTTGAAAGTCCCATATGGATGCATAACATTCTCTAAATGCATACCTAGAGGCTCAGACAGAAGCAGCAGTGCCAGCTCATCAATTCGACCTTCCTAAAACAAAATGTCTATTAAAAGTAACTCACCTCAGGCAAAAGTGTGTTGTAACTCATAGGATTTCCACTCTTCTGACAAAATCTGGTTGCCCCAAACCCTCTACCTAGACCCTACTGTTCAGATGTCCTGCTGAGTCTGCTGGGAGAGGGCTGAAAGCCACACACCAGTGCTAGGACATGGCATGCTGTTTGCCCTTCTGCAGAAGTAGCTGGAAGGAGAATTTATCCTAACCCTTCCCTTTTCTTCCAGTAAGTTGGTTCTTGTCCATGACAAAGAGTTATTTCACCAGTAGCTGGTCTTGTAGAAAGTGAAGTGTTCTGGAGAGAAAAGAATTCCTAGTTAAGAAATATAAGCAAACACACAGTTCCTGCTCTCCAGTAATGTGAGATACAAGTTCCAAATTTACATTTAAATCTTTTCAAAACTAAACCATGAAGGGGAGACCTGATTTTGCTAACACTGTTTAGGGTGAAAAGCCAGTGTGGAAAAACCTAACTGAAAAATGCATTTGAAAATACTGTCTCAAAAATAAGAATCTTAAAAAGCAAACTGGAACTTAAACCAAATTTTGCAGAATTACTCTGCAGACTGTCTCGGTTTTGGAAGGAAGCACAGGGCATACTCAGATCAGCTGCCCAAGCAGACTACTTTGTAAGAAATTGCATTGCACTTTTTATCCCCAGCACAATCTCCAGCTACACTGTGCTTTTATTTATTACTGGAGCGTTCAGCAGCAAGGAGAGCTGAAGTGAGAGAGGAAATGGCTTCAGGAACATAGCAAGAATCCCATAAAGTTAAGGGGGTGGAATGGGGAAAGGTACTTTAGAAGTACAGGTGGTTGGTGTAAATTATTGAACATTTGAAATGTTTTCCCTTGGTAATTTTAATCACATTGTGAAATCATTCACTCAGGCTTTTGTGAAACACTTGATTTATTGGAAGCTTTACGCTATTAGTTGCAGCTCAGGAGCCAGCCCTGCACTCATTGTTGTGGGTAGGGCATACCGGGTGCAGCAGCAGCCAAGGCTGGCTCAGAGCCACTGCTCTGGTGGGTGCCAAACACCCACTGCCACAAAATCAGCCATGATCATTGAAAACAGAATGCTAATGCCCAGGAGCACTGAAATTGACCAATGTGTCCTATGCAGACACCGGAGGACATCCTCAACACTACCTCTAAGGTGTATGCTCATTTGCTGTGGCTTCATGGTTGGGTCTCCTTTACTTCACAGAGGAAATGAGCTGAGCAATTCAGACTATTTTCAGAGATGCCTGCTGGGGGCTGGCCATCTCCTGAGGGCCATAGAGGTGCTCCCTCAGCCTTCAAGGGCATGCAGACTGTGGGGAGATGGACCACGAATTTAGTGTGAAGGAAGCTGATAGGAGACTGCCTACAACTGCCTGAAAGGAGGTTGACGAGAGGTGGGTTTTGATCTCTTCTCACAAGCAGAAAGTGACAGGACAAGCGGAAATGTTCTCAAGTTGCACCAGGGGAAGTTTCGGTTGGACATGAAGAAAAACTTCTTCCTAGAAAGGGCCATCAGACCTTGAAACAGGCTGCTCAGGGAAGGGACTACATTGCCATCCCTGGATGTGTTTAAAAGTCCTGTAGATCTGAAGCTAAAGGACACAGTTTAGCAGTGGGCTTGGGACAGCTGGGTTAATGGTTGGACTTGATCTTAAAAGGTCTTTTCCAATCTGAATGATTCTATGATTTTATCAATGGAGCTAGTTTTGAAATATCCCAGGAAAATTGTGCTTAAGGAGAGCTGAAAGGGCATCTCAGAGTGGTTTGTGGAAGATCAGGACCATGAGACACGTAATGCTGCTTAACAGATTTAGTCACGTAACCCTCCACACTGATGCCACCTCTTGCTGATTTTCAAGCATTGTCTTATTTTTCCACTGTATTCTGAGATTGGGGTTTTTTCATTATCCAGGAGTAACTAGCTTATCTTGGTTGGTGCCTTACCAAAAGAAGAGCTGTGGGTTCAGCTCTTACATGATTATCAAATCCAATTAAATCCACCCGTAAGTGTATTACTGTGAATGTGAAGGTACCTTCGACAAACAAAGGGTGTGATAAGCAGGTGATATTTCAGTGTGTTAAATTCATCCAATGCCCATCAAATGACTGGACCTCATTTCTCCTAAGCAAGATTTTAATAAACAAGCGTTGGCTTCAGAGACATTGTGCAAAGGTCTTTGTGAGGACGTTGGGCAAACTGACACCATCTCTGTGACTGTACAGGGCTTTGCACAACAGGGTAGTGGATGTGATAGCAAAGGATGATGAGGTTTCATGTTTGCCTAAAAGCAAGGGAGAACTAGATTTCTGTTCTACCAGGACAACCTCACAGCTGCCAGCTGCTATAGCTGAAGGCAAAATCTTCCTCATTTCTTCCTCTTTCTTCTTGTTTTTCCTCTTAACTGACTGAGTTGGACTTCCAGAAGCTAAAGGCCAGATCTTTTGCTGGGATTGCTGTCTTTGGCATGAATGAAGTAGAATCTTGTCTTTAATGTTCAGCATTTGAGTCACTTAGGCTGCCTTAATCCTAATTCAGCTACTGCCATGGGTTTGTAGCAGACACAAGTGCAGTGATCTTGTTGGAACAGCTTCTTGCCTTTCACCAACAAGAGATTTAACAGATTATTAGACTGAAGGATTTCCTTTTCTTCCTGTCATCATTCTCTGTACAGGGAAATTCTTCCCTTCGCTTGGACTACCCATGGAGGTCCACATTCTCCTTTCAAGGGGCAACAGGAAAAAGTTCTTTAATGTAAGAGAACACTAGAACAGGTGGCCTAGAGAGGTGGTTGAGTCCTCATTCCTGTAGACATTCAAGGTAAGGCTGGATGGGGCTCTGAGAAATCTGTTCTAGTTAAAGATGTCCCTGCTTGTTTTGGGGAGGTTGGACTAGATGGCCTTTAGAGGTCACTTCCAACACAACACATTCTGTGTTTCTATGATTCTATGACAGTAAAGTGATGAAAAAGGCAACACCACCGCTCGTACATCTTGTCCAACCTACCTCTTCCCAACACACCAGATTCCCGCAGCTGGGCAGTTAGTGGAATTTATCATAACACAAACACTGTTCTCAAATGCCATCAAAAATGCAAATGATGCTCCAGGAAGCCTGAGGAGCTGGGAATAATCAGTTGCTTCACAGCTCCCTTCCTCCTTTCCCCAGCACGTGTTGCACAAATGAGGCTCTGCTGCGCCATGTTTGTGAGCTCTCCAAGCTGCACCCAGTATTTTTTATTCATCCTAGCAAGGTGGCTGCAGACTTCAAACACAACAGACATTCAGAAACTGTATGACTTTCCCTAACTGTCTGTAAGAGTTTCAAGATAAGTAATTTTAAAAAAGAGTGACTTGAAACAGAGGCTGCTTTAAACCAGACCTTTGTACTTCTTGTTTTTCCTTCTATATCTTGGCACAGATGCTTCCCCTCTTGCTCTGCTTCCTTTGTAGAGTTCATCATACAAAAGCAAAGAAGCTACGCTAACATTGTAATTCTGTTTGGCAAGGTGAGCCGCAAAACATATGCTGTGTCATGCCTCTTTATTACTGCGCGAGAATTGCCAAAGCAGCCTAAAGGAGAAATCAAGGACATGATTGTTGAGAGAAAAAGAGGAAACAGCACAGTTTTACAACACGCAGACTTGTAACCACTTGCGGTATTTTCAGAACTGGTTTCATTTTGAATTATCTTCTTACCAACTGGCACAGGAGCTTCGAAGAGACTTGTGTTTAATATCTCTGCTCTCTGGTCCAGTGGTCTGTGACCTGGTGCTCAAAGCCCTCCAAGGTAGGGGCTGGCAATAGGAGATGGCAGAGGTGAAGACAGCCCAAGCGGCAAGGAAAGCCTCCTTGAGCTGGCACTGACATCCAGTTTCCACTATGTGGAGGGTGGTGTGTTGCATCTTATTCTGCTCATGCTCCAAGAGTAAAACCTGTACTTCGCCGTCTAGACAACCTATAATCATGTGAGGGAAGAGCAGCTGAAGGAACAATTAATGGGCGTGAGCTCAGCCTCCTGTGGCCTGCCCTAAAAATACCTCCAAGGACTGGCTTTTGGTGTGGGCATCTGTGGGAGTGGAGATGAGCCCCCACAGACCCAGGGCCATGGGTGTCCCCCTGCTGCTCCCTTCCCTTACTTTCATTTGAATGGGATCAAGGAAAACATTTGTCTTAAAGATATACCCAAAAGAGACATCCTTTTTAATTTAGTCTCACACACATGCCACGACAGCAGGGATGGGAATGACAAGAGGGTTGAGAGGGGCAGAAGAATGGTGGGTTTTGCTATATAAACAAAAACAACCCTGTTGCAACATCTCCTGGGGGTGCTTTGGTTGCAATGTCTTGGAGCCTGTCTGAAACTTCAGAACTGGCTTCAGAAAAGCAGCTGTATGGAAGAAGGCCTGGTATCCACAGGAGAAGAGTTGCTAGTGCCCACCCCACTGCTGCTTGCAACCCCCCAAATCTCCTTCCTTGATTTGGTGAACCATTGGAGGATGGAAGGAGGGGAAGAGGAAGGGACATTGATATTATAGTGTAAAAAAAAGGTAATGAAAGTGTGGTAATGCCAGTCGCTCACTGTATCCTGTGGAAACAGAAGGGCAGCATCATCGTTTTCATGTGACCTGTTGTCACTTCTGTGAGCTAGGAAAACACCCAAATGGAGAACTGGGAATGTTTCCTTTTCCAGCCAGCCTGCTCACCATTAGCATTTTCATACCTTCCATGTTCTAATTAAATGCACTTTATGCATGTCAAACTTCAAAGGAACATCAACCTGTTTGAGGTGAATGCCTGTGGGAATGGGTCAAAGCAAGAATGCCCTGAGAAATGCTGTGGTCTCATGCGGACTGTGCAGGAGGTGGGACACATGGAGCACCAGTTCATAGCATGTTGGCAGCTGCTGTGGTCTCCACAGATTTTGGAAAAAAAGCAACCACTGCGGAAATCTGTAGCTTAAATTTAATATCCTGTTGTCGTTGTGATGCAGTCCTTTTGGGAAACTCAGTCCTGATGGCTAAAAATAAAGTAGCAGTGTGGAAACAGTGAGAAAAACAGTTCTGTCCCTGTGCATCCAAGCCAGCAGATCCAGACTCCTCAAGTCCAGTTGTGCTCAGCCCAGATCAGCTCCATTCCTTGCAGGAAAGTTGTGCTCCAATCCACTTGTAAGTGTCCCCCCACAGAACAGCATCATCCATCGCATTCACTTGTGGTTGATGCAGAGCTGCAGTGACAGACTTTCCTGTGGCTGCACCAGGCTATTTTAAATTTGAGGCAGGCATAAGACATGAGACAGTACATGCTGTTCATGCAGTGAAAGTCCTCTATTAATATTCAAGTCTTCATATTGGCCCAAGGTAGAGGGCTTTTTGGAGTACACAGCCTTTAACAATTTAATTTAATTAAACAAATTTAACAATTTTTAAAGCCTGAAATATCAATGCATCTAATCCTGTTGATGCACTTAAACTCAGGTCTTCACAGGAGCCCCATTTCCTCCAAGCACCAACAGACTTAACCTCATATTTGTGGAAATACTCATGTTCTCCAGTCATGAAAGGTTAATCTCTCTCATACAGAAAGAAGCAGCAAAACCTCAAGAAGCTACAGGACGTGTGAGGCTTCACTTTTACTATCTAAACCGTTATTTGAACCAACACAGAAGCATTAAAACACATTTCCCTCCTCTTTATGCCCTGGAAAGACTGTTTAGAGGATGTAGAGGATGTGTGGGTCTCTGGGCCACACTGAGTAATTCATATGGGGTCAGATGCTGCAGTGGCATGTGCTCCCAACACCCAGCATGACTGATACTGGTTGGCCAGTGGTGCTGATACTAGACCGGTGTGATGTAACAACACTGGGCTTGCAGCCTTTGTCCAGGCAGAGTGGGCAGCTGGGACAGGAGCTGCAGCCTCCTCACCCAAAATGTCTTTGCCTGTGAGTCACAGCCCTAACTCATGAGCTGGTGTGGATGAAACTGTAATTTGAAGATGATGCCACCTACATCTGTCTGCTCTGCTCCTCTCCTGGAGGTGGCAGATGTGAACGCATGCTCCATTGTCTGAAATATTCGCCCAGACGCGTTAGTTCACATCCCAGGTGAGGGAAGGTTAGGGTGAGTGTACAGGCAAGCATTCACCTGGCAGTCATAAACGCAGGGGAGGAGGTTTCTGCACCAACTCAGCAGCTGGAAGGTGCCTACTACTCCTGTCTGTGCTAGCTCTTTCATCTGCCTAAAACACCTGACTGGCCCAAGCACCCCAGAGAAGACCTCTGTGCTCACCTCATGCACCACAGGGGTCCTGTGTCAGGACAAGGTTTTGCCAAATATGCATGTCAGCACCCTAAGGCTTGTGAGCACCATTTCTCTTGGCACTTGCACTGACCTGGAAAATTGGTGATGATGGGGCTAAAGAGCTAGAAATCGGCATATATTTATCTGAAATAGCCAATTAAACTAAAACTGCTTTGATTTATGTGAAAAATAGACAAATGGCAGCACCTGGGACAAGACTGATCAGAATTATTTGTGAACTCCCCACCACATTTCTGTAGGAAGAGACAAATTTATGTACCATGTGCTTATTCTGCCTCTCAAATATTTTCTTTTTTGATTTTTTTCCTGGCATTAAAACACCTGTTGGAAGACACGGTTGCATGGAGGCAGCCAACACACTGTTAGCTCGTCAACAATTCCCAAACAAATGGAAGCGCGTGTTTGCACAGCATCAGCACTTTGCACCAGGAAGCCAATGTTTTTGTGATACTTCACTGGGAGCCATAAAGCCAGATTGAGTTTTTCCAAGTTTTTTTCCCCTTCTATCAGCTTTAACACAAATTGTTTCATCCCAACAGTCTGCTTAGAGCCTTCCCACAGGTTGGTCCTTAGCTTTGGGTTAGTCACTGCTTTTGTTTTACCCTTAGGAATTGTATTTGAAACTCAGTTTCCCAGTGAATTTGTTCTTTTTGCCTTTTATCCAGTGGTTCTCTCTGCAGAGATCCCTGCTGTCCCCTTTCCTCTCTTTTCTAACCCTGCTTTGCAGCAGAAGCAACCAGCCACCAGCATTTAGCAATGCTCTCACTATTTACAGATGTTAATTCCCTCGCTCTGAATGAATTTCCTCTTTGCTGGTGCAAGAAATGGTTGTGAAATGTCCAACGGTCTCTCCAGAAATGAGCAAAGGGAAGAAGGAAACCTTGCAGCCTGGCCTGGGGCAGCCCTGACCATACTACTCTGCTGCCCGCCCTGCTCCTGCTGCTGCTCGCAGCCATCACACATCAAGGTAGAGGTGTGTGTGCTGAGTCACTGCTGGGCTTAACACACTCCAGCCTTGCGGGAGCAGACACCTAGGAGCAGAACAAAGGCAATGTTGGCAGTTAACAGCACATAGCCTACTCTGATTAAAGCCCATCTTGTGTGTCTTTGAGGAAGAGTGATGGGAGGGGGAGTAGAAAGTAGTGCCTAGGGGAACCTGAGGGCTCTTAGAAACAGAATTGTGTTGGAAGTGACTTCTAAAGGTCACCTAACCAACCTCCCCACAACAAGCAGGGACATCTCTAAAACATATTGCTCGAGCCCCATCAAGTCTGACCTTGAATGACTCCACCACTTCTCTAGGCAACTTGTTGCAGTGATACATCACACCAATATTAACGTACAGCCTAAATCTGCACTTTTCTATCTCAAAACCATTATTCCTTCTCCTATAGTTATCTTCTGTCTCACTTAGCTGGAACTGCCCCCACAGACATCAGGGACAGTCCCTCCCGTGAGTGCACAGCAGCTCCTCCAGCCCCTTTGGCAGTAGGTTTGGTGCCTTCCAGCAGCAGCCCCATCTGGCTCTGAGCTGGGCAGGATGGGGCAGGCAGGCCAAGAGGCACTCCTGCTCACACCACACACAAGTACCCCAGCTGGGACATGCGCTCGCTGGCTGGGATCACACGCTTGCAAAAGAAGCTGCCATAGGCAGGAATATTTACATTTCCTTCCCATGGATATCCAGCCAAAGTCCACATCTTGGTTCCAGGATAAATCAGGGTGGTCAGAGACACCGGTTTGGAGAGCAGCAATGTAGAGGTAAGGTCAGGTTTTGCCCTCCTGCAGCAGGGACAGGGTGCTGGGCTGCTGTGCAGCTGAACTGCCTTTCTAGCAATTAATTCAGAAGAAAGGGAGGGAGGGAGGGAGGAATCACAGCCCTCCAGGCTACTGGGTTTTTTAATCTTTGCTCAGAGGGCTTACTGGCAAAGCTGTTCCCCAAGGTCAGCAAGTCTGGAGAACACTGCCTGGTGAACAGGTACACTGTGACTATTTTACAAAGCTCCTCTACTGGGGCAAGGTGACTTGTGTTTGTGAAATTCCCTGGGAGTATGTGCTCTGAGCATGGGCCAGAAACGAAAGAGGCAGCCAGAACCTGCCCACCTTCAGCACCTGCTCTGAAAAAGTCAGAGAGGTGTGTGTAAATTCCCATTTTCTCTAGGTTGGCTAGGTGTGTCCTGGGCTGTAGCTGGATGGCACTAGCCAGAGGATATATCATAGAATCATTATGGTTAGAAGAGACCTCCGAGATTGTGAAGTCCAACTGTCAACCTGATGTCAGGTATTATGTCCCAGGATAAGAAATACTATATCCTAGTGTAGTCCTCCAGCACTGCCGAGCATCTCCATCCCCACTACCAGATGAGTAAAGCTGGTTTGTTAAGGTAGACTAGCACCAGAGCTGGCTTTCCAGAGCAACCCGCCCCACACTGCAGTTTGCTCTGGTTTTGTCCAGCAGTCAGAAGTGTGAACTTCAGCCAGGCCATGAGAAGCCACTGCCAACACTGGATCAGATGCCTGGAGAAAAGCATCCTAACCCTGCCAGCATTGCTCCTTACTGGCACCCATATGAATTAATCCTTCCTGGTATGTACTCAACCCTCACTTCTCCTGCCCTGGGAAAGCCATCTGTACTGTCACCAGGTGGCTACGATGGCACCCATGAGGAAACTGGGATAGAAATCAACCAGCCCAGACTGGACTTTTGGGCTGCAGACCCACCCAACTCATTTGAGGCAAAGAAACTGAAACCAACCCAAAAACAATGAGGCAGCTGCAGGAAAGGATTTTGGTGCAATGCTGCTGCCTCTGTTGGGGCTCCCCTTCATGTGAAGATCTACTCACTGCTGTTCTTGGCCTCCTTAATCAGCTTCTCCAGCAGGAAAGCAAGTGGTGATTGCTGGGAATCTTGCTGCACAAAGGGACAAGCAGCTACAATATCGGCTGGGTGTAATGCTAAAGAAGTAATTTTCCTGTGGTGTCCTCAACACAAACACACTTAAGGAAAATGAATCAGCCCTCCTTGGGATTTTTTCCAGAAGGCCCCTCTGACTAATTCTGCCCAAAACAGCCAGGCTGACCCTGCGCCATGGCATGATGGTGCTGTAGGGGACTTGCTCACGTTTGGGTGGAGGCAGGGGAAAGCTCTTTCGCGGGCCTGTCCAAAAAAATCCTTGGTCTGGCTCTGCCAAAAGCCACACCAAATATATTGTAACTGAAATCGCTGGCAGCGAGCTGGCTTGGACTGCAGGAGTGTTTCAGCACTGTGGACTGCTTGTTAGCTGGCCTGGATTGTATTTACACTGCTTTAAGCATCTCCATATTTAAGGAAGAGAAGGCAAAAAATGGGGAAATGCCAATTTTTGGGGTGTGCTTTGGATGCTCCTCCGTGTGTGCTATTTTTGTGATGCTGTTAACTTTGCCCCATCCCTGCAGCTAAAAGCAGCAACCACATTGTAAAAGGTTTCACCTCCTCATGTGGCAACAGGCTCCCATGGAAAAACAGACAGAAGGGTTTTCTCTCTTGGAAGAGGAGCTCTGCCTATTTCACCAGAGGAATGTCCTGTACATTTTGTGGAGCTGCTTAAATCATTCACAGATGGGATTCATCTTAACAAAAGCTTTTATTCATGAGGCAGGTTTCTCTGCCATGTATCTTGGGCCACACATTCCTGCTTGCATCAACCAAACACATCCACAGTGCCAAACAAATTTCCAGGCAGACACCAGACACAGAAATGTTCTCCTGTGAGCAGTGGGATGTTCTTTGTGCCCCCTGGAAATCTGAGACTTGGAGTCACAGCAATAAGCACGCTTTTCCTCACAGGCTTCCTTCACACAGATTCAAGTACCCAACACCATTTTCAGGGTGCTACCTGGGCTGTGGAGAAAGCATGGCAGAGCAGATTCTGTGAAAGAACACCCAGAGGCACCCAACGCCCTCAGCGAGCTGCGAGGCAGCCATAGAAAATGCTGTGGTGGCTACAGTACAGCTACAGGAATATGAAAATAGAGCAGCCAAATTGAGGTGCCTTTCCATGAGTTTGGGGTGTCATTTTGCCTCTTGGATCTGTAGTGGTGGTGTGCCAGAGGTAGAGCTCACCTCCACATCAATGGGCAGCTTTGTACCACACTTTGTGTGCTGCAGCTTGCAGATCAACCCTTCTCCAGCCCTATCCATCTCCTATCTTCTTTCTTTTACCTGTATTGCAATGGCAAGGGGCTTTTGTAAAAGAAGGCAGAAGGCAGATACCGCATTGCTGCTGCTCTGCTTTGGCCGCAGCCTCTGACTCCAGGTCCACACCTTGCTGGGGCTGTGTGATTGCCTAAAGCTGATGGGCTGACAAACCCCAGATAAACTGCTCAACAACCTGATCTGGACAAGTGAAATGAAGGCTGATCAATGTTACAGAGCAAACTTCTTGGCATGATCCAGCAACACATACCAGTAAACCCTTCCCCCTGCTTGTCCTTCTCACCGTACGCTCAGTGCTCAGTCACGAGTACCTTAGAAACATCTCACCAGATGCCCACTCACAAAACGAGAGCAGCAACAACAACAAAAGGAAGGAGATAGAGGGATGACTGAAATGAGTTTGGAAATCGCTTCTCATATGAAACACTCCTTTAGTCACAGGAACAGAAAAGCATTAAAATTCCCTGCCTCTGATGTAAATAGCAGAAAGAAAAAGTCATCTGGATGGACAGGATGATTCACATTGAGGACCTGACTGGTAAGATTCATCAGTGTTGAAACTGCCTCTGCAAGATGACTACATGTGAAAGTAGCACCAGCGAAATCCCAGCTTCTGCCATAAGCAGGGTCATTAATGGCGAAGCAATGCAGTGAGACTCCAGTACCACAGCCCTGGCTCAGGTGAGTAACCATGTCATCCAACCAGTCCTGGCTAAAACAGCACCATCACTCAGGTAGCACTGATTTATGTAAAGGCGGCAGCTGACTAGAGCTCCCTGAGGCTCTGATGCCCTCCTCAACAGCAAAGAAGGGTTTTTAAACTCAGTCTTGCAAAACCCCTTCCAAGGACTTCCTTGCAAGGATGCTGCTTTTGCTGAGCACTTCAAGAAGACTGGAAAATTTGGCCAGTCTTTCCCTTGATGTTAATTGTCCTGACTCAAAGCGGTAAGAGAGCACAGAAGGCCATGCTGACTTCATGCATTGTTAGGAGATACTTTCCTCTGCATATTTGAATGTTTACTTAGTCTTCCAGGCCTTTATCCATGAATATTAAATTCCTTGATCACTATGCATTAGGAGACATCTTTGCACCATCTGTTTGTATTTGTCATCTAGCCCTTGTAAATAATAAAATGTACTTTGTTCTCAAGTTCACCGATCCTGGCAGGAGCACAGTTATGGTGGAGGAAAAGTACTGTGTGAAGCTATCGGCTGTGGCAGGACTCTGCTTTAGGTTCCCTTCTTACCACTAAGGAACTAAAGCCAGAACCTGCCCCGAAGAGTGATGCTGACTGAGACAGCTTGGCTCCCAGATGAGATGACGGAGGACTCTACATCCCTGAGGGTGATGAGGGTGACAAACTCTCTAGGAGGTATTTGCAGGGAAGAAACAACTGAGGAATAAATGGGTAAATGAGCAACATAACCTTACTCTGACACCTAGGAGAAGGTGTGAGGAGTGACATAATGACCTGTCAGCTGAGGGGTGAAGTTTGTGGGAGACAAAGTGAACATCAAGAGAAACACTGATAAAATGCAATTGCTACAATATAAACTTAACTCTTAGAGGGAGGTCTACCTGAAAATTCTATAGATCATCCAACAAGGACAGCCCTGACACACATTACTGAGGTTCAATTTCAGCTTTACTAACACAGATACAGTCTTGGTTGTTCTTTCCCGAGGACAGCGGTCTCATGAGTAAGAAGAAACACAAGCCATGGTTGAAAACCTCAGTGGACAATGAAAGCCAGCTAGCAAGCACACCCCATAGGCTCTGCACCTTACTGGAGCCATTAGGGACATACTTTGTCACAGACTCATGATGATTTACATTGCCTGAGGATTTGCCTCCCTGTGCTCTTATAAATTAACCTATATGCCAGGTATAACTATTCATAAGCACTGAAATTGTTGCCATCTATAGTTAAAACCTAATGTAGTTAGTTAAAAGAAGGGATCGTTGCAGAGGTTAAATGAAATCATGTTATTTCTACCTGACCTGCTGGTAGCAACAAATTCAGACAAGAAAATGATTGCCAAATATTTGTTTAACTGGAAGAGTTCTCTGGGCTTGGACAAGATACCACTTGCCACTATGCTTGGCCTTGCAAACATCCCACACTAGGAGGTTACCTATTAAGTGATAACAATATATCTTGTTAATTGTTAGAGTATGATGACCTTAGACTTTGCTCAGGTATTTAATAACACCATCTGCTGTCTAGGGCTGCAATACTATTATTTTTACATGAGAATTACTCGTCTTGCTTCATAAACAAGCTGTAATAGCAGTGTTATAGGAGAGCACAGCAATATGGTATTTAAATGTGAGCCACCGAGTAAAACAGACAGGGTGAGCACTTCACCCAAAAAATCCCAGACACATTGTCTTGACTCTGGAAATCCCAATACGCTTAAGGCTGAAGAGCTGAGATCCAGCCTCCTGGACTGCACTCAGGGGAAAAACTCTTGTGTTTCACCTGAGAAAGGGCTGTGAGTGAAACCCAGCCTTGTGCAGGCTGCCAGCCACTTCACTCTTACTGTCATCATTGCAGTTTCCTTACCCAAAACAGGAGCAATGGTCCAAAGGCCACCATCTAGGAACTGCTATGCCTTCAGATCTTCTCGTTGATAACACGCCTTTAGTGTCAGATAATCACATTTATCTGGTTTTATATCTGTAAAGGGTCCAATCCTGTTCTTGCTAACAGGGATGTAATTTTCAGCTTTGACTTCACAGAGAAGAGGCAGGAAAGAAAACAGTGAATTTGTCTATGCAGCTGGTGTCTTCCGATCAGTGTTTTCACCACCCTGTGCAGCCTCGAGGTTTCATGTGAAGCCATTCCCATTGAGCCTGGAACCTGAGCCTGCTGGGTTAAGTGAAAGAAGTCTTGAGATGAATTAGTTACTCACTGTGGAGCGATGCAATTTTTGTGCAAATAGATTTCTTCTTCCTAACAAAGAGAAGCTGAAACCTTGTAGCTGGTGAGCTGTCAAATTAGGGAAGAAGCACTAAAGGTATGAGTATCAAAGTGCTCCCAAATAACCCCAATAAGACAAAGTGCCCAGACCAGCCTTTTAATGGAAAGTGAACATTTGCACTGAGGATTTTGAAATTGTTTTTATTGTGTGCTACCACTTCCTGGCACTTGTCACTCCAGTGTGTGTGAGGGAGGTAACAACTGTGAAACCCCCACATTCTTCAGCTTAATTCCTGTATCAGACCTAAAAGAAGTGTTTTCCTTGGAGCTCTCTTGCAACAGCGGGGTCAAATACGAAACCAAACATATGAATGTAATTAGGAGGGTATGTAAAATATGAGGGGCTGGATGTCTTAACTGTGTCCGAACAGGCATGTCTTGACATGCCGTTAGTTAAAGAGGACTTTAAGTATTCCAGTCTGTTAGACAACGTATCTGGTTACATTTTCAGATGTTTCTCAGTCTTTTGCTCATATGATTTTTCTCATATTTCAGGTGCAGAGGTTTGATTCCGGAAGCCTAGCATACAGAACCATCCACTTCTTTTTGAAGCTCGTTTAGCAATACATTTCTGTTACCAGTGATACTTTTAGAAGAAGTTAGGAGAAAGTCCAGATTCTTCCCAGACTTGCCTTGTACAAACTCTGAGGCAAAGACAGTGTCATGAATATTTATATACGCTATCTGGTGGTGCATATAGCATGTTGTGATGGTTTCTTTAACCGCTTCTAAACATAAAACCTGGTATTTTCATATCACAGAATCATAGCCTTGTTTACCCTGGAAAACATTTTTAAGATCACCAACCATTAACCCAACTCTCCCAAGTATACAGCTGAGTGTTTTTTTTTCCACTGCTTCATGAATGACAAGGGAATGGCTAAAATTTGTGCCAAAAGTATTTATTAAAAAAACCTATCTCTGCCCTTTACCTATAATTTGCATTTTCTTTTAAACCATTCCAAGTGACGCAGGAGGCAAAACCCCCAGCAACTGGGAGCATGTGCAAGGATGCAGAAAGCTTTAGAATATACTTCCACACCCTGCTGACCTATTCTTCAAAAAGTCTGCCAAAACACATAACTCTCAGCATAAAACAAAATTCAGAAGAATGGACCTTGTTTGCATTAACCTACTTCCTTACAGGTTACATGCCACGGCAGGGTCCCCCAGTGGAATTGTAGCTGAGCCCATTGTGTGACCTTCTTGCCATCCCTAGGACTTCTCCCAGATCTGAGAGGAGGAGGACACTGGTGGAAGCAACCCTCCCTCACTGCTGGCAGAAGGCCCAGCTAGCTCTCTGAGATGAGCAGACACAGCAGACCTCTGGGAACTGCACTGGTGACTTGTCAGCTGTGCAGCATCCTGACCTCACCTCAACTGGTCCTGTGTATGATCACCTAGGGCCAAATGCTACTCTGCAGTCTTAGTGGAGCTGCCCCCAGCAAGAACAGTGCCACCATGTTTATCATTTCCTGAGGTTGGGGTGGTGAGTGATATTTGGTTTAAGTGCAACTGGCTCCTACTTTTCCCAGCTCTCTCCCCATCTGAAACACAATCTTGGTTCAGGAGCTTCATGCAAGTTCAGCCTGAGGTTTCTGTGACCACAGGGAGCATTTGTGGAGCCATAAATTTGACAGCAATGGCTTCCAATGAAACACAGTCCCCTGAACTATGACATGGGAGTATCTTCCTCACCTCATACCAGCAACCTATGTGCCAGTTTTCCAGATTTAATGCAAACCTGCATTTTATATTCTGTGGATCCATAGGGACATCTCTTTGCAGTGAAGAGAAGAGCTGTGCAGGGGCTTTCCCATGCTCCTGGTGATGGAGACAGGGTTGCCATTCCACTCTGCAAGAGTGGAGTCCAACTCTCAAGAAGATAAGAAATCAGATTGATATCCAGAGTGGCCCCCTGCCCCTAGGAAGCCCTGCCAGCCCATGTGTTACCCCTTTTCAGCAGTGTGTCCTCCATCAGCTCAGGGAGGGGTGGCACCTCTGGCCTATCCTGACCAGAAGAAAAATCACTTCTGGTAGCAGCACCAGCCCAATGTGCCTACCAAGGTACATTGGTAGCTCACTCATGTCCAAGGCCACCTGGAACCAAAGACAGGATGAAATGGTGCCCAGGAGACCAGGGCCGAGCTCCTCTCTTCAGTGTGGTGCTCGGGGTGGTGATTTGGCCTGGTATTATGTAAGATTTAACAAAAGCTGTGTAACAAAACTATTTTAAGTGAGGACATTAATTGAAGGCTGAGTCAGGCTGCAGCTAGCACAGAGATGTTTTTGAGAGGCTCATACCCTTTTCATTTTGTCTGTACTTTTCCCACTTAATTACAACGTGTGTGGAAGAGCAGTCAGCAGTAATAGCAACTGGAAAAGAGAAAATGGATGATGGAGGGGATCATCCTCTTGCCTCTGGATCAGCCATTGAAACCAATCACAGATCTGCAGTATCAGAAGTTTCCGACCTCTATGGCTGCACTGGGCATATGGAAAGTGAAGCAGACAAACTTCATCTGGCTCTTAGGCCACATCTCCATTGCAGCTAGGGAAACTACTGGAGGGGGTCCCAGTTACAGAACCATAGAATGGCTGGGGCTGGAAGAGACTTCTAAAGATCATCTAGTCCAACCCCCTGCAAGAGCAGGATCACCTAGAGAAAATACTAGGTAACCGGTCTTTGCTGAAGTCTATGCTGGTGTGGTTTTTCTCTTGTTTCTTTCCCTGGGGTTGGGTTAAAGAAGGTGAGGACATGTCTATCCATGTCTCATCAAGCTGTCATCAGGTGCCATAGTGTCTGACACAAAATGACAGCAGTGTCCTCCAAGCTGGCTACTGTTGGCATAACCTCTAAAGGACTCCCCAAGCAGACCATGGAACCAAGAGGCAGCTGCTTGGTGCTCCTGACCATCATGGACTACATGTTGAAAGTACATGTGATACTTGCTAGAGTGAGGGCTGTTGAAGGACACTTGTCTGGCACCCTCCAAGCCTACGTGCAAGACCCCCAAATCAGCACCGAATGGTGGATGTGCAAGCAGCCTCTGCAGCCACCCCAGACTACTCACAAGCAGATTCATTCCTTGGACATGACGCAAGGACCTCGGCATGTCTCATTATGAAAATGACTACTCCTCACTCCCTCGTCCATTTGGGAGACTAAATGATAAGTAAGACCCAGTCTTTGGCAAGCTTCTTTAATGACTGAAAATTGGAGGAGTGGACTGAGTTTAATTGCCAGTTCCAGCACAGGTCTACTGGTTATGAATGCTGCTGATGTTCCTTTTATCAAGTATGAAGTCAACTGTGCTTCCAGCAGGCATCTCCTTCTGGGGTTCCATGTGAGCAAGGGAGACGTAGGTGCCCGCAAAAGGGATGTGAATGGGGTTTTTCTGTCTGAAATTACAAATGGATGGGATGAAGAAATGCAACATAGCCCTGCGTTTAGGTTTTCACACACATCATTAATGTCTAAACCTGTAAGGATTGCTTCTCAGCATTGCTATGCACACAACTGAATGGGCAAGAACATAAAAATACACACTTCTACTTGTTTTTTCTCATCATATCAGACAGCAGGGAGCACAAAGGTAAGGACAGGGGCTGCAGCACAAAGAGGTTGCCCCTGCTGTGACTTCTTTCCACAGAGGAGAGACAATGCCTGGGCATTTAAGGAAAGGGAGAAGAGTAAGAGACAGAAGCGAATTTTATTTGTATTTTGTGTCCTCTCAGGTTTGGCACACTTCTGCAAACTAATGATGCTGTAGAATCAAAAGACTGTGACTGCAATGACAAGCAGAAATGTGGACACCCCAACTGTATCTCAATGTGCCTGGAACAAACCAAGGCTGCAGTACAATACACTGGCTCAGAGCCTTTGCAGGCCAATGCCTGAAACTCCTCCCCAACAAAGGACAGTGGTCTGCCTGAGGGACTCTGCTGCAGCAGTTCCATGTCACTCCATGTTGTAGTGTTGCCCTCAAAGAGCAGCCCTGCTGAAGCAGGATTGGAGACCATGTGCAGGAAGGGCCCAAGAGAGCTGCATCTTGCTACTAATTACGAAATTTGGAACCAACTGCTACTCATTATAGAAGCCTAGCAATTGCTGGGTAATCAGAGAGGGAATATATCGCCTCTGTCTTCTCCCCTTTCATGTTTCTTCAAAAACATTGTTCTGCATGAAGAACAAAATTATCAGCACCTGCCCCCCAAGCCCTAAGCCACCAGCCCCTCCAGGCAGCTGTGCCCTGCCAGGTGAGCAGAAAAGTGGGATTGCAAGACCACCAGCACTGGCAGAAAACCTTGACTTCAGCAGCAACAAAATACCACCAATGGTGGTCCTGTCCTGCCCTGCCCCAAGGACAAGGGGGGAATGGTTTCAAACTGAAAGAGGGAAAGTTTAGATTACATCCTAGGAAGAAATTCCTCCCTGTGAGGGTGGTGAGACACTTCGGGCACAGATTGCCCGAAGAAGTTGTGGCTGCTCCATCCCTGGAAATGTTCAAGGCCAGGTTGGATGGGGCTCTGGGCAACCTGGTCTAGTGGGAGATGCTCCTGCCCATGGCAGGGGAGTTGGAGCTAAATGATCTACAAGATCACTTCAACCTAAACCATTCCACAATTCTATGAAACTCTGTGGCCAGCAGCCACAGAGGCAGGGAGGCCTTTAGGAACAACCAGCTCTTCTGGCAGGACCAGGAGGTAACTTGCCAGCTGGAGCTGTCAGTGAGCATCAGTTTGCTGCTTGGGGAGACGTTTTGGTAATGCAGAAACTCCCACAGTGGAAACAGCTTTAACAGCTCTGGCTCAGGCTTTGAGAAAGTCTGGGTCTCAGTTTTAACTTTTGTTTCATGCAAGGACCTCATGGCCAACTCCCTCAAACAGGGAAAAACCATTTCTCAGCCCAAAGTGCCCAGCCCAACTGCAAAACCCCACAGCACACCCTCCCCAAAGCTCCTCTTCTTGCTTTGCTCAGGTACAGCAGCTTTCCATCACATACTGAAAGGGATTTTCTGCCCCTTCTTTGCATGCTGCACCAACATGGGCTCTGGGGTATGAAGTGCAGACAAGGAATACAACTATCCCGGGGCTTAAATAGAAGGCGTTTTAAAACCCTACATAATTTCTTGAAACAAAGTGGTTCTGCTCTTATTTTGCAACTTCTGTGAAGTCCTTGCATCCATTCAATATTTAGAGGGTACTTGGAAGGCTTCGACTCCCGTGCAGAAGGCAGGGAGCAGACAGCAGTGTCGTGGAGGGGTCACAGCTTCCCAGGCTTCCTGTTTATTTTGGGAAGGGGTCACCCGGCCGACCGCTCTGCCCACACCCCGGGAAGCCCCCAGCTGCCGCATTCCTGCCCCCCTCACCCCTGGCCGCAGACAATTGCTGACTGTGGCTCACAACGCTGAGCACTGAGGCTGGGTGTAAATGGGATAACCCGACATGCCTATTTACTCAGCCTGGGGATAAGGGGCGGAAGCTTTTCCACATCAACTGCCCTTTCTTTTGGCATCTGGAAGTCTCTCTCTGAAGTTTTTACTTCTCTTCAGAGGGTAATAACCTCTGGATTTCTCAACTGTTTCCCTCATCTTTTCCTTGCTGGTTTTTTTCTGCTGTGACTTGAAAAGAGGCTGTAAAGCCAATGGCTCAGTTAAAAACAGAATGGTTTCCTTTTTTATAGAAAGTGCAATTTTTTGCTCCGAACTACCACGGGTAGAGCCCACCAATGAAGCAGAAACACTCAGGCTCTTGCTCACACTGCAGCTCCCTGGTAACTAACCCTAACCAAACCTTATATAGCAAAAACCCCATAGCAGAATAGCAGCATACATGGCATCCCCTTGTTTTGGGAGATACCTGTGAACTGATGGCACAGCAGTGTTCTCTTGCTCTTTCCTATTCTAGGCAAGATTTTCTTAGAGGTTGCTAATGCCCCCTCTCCGGAAGTATTCAAGGCCAGGTTGGATGGGGCTGTGGGCAACCTGGCCTGGTGAGAGGTGTCTCTGCCCATGGCAGGGGAGTTGGAGCTAGATGATCTCTGAGGTCCCTCCTAACCTAAACCATTTTACGATTAAGTGCCTCATGGCTCTTCAGAAGTTACCACCAAACAGTGGCATTCAAGACAGCTGTCTTCACGGAGCTAATGAACAACCCCCATGTACAGCAAAAGGCAAACACTGAGCAGCCGCTTGCCGAGTCTGTCTCAGTCCTCTGGCACATCCCACCTCACAGGGAGCTGGTGTGGTGACCTGCCTCTCACCTCAGCAGGTTATTTGTCTGCCAGTGCCTCTGTCAGCTCCTGCCATCAGCAGTCATCTCCAGCTGAGTGGGCAAGACAGGGCAGCCATCAGCACACCACAGGTCTTGGGGAAATGTGCTCTTACCCCACGAGCATGTAAGTACAGATGGCTTTGCACTCACAGTGACGTGACTGTGAATAAAGTTACAAGTGGTTGTAGCATCTGCAGGATCAGTGGCTTACCATGAGTCTGTCCTAAGACTACTTATGTCAACAGATTGTGTTTGATGATGCTCTCATTTATATTAGTGCCCCTGCTATGGCACTAAGTAAAACAGTGTTGGATGGGGAATTTTGTTGAAGATTTTTCTCTTTTCCCTGGCTTTGGAACCAGAATCAGCATGGAAACAGGGCACCACCTGAACTGCTGCTGGAATTGTCCACCTTAAAACTGACACATAAACAAATCATCACTTTCACAATGAAAATCAGAAGCTTCAGTGTTTCCAAAATGGCTACCAGCAACTCATTCTTAACAGGCAAATATAAGCAGCTGTCTACAAGCCAGACCTGGCATTAGAGGCTTTTGAAACTGGCTAAGATCACATAATCCTCACCTAGGTATGAAGCCTACTAAAACCTGGGTTTATTCAGCTTTCTGGAAAATTCTTTGGAGAAATCTGCAATCTCCAGTAGGAATGAAAACAGCAGCCACGCCATAAAATCAGGAGACACTTTAGAGTAAAGTCAAAGCACTTCCATTCCTACCTGAACTCTAAGCAGTTGCTTTACTAACACTGTAACAGGTATGTGATGACCCAACTTCTGGCCATGACTTGCCAGAGACTGCCTGCTGCTGAGCTGGGGGAGTGGAGGGGTGGGGGGTGTGTATGTGCGTGTGTGTTTTGCTTTCAGCCACCAGATTCCTTGGCTCCAAATCACCTCCATCTGACCAAATCCAAACCTCCAAGGACTGTTCTCAGTTTTGGGAGAGTAGCCTCCACAATAATTACAGATCAAAGCAGGAGAGGTGGTAGAACCCTCCAGTATAATCACCCTTCCCATCTTGGCTCTGGACATTTTGCTGCTGAGTTGTAGGACATCTGCCCCTACAGAAGGATGGAAATAATACCTATGAAGGAAACTGTGTATCTGCAGAAGTGCAAGGTTGTGGAGACCCTTGATTGAGAGAGTAAGAACGCTGAGAGCACAAGGGAGCACTGGTTTTGACACAGAAGACAAGGGAGGCCCCATAGAGGATGAGTATGTGAGTGAAGTGCAGGCTGGGGGGACAGCTCTGGGGCAAGGGGTTGTCTGTGATTACTACCAGTAGCCCAGAGGAAAGGCAGGAAGGGAAACGGCACCTTGCAAAAAAAGAAGGAACATGGAAAGACTGCAGTGGGACCCAGTGAAAAATGCCCCAAAGCATGGGGTGGGAAGGGGCTCATCGTGGCACTGAGAGGGGGTGGCAGACACAGTTCCTCCTCAGAAACTGCCCTGCTCTGACCTTTCCTTCAGCCATGACACTGGGCACAATAGAGAGAAGGTGAAACCCCCACACACCATGCAACCACCCCATCACCACTGTGCTCCTTGGCCAGTTACTGCCCTGCACAGCCCCACCATGTTCCCCATCAGGTCTCCTCCTGCAGTTGATGCCCCTATTGATAGCACCCTGTGTCATAGCAAGGGGTGTTCCACAGCGAACGAGCACAAAAGGCTGGTTTCTGTTTCAGTAATAAAAAAAAAGGAACAAGAAACAAACACATTATCTGTTCAATTCCTGCACGGTTACTGCTCTAACAGTCAGCAGCTTTGAGAGCTTTTGTGTGTGATTTGATACACCAACCACATTTCCTGTGCAGCACTGACACAATTTTTTATCAACTTTCTGACGCCAAGCTCTATAACGCGCAGGGTTTGTTGGACTGGGGTTTTCACACACCCCCCTCCCCCTTTTCCACTAGAATGAATTCAAAGGCAGCAAATGCCGCAAAGCCAGCACTCTGCCCATCTCGACTTTTCCAAGCAGCTAGTTTTCATTAGCAAGGAAGGAAAATAAAACCCAGATCACATTTTCTGTCCTGCAGTAAAAAAAAAAAAGCCTCACACGCTGCTGAAAGCTTCGCTTTCTTCTTCCCCTGCAGCCAAGCGCTCCAGCTCTGTTCATGAGCTCAAAATGTGCAAACACGCTGTTTCTTGGCTTTCCACCAGTATATATAAATATATGTAATTTTTTTTTCCTTCGGAGAGAACCTGGAGGCTAAAAGCAAGAGGGCAAAGGAGTACGTGACTAAACCATCCAAACTTCCTCTTTCATAAGCCATCACATGATGAAGTGCAATTACAATTCCTGCCTTGTCCCTGCCAATTGCAGGCGCATTGCCTCACCCGAGAAACCCGGCTGCTTCCTCCTCTCTGTGTGTGAGTGTGTGAGTGAGTGTGGAGGCAGCGATCGCTGCAGCCGGTTTGGCGGGGCTCCAGCTTCAGGCTAGAGAAAGAGGGCAGTGGGTGGAAGACGAAAACAAAGCTCTGTTTACTTATCATGCACACGGATAAAGCGGCTTTCCAACCGCGGGAAGGGGGGTGGAGGGAAGAGAAACAGCTTTTAAAGGACTTTGATGCAATGTGAAGGAGGGTTGCACGGGAATAAAGCGAGCCTGTGTTAACCCTTGGCTTTCCGGGGAGTGCTACCCCTTTTCCCTCTTCCTCCTGCTCGCCTCCCTGAGCTGTGAAGGCTCTGGGGGTAACTCCAGGGGCAGCAGCCTCGGTGGCCGCCCCAACGTGCGAGGTCTGGGTCGGGGGCTGGCCGGGGATGGGGGCGGGTGTTTCGCTTTTTTGCTTGTTAACAGCCCGGCGCCTTCAGGACGCCCAACAGAGTCCAGTTGCAGAGTCACCCAGCCTGGCACTGGGGCCAGGGCCGAGAGCCAGCGCCAGGGCGCGGAGGAGGGCGGGACACGGCTAGGCAAACCCCCATCGCTGCTCCCCAAGACCACACAGGCGGCTGCTGTTCCCCCTCCCCGCTTAACCCCTAACACCCCCGTCCCCC
>VZRI01008139.1:17659-37830 GCA_013397515.1 Upupa epops | reverse complement strand
ACTTACTGTTGTCTGTCATCAGGATAGGAGACCATATCTTTGAGGATTACATTTTAAAAAAGTCTCACACTTTGGAAGTTAGTAAATAATTTCTTGTTTTATGTGAGACAGAAGACTGGTCCTCTTTAACAGTACAGAGCATCCAATATATAAACACAATTTCAAAATCCTCTTTTTCTGAATCCTTCTGTTACACTGATACTGCAAAATCTATGTGGTACATTGAATGTGTAAATCTTAATACCACTTAAGACAAGTGGGCAGCAGTAACCCACTTGTAGGAAAGACAACTACCAGAACCCAGCATTCTTGCTTTTACAAGGAAAGGATTTTATGTTATTGGAATGCTAAGGTTTGGAAATCCTGGCTTAACTGCAACACCACAATAATAGCTCAGGCTTTTCGGTTACCTAGATCATCCTGTTGTCACACTAACCTCAGCAAACAAGGGAGAACTCATATAAGTTAAAGATATAACAGGTGATCTTTTTTCCTAGCTTTCCTAAAGAGGGTAGCATTTCTTATATAAGATTCAGCATCTAGAAAATTCCCACAAGAGTTGAAAACACTTAAACAGTTAACTTATTTAGGAATCAAACTGCAACTTTTCTACAGATTCACTATCTCAGATAATTAAGGATGCATTCAGACTATCAAACTAAGAGGGAAAAGTGAAGGGAAGGCTCACATGAACCATGTGAGCTTCACGGGCTTCACAGAACCATGGAAAATTAAGCCCATGGAATATCCTAATATGTCATGTTCCACCTCGTTATATCTGGGGGAGTCAGCTTGATCCTCTTCGCTCAACTTGTTGATCACAAGTTGCTTAAGCACAGTTCCTATGCCAGGACAGTATTACAAGATTACCAGTGAGGCTGTAGGGAGTATGGGATTCCTGGAAAGCCAAACATGGAACTGCCTAAGGGTAACGTTGCCAAGTCACTCTGGCATGCAGTGATGGACGTGGCCATTTCCCACTGTACAAACACATGATGTATGCTCAAGAGTCATAGCCAGATCTTGGATGAAACCTTGAGCTCTTGATGCCGCTCAAGCCTCAAAATGTGTATTTTAAATGACTGCAGGTCTAAACAATGGAAATAATTTCTCTTATAGTAAACAGGAAGGTTTGACAGCCAAATACTATACAAGCAATAGAGAGGCGTAGCTACATGTCTGAGTTAGATGTTTTCAACATTGCTGGGCCATCTGTCCCTTCTACACTGTCTTAAGAAGTCTTGGGCATCTCCTAGACTCCACAGCAGGCTGTCAGAATACAACCCTAAATACCCCAAAAATGTAAAATAACTATTTTCCACTTAACAAGCATTTTCTTGCATTTGGTGTTAGGTGACAACCTTCAAAAGTGCAATGACTCTTACAGCAGACTCAGTACAGCCCAAGCACAAAGCTTACTAATGTGACCTGTCCTACCAGATCTGGATGGCTTTGGGCAATACATTAGTAGACACATGTTTGCAGAATCTTTTTTCTTTTCTACAAGTAAAGTAGCCTTTAGATTTTTTTACACTGTAATCAAAAGATAGCAGAACAGAACTTACACTCCTATTCATAACATTTCTATATTGTTGCACTAAATTCATGCCTCTAACTCAAAAACACGTTCTTCATATTACTCAAGCTAGAATAAAGTTACATAGACCAACTGCAGCATGGGTGTAAACTATCATTTTAAAAAATGCTTATGGTTAACTTCACCTTGTTGTAAATTAATCACTATTACTAACAGTAAGAATATTCTTCAGGTCTGGTCAAAACTTTAGTTCTTGGATTTGGATAATTCTTGGTCCTTTGTTCAACAAGCTGTAGGATAAACAGGTAGCACCCATGTAGGACTACACAGTCTCTTAAAAGCACTACAGATTTTAGTGCAATCTCCATAATACAGCACACTATGAAAATATTATATTCACTTCACAGACTACAACAACAGGTTAGAATGGTAAGTCACATCCAAAACCAAACAATAAGGCATTGACAGTATCAGCACTGATTCAGACTGACAATCTGAAGGGCAAAAGAGGTACTCACATAGCCAACTCTTCAGTTAGAGTCTAAATGTATATTCTCTTAGTTGTACTGATTCTCAAAAATCAGCAAAAAGATATACAGTAAGTAAAAACTACATTATTTTTAAGTTAAATGTCTGACACTGCAATTTACTATGTAAATCAAAAGTGGCATGTATAGGCAGCAGAAAGAAGGACAAAAATTCATACTGAACAGTAAGAATTACAATGTAGGAACTGCTTTGAAAGTCTTGATAGAAAATAACGCGGTTTGCAATGATTAGTCATCTACTTCTAAAACATGTCATACATGTCCAACAAAGAATGAAAGTGCCAGAATAAATGGCTTCCATTCTACTGTCAAAAGGCTTGCTTAAACAGATGCAATTCCAGACTGATCTATGAACTTAAAAAATACACCAGACATCTATAAATCATATGAAATCCATAACAAGAGAAGAAAAGATACTGTTCAGCTTTGTTATGAAAATCGAGTCCTGAGCTCATTTACAGTATAAGCTAAATCATCAGAAATTCCAGACTGTCTGCTTAGCTAATGTAGATGAGCATTTTCTGAAGACAATCCTCCCCACGTATTTTCCAGAAGTCAGCCTAATGTTCAGATTTTAAAAAACGCCACCACATAAAATATTGGATGTAGGGAGAATATTTTAAAATACAATTACAGTAACTAAAAGTTTGATTTTTGTCAACTCTAACATGATGCCACCTATAAAAGCCTCTTTTGGGAGGTTGGGATGATGTATTAAAAGACTATCACATGCATTCTAACAAAGAATTTAGACATAAATGCAATAGCAAATACTGCAATAAATTCAGTAACCTACCATCTGTTTGTGATTTACTGAGAAATATTGTACTGGCCCGTGGATGATCTGATGGGTTGAATTCCATGTTCAAATCTGGAAAGAAAGAATAGCAGAAAAATATTTATGATTAGCCAGAGGTATACACAGACTTTCTCATTCTTTCCAATAAGACTAAGTTTACATACTTTAACAGCTACTGTAAAACAAAATCCATCTTGAGGACCACTTCTTTATCCTTCTTCACACAAGTGGCTCCTTTTGCATCAACAGAGCTTTGGGATTAGTCTTTGTGCTGCTTTTGGATTAAAACAAATCAAAGCAGCTTGTGAAGTCTGTAAACACGAAGTTAGGAACTACCCATTCACCTCAGTTTCTTCCCACCGAGCCCCACAGTCATTGCTAAGAACAAGAACACAGCTTGCTGTATGTAATTACAGAAGAATTAAGTCTTACAAAACAAATACTCAGCCCTCTGTATACAGGTGGCTTTCCAGGATTAGATGTGATCAGTATAAGTAGTTATTGCAGCTAAATGTGAACAGTGAAGTCTAGGTGAGACAGTTTAAAATTATGCCAATTACAAACATATGGAACCTTCGTGATACTTCACAGATTAAAACGTTCCTTGCTACAACAACTTCTAAACAAAAAAGCCACACCCAAAACAGTCCTAAAAAGCCTTTACCAGGTTAAAGTTCTGAATGTATCACTGCTTATACAAAAACTCTATGAATGCTATTTTCCCTACTATGGTTAAAATCCACTGTGTTTTTCTGTTTCCAAATTCAACTCCACTACTTATTTGCCAAAACCCTTATATGCCTGAGCATACTCAAAAGAATGCTACTAAAAACAGCACATAGCTCTTAATCATTTTCTGGCTCTCCCAGTGTGGCTATCTCATCCTAAGTTCTCTCACACTCTGCTGATCTCTAGGTAAACATTCTCTTGAATTTGGTGTAGGTATTTATGTGAGACTATATATGAGCACTGCTATACTTATCTTCTGTGACTATTCCAGGCTTTACTTCTCTCACTCCCTTTTCATACGTCTGTGAAACCTCAGCAAAACTTAGAAATAAACACCATGTCTTACAAAACCCAAAGGTTTTTTTTGCCCAGGCATCAAGTTCTTCTGCCCACAGCTTTGCTTGTTCCTTCATTATCCATTAGCGTGCTGTCTTTCCCTTTTTCTTTTTAGTTACCTATTTACTAGGTCTTTTGCTTTCCCGCTCTTTCCTCATGATCACACACTCTCTACAGGTATACTTTCCACTGGTTAATTTTTCCTTTATGTTCTTGGTTTCCCTTTCATCTTTCTCTGTTCTACAGCCCATGAGATGAGCAGCCCGACATGCTGCTGTTACCCTGATGTAAAACTTTTGGAACAGATACGATCTTCCTTATAACAAAAAACCCAGAAAACACAGAACAGTTCCTAGTTATAAATGGTACGTGTATCAAAAGCACAAAAGAAAAGAAACCTAAGAATTTCAGAGGAAAGTAATTTTGATTTTCTGAGAAACCACAGTTTGCAGACAAATTTGAAGAAGATTCTAGGAATGCCATCCTACTGCTAGGAGTTCAGACTTGAAAGGACTGTGAATTACAAAGAATGTGAAATAGAGAAGAAAAAAGCCATTCATGAAGACAGACAGTGGTGGTAAAGATTGTTTTTCATTTCAGAATGCTTCTTACTTTAAACTGAATTTAAGATTCAACTTACTAAGCATTTTAAAATTGCAAAATACATTGTCATTTATCATCCCTTTAATGTGTTATCAAACAGCACAACATATCATCAGTTTTTAAAAAAGCCTTTTATTTTAAACGACTACAGACACCTTTTCTGCAAATCTTCTAAAGTACAACAATGCAAATTCAGTGAACTACATAGGACTGATAAGATGATACTCAACTCAACTTGCAAACCTCTGCCCCTAAACAGGGAAGCATTCTTTTCCTTCAGGCCTAGAAAATTATCTGCTTGGGAAGGTAAAACAACCCAGTACTGGCTTACAATCTGTTTTATGTCTGAAAGGAAAGAAATACTAATTGCCATAACTTGCAGTCTAGTTGCAACCATTTTAGATTCCTGTGTTATAAAACGCTATGCAAAAACAGACAAACAACAGAGGTCTTGAAGTCTTAAAGTCATTCTGAAAAACAGTATGAAGTGCCAAAAAGCACTGGCTCTTGGATAAACTGTTCTTCTTCTGGCAGGAGCTGAAAGAAGGCAAACAACATCCAAACTTAGCAGCTGCAGAAGCCAGACACGGGATTTTAAACCTCCCAGGTAGAGGCTATGAATCTTTTCTACTACTGAATCTTAAAAAACATCATATATCCTGGAAACTGTGTTACAGAAGAAAGTGATGAAATGATAGGTGCATACTTGATGCTTGTATCTCATCACCAAAGGGCAAAGTCCACCAAAAGGCTACCTTCATCCTAAAGAAAATAATATATTCATACAACTTTAGCACTACCAGTAATTATTTTTATTATTTGACAAGTACTGTGAAAACCAGTCATAATATGAAAAGTTTATCCATTTTCTAATGGCATAGTAAAAGATAAAGACAAGAATCATAGAATACTTTGGGTTAGAAGAGACCTTCAAAGGTTATCTAGTCAACTGCCCTGCAATGAGCACAGGTATCTCCAACTCAACTAGGTTGCTCAGAGCCCTGTCACACCTGAACCTGAATCTTTTCAGTGATGGGGCATCCACCACCTCTCTAGGCAACATGGGCCAGTATTTAATCACTCTCAATGTAAAAAAAATCTCACTTGTATCTAGTCTTTTAGTTTAAAATAATGATCCTTTGACCTTCTAAAACAGGCCCTGCTAGAAAGGCTGTCCCGATCTTTCTTACAGACCCCTTTTGAGTACTGACAGGCCACAACAAGGTGTCCTCAGAGCTGTCCCCAGGGGGGTCTTATCAGAAGGAAGTAGAGTAACAAAATCACCTAGTGTGACCTGCTGGACACACTTGTCTTGATGCACCCCAGAACATGATTGGCTTTCTGAGCTGTGAGCACATATTGTTTGATCACATCCAGCTTTTCACTCGCTAGTACTCCCAAGTCCTTCTCTGCAGAGCTGATGCAATTAAAACTCACATGAGCCATACTCTAGTACTCAAAAAAAAAAAAAAAAAGAAAAAAGAAAATGAGAGAATTTCAATTGAAATTGGTGTGAAAATTCTCCTCATTGCCAGCAGTCTGCCCTGTGACTCATCTGAGCCTTACAAAGGGAAGAATTAAAATGGGTACTTCTTCAACAGTTACTCTTCACTCCAAAAACTACTTTGAAGAAAAAGTCAATTTCATGGACAGCACAAATCAAAAATCTTTCTTTGTATATTATCTTTCCAGACAAACAGACATGGCATATTTTTATAAATCTTTTCAAAGGTCAAAGATTGTATTTTCTTTTCTTTAGTACTAAAGAGCTGTTCTACAAAATGTAACTCACATCCTGTTAGCACCTCAGGGTGATACTCCAAAGTGAGATGCTTGTCTATAAATACATACACACATACTTATGGAGATATGTATAAAGATTTAGTCAGCAAAAGCAGAGTCAGCCTCAGGTACAATGCAGCCATGATATTATGCACCTAACAAAATTCACACTGTTTTGGGCAAGACTATAGCCACAAATAAACTGAAGTCTACTTAAGATTGCACTCTCTTCCTTGCTTAGTAGCACGCCAAAATGGAAGTTATGACAATGGGAACTCTGATTTACTGTGTTGAAATAAATTCACTCTCTCTGATAAAAAGTGTATTTCGCATATACCTTAATTCAGTTCATAACTGCGATAAAGTTTAAGACTACCACCAGAAGACCACAATGAGATTCACCCTCTACACAAGTAGCTCCATTCAAACATGGCCATAAAAATCCATTGGGTAAAAGCCCAAGCAAGATTTATCATTTCCAAACAAGATCTTAAAAAGCATAAAAGAGACCCAAAAACCTGATAAAGCCTCAGTGTGCATGTTTAAAAAGGTTAAGAAAAAAGTTGAGATGAATGCAGAAGGCATTTACAATGACTGGAGGATTGCAGAAAACGCCTTTAAATGAGTCTGAGCTCAAACCATTTAGCTAAGGAAGAAGGAAAACTAGGAGGTGCCCCTAATTCCCATGTACAGCAACAGTGGGAGAAGATTAAGTAGCAAGAAGCTCTCTCTAATCTAGCACACAGCATAAAAAAACACCAGAAAATGAAAGCATAAAGATCTTAATTATTAAATTGGATAACAAAAGGGAATAATAATTAAGCACTGGAGCTCCATACCCAAGGAAATGTGCCTTCCACTTAGTTTGATGTTTTCCCTTTCTAGAAGATTGCTTTGGCCAAATATATTTAAGCTCTAGTGAGTATTTAGGCTCAATTTAAAAATCACTACATGCAAGTTACTGGCTTATGATTCATACACAGATCAGATTACCCCAGGGGTCTTGAGTCTCAGTTCTATAAAAATCTTCAGAAAAAGCAGTATTTAAATTATTAAGCACAAAACCCAGAGGCACATCTGTAAACTTAATAACAATGCAGCAAACTCTGTGTTAATTCTTCAGACACAACTACATTTTCAGACTTGTGGTCACAATTCAAGTTAAAAACAGAAAAGGATAAGCATGGCAAAACTTTAACAACAAAACCCCTGTTTTTTTCACCTCATAAGTCTATTGAGGTAGAAAGAGGCACTACAACAAGGATGAAGGATGGCTACTGGAGCAACTAGCTTCTGACCAACTGACATGGTGAGTAAAACCAGAGACTCTCAGTGGACTTTCTAGCAGGTAATTTATTTTTGCTGGTGGGTGCAGGGGAAGCTCATGCACAACCATGCACATCGAACTTGGCTGAGGGGTCAGCTTATACAGTGGAAAGCATTACATGAAATTGTACAACCCCTAACATACTATTAATAGGCCTGGCACTGCCTTCCCCTCTCTTGATGTAAATTAGGTCTCCTCTCACCTGGGCTTGCACAGTTTACTGTGGTAAGGGTCTGCAGGGGTCTAGATGATAATGTAATTAGCCCCTGTCACTGTAAATTTTTGACCCGGTTGTCCTGCGCAGACTCAGTAGTTGTTTTTCGGTGAGTTGTTTTTGAACCTTTCCTCCATCAGCTCATTCTTGTCTTAGTCTCCCCCTTATCTAGGAATGTATTTTTCACTCTGTCTTGTCGGTGCAGTTTTTCTCAAACAGGATTCCTTATTTAGCGGTGTGCTAGAAGCCGTTTCTCTGTCAAAGGTAATTAGCTCACTAGGATTTCCCTAACAAAAATCTCTAAAAGCAGTTCCATAGGTCACCATAGATCACCTCTTCACAACACACATCAAAGCTTCTGCCATGACACAAACAGGGAAAACCAATACAGTTGCTGCTTTTGTACCAGTCTGCAGCACTGGGAGCAGGGCTGAAAACATGATTATTCTACCAAAAAAATGACACATTACCTCCCTCCTATTGACAATGAAAGTCAGGTTAAGTTTGCAGTATGGAAGTTCTGATGCTGATTCAGTAACATATGAGTCTGAAGTGTGTAGAACCTTTGTTTGACTTAAACAGTGCTGAAATAATATGGTGCAATTACTTCTCTTCACCCCCTGGGACGCCACAAGCTATCAGTGTTACTGCAAAACCACGAAATCAATAACGAAAGAGAGAGTGCCACATGCTAGTTTAGTGATCTGTTGTTTGCTTAGAAATTAAATCAATCTAGGTTTCTTTGTCCCAGAAGATTTCTTAATTTTTTTAAACTTAATTTTATAGTATGTATAGGGAGTTTAAGTAATAAAAGAACAGATCCATCCAGAGCATGCCACAGAAAAAACTGCCCCTGACCAAGCACTACACAAATTCTTTAACTTCTTTGCCATCTTTTGCCTACCCACAACCACACATTACAGAGCAGCTGCCTGGTATGGCCTGGTTGGTTGAAAAAAAATAACACAAAGGTGCTTATCATGAAATTAAAAGAATGCAAGCAATGTGTAATAAGTTTCCAGGAAGCCTGTTGAAAGAAAATCAACACCATGGGAGCAGAAGGAAAGGCAAACACTTTGGTCCTGACCTAAGGGACAAGGAAAGGCTTTCAACGAGATGACAAGAGCAGGCCTTTGAGCGTGCCCTGATGCAGGTGGGGAACAACTGTGCCTTCCTACAACACCTCCATGGTACCAGCTGGACAAGAGACACTATTTCTCCAACTGGCATAAAGAGTGAAGATGTAGCTTCAGCCTCCAGAGTGCCAGCCTGTACAAATGAGCTAATATAATCTGTGGAATGAGAAACAGTATTCTCCAGGCGCAGAGCAGGAGATAAGCTTCCCCACACTGAACTCATAAAAAACTGAGAAAATAAATTCCACAAGTCTCATTACACTTTATGTTTCTCTGCTTCTCTTTTACTCCAGTGGGATCATGGGATGTTCCCCTCTATTAACAACTAGCCATTTAAATAAACAATAAAGAAAATATTCTCTTAAACATTATTATGGCACTCTAATTCCTTGGAGTTGGTTAAGAGTTAAATGGATACCTCATTGAAGAGAATCTCTCACCTGTCTCTAGTCAGATGAAGCAAATAAACAGCCAAAAAAACCCAAAGAGCAAAGAAACATGACTGAAGAAAAAAATCTTTCACCATTATTATGCATTTTCTTAGACTTTACTTTAAATCACTGTTATTTTTGCAAAGGAGCCATGATACAACCTTACGTTTGAAAAGCCATGACTACATTCTGTTCCATTTGAGACTTCTGTACGTTAATGTCTCTAACACGTGGGATGCACCAAGCATCCCAATTCACTGGGCTGAATAAATGAATAAAGCCCTGGGATGATCTCTGTTCTGAAGTTTTTATAGCTTTTAAGCAAAAATAAGACTGAATTGCATAGGCAGATTTCACTGCATAATGACAGTAACTGCATTTGCTTTTACATTAAAGTTTCCAAGATGTGAGGCCCACTACTAGAAGTTTTAGCTTATTCCATTTAATATTGCACACCTACAACACAAAGATTAACTACAAATACAAATACAAATACAAATACAAAGATTAACTGAAGTACAAGATTAACCTGCACCTTTTTAGAATACTTCAGGTCTAGGAACCCAAACGAAAATACCTCTCAGCTGTGTTACTGCCTGCAGTATTCCTGGAAGAATGAATGTTAATGATAATGTTCTAGTACAGCTAATAGTGATTATGAAAATAAAATAAAGTTGGAAAATGGAAGGCTTTCAGAGGGCAATTGGCTGAAGGGATAAACTCCTTCAGGTTTGGCTAGGTCACTGGAAAAACTTGGATGTGATCTTGGCTACCCAGGAGCTACAGTATTCTCTGTACACCATTCCAAGCAAACAACATTTCTCAGCAAGCTCCAATTACATGGCAATTGTGTTCCAGGCTCTGCTCTCGGCTTACTCTTTGAGGGAGACATGAGACAGTTCATCAACAAAAGGAGTCCTCTGTGGCAAATAATGCTCTTTTTTGTGCAGTTATTCCTGACCAGTCAGCCAAGTTACCACACAGAGCAGTTCTCACAGACACAGCTTTAATTATTTTCTCTTCTAGAAGGAAAATCAGAGACATATTTTTCACAGAACAAGGCTGAACAAGGTTCTGTATACCAGGATTTTTAGTTTTCTATCATTTTTCAGGATTTGATTTGCATAGCCTTTTACAGCAGTCTCTTCCAACTAACTAGGTGCATCTCAAGAGCAAATTAAATAATCTGACTTTATATAATGTAATCTTTTTTTTGTATTCTAAATATAAGATGTTAAAAAATATACCAATTAATAAATCTTTTTCCTCTCAAGTTTGTCTCATTAGCGTCTTCAAGACATTCCAGCATTGCATTTATTAGGTTTTGCTTTAACCATAACCAAAATTAAGTTTAACATTTTATTGATATATCAAGACGTCAGAAGAAAAGAAAAAAACAGATGTATAAACATATCCTTTTTCCTCTCATCTTAGAAAGGAAAATAATTTCTCCACATTGCATGACAAATTCAGCATGGACTTTGACAGCAAAATTTCAGTGCTATTATCAATTCAAGAGAGTGATAAATGCCAACCTGGCACAATTCCCACCCTTAAACAGAATTGTCCACTGTAAAAAGTGCCTAACACAAAATATACAGCAGTGCACATGTCTACAGCATACTCAAATCCTGCTTCCCTGGCTTCTGAGTATAACATAAAGCATCATTTTCACAGTACCCTAAACCACCTGAAATGTCTGTAAAATAATACAGAATAATGGAAAGCAGAACACGGTCTACTCCAGTTCCTTATGTGAAAGCGTCTTCATATAAACAGCTTCACTTAATCTGAATAGAAATCCAAAGCCAGAAAAGAGGGGGCGCCTTCTCAAATATGGCACCTTTAAGATTTTCCAGTCTCCTGCAACTCTGATGACAAGCACATGTGTAAGTATGCCTCCCTTTCTTCCTTTCAGCATGCTCCAGACGTTCTGCAGCACAAGGGAGACTGATAAATACTCAGTTGAAAACTGTTATGAGAAAGCCTCCCACCAATATTTTAAAGCATTCAACAAATATCAAGGTGGTATGTGCCAGAATATAGACAAAACTACTCCAGAGGAACAACATTTCCTATTACATTACTGTTTTTTTGTGGAGAAAAAGTTCATTCTAAAAGCCATTTTCATCATACTGACATTATAACCAGATTTTCAGAATCAAAAAATTACATTGGGATGGCAAGTGTACCCCTCTGAGTCCAACACACGTAAAAGCTCACATTGCTCCTGACTCCTTGGCACTGAATAAAATGCAGTTTTCAGCCCAGCAGATTCAGGTAACCCAGTAAGACCCAGAGGTCTCAGATCTGCAAACAACCATCTGCCTCAGCTCACTGAGGATGAACACTCTGTCAAGGAAACAAAGCTGAAAACAGGCAAAGCTGTTCTAATGCTTCTCACCAAAAGGAAATAAAACGTGACATTTTCAGTTCTGCTGTTGGAATACCAAGATGGGCATAGCTTGCCATAATTTTTCTAGAAGCATGGTCTGCTAGCAGTATGAATATATTATTGCCAAACATCTTTTATTTTCTACAATCATATGTAATATGGTTGCCTTCAAGTAATGCAAGAAGGAAAGACGAACTACAGCACACACTTCAGAAAGAGTATCTTGCTTTCCACTTTTGCACTTGCTGTGGACCATGGTCTCACTGTTGACGTTTCCATTTTACAACTAAACATGACTTTTTGGCAGTGGAGAACACAGTGCTCATGTTTTCCAGTTCCAACTTCTCTCTTAATAACCTTCCTCCAGTAACTGATGCAGAGACAGCCAGTAGGTTTTATTAACACCTTAACTACTGCCTGCTTTTGTCAAAGTCACTCATGCTCCAATTACAGCATGTGTAGCAACAACAGGAACAAAGCTGCTGCCCTGTTAATCTCAAACTGAAATTTATCCATTTCTCTAACACCCCAGTGACAGTGAGCACTATGAATATTAATGCAATTTTGCTTAACATATACATCACTTTAAAATAAATACACTATGCGCTATTAGACCCACAGCTAGACAAAACAGAACATAAGCAGCTGTGAAGGTTTTTCAAAAGTTATTAATACTTCTGTTACATACTGTTTTTCTTCCCATAAAGTTATCATAAACAATTACGTGGTGATTAACTTACTCTTAATCCTTAACTTAATCCTTTAACATGCTACATGTACAAATTTTTTATGGATACAGACACTGTATCTGATACCAGCTTTTGCCATACAAAACTATTTTACTTGTAACTTCAAAACATTCAAAGAGTACTACCATACTTCACACCAAAAGAGGTACCAAGCCATCAATGCCCCAAATGAAGTTGTCTGTGATCCCAGCCATGCTTGCCACAGATTTAATGCAGAGGTTAGCAGCTGGCAGGAAATGGGCACCTAGTCAAACACTCAATACCAGTCTACAGAAGTGTTGGGTTAACCTGCAGCAAAGTGGACCAATTTGACTTGAAAATGTAGACCAACACAAAATCAGAAGCAAAACCATTACCATTTCACAGCTGAGCTGATATTATAAACCTGAATCTTAGATTGAAACTTTATCTACACACCAAGGTGTGTACATTTCACTACGCTTCAAAGCATGGACTACTGCCCCACAAGATGGTAAGGAACAGAATGACCTTAAGGACATTTTATGTTCTGCAAATCAGGGCATTGTAGCTCAACTCTTAATCTGGAAAAATTAACTTCATAATAGCGACTCAGGTACTGAAGTGCTTTTATGCCAGCCCAGTAGAACAGAATGAGCTTACCATTCTCCATTCCCTTACAGAAATTGTTTTAATAAATGCCAGTGAAAATGGCATCTTTCCAGGATCTTTCTTTTTCCGTTTGCTTCTCTAGAGAGCTGTGTGACATGACATTAAAGTATTTATCAAAATGCTATATAGGTATTCATAAAATATAAACAGGAAAAAGCCAAATCTATTCCCAGAAAATTTAGTGCAAGTGTATTCTGAAACACTTGTACATCTGTGACTTCAAGGGGAGAAGCTGCTTCTTTAATATGCAAAATATAATTTTGTTCCTCCTTTCTGGAGGAACACTGCAGGATCCTCGGTAAACTACAATAACAGGCTTTCAATTTCTCCCCTGCAGATTTGTATTCACATGGCAACCGAATCACCATGCTACCAAGACACAGTGTTAAAATCAGTACTACATGCAGATTGCCACCTAAAACTGAAAAAACAATTCAAATTACATTAAAAACCTCTCTCATCACTGAAACTCTTCAGTTGTGCAAAACTCCATAAAAAACACATACAGGTAATGCATGTATGCACATATATACACACACACACCCCCCGAGTCACTGAGCACTTCCACTACTGAATCACAGTGCTGTTCCTAAGCCCAGGAGACTCAGCCTGCTGAAATTCTTACAGCAGAACACACACAATATTGCATCTGCTACACTCACTTTAGCTGCAGCCATGCAATTCTTGCCCAGACTCCAGACACTATACTTTCTGAAACCTAAAATCCTACAGCCTCCAGGTATTTTGTCCGTCTTCAAACATTCCTTAACTCCACTCACGTGCGCTATATACCAGGAAAAGAAAAAACAGCACCAAGAGGGAAAAGGTTACACTTAACTTTGAAGAACACAAGTGAAGATCTGTAATAGACTTTTATTCTCAGATATTTGTTCTCAGAAAAGTCAACTGAGACCCATTAGTGCCAATCTTGGAGAAGTGCCTAATTGGATATGTTCCAAAACTGTCACTATAGGAGGTACCATTTCCAGAGTAATAAAAGCAGTGTTATTTGTTTTGAATTTATACCTACCTACAAAACTGCCATTCATTGCACTGTACTGTATTAATCTGAAAATGCATATAGCTCTAAACGGCCACATAAAAGTCTTAAACTTATATTTAAATCAAAATTACACAAATGCCTTGTTCCTGTCCCAATCATGGACTTATTCTCCAAACTGAATTGGCTTACTGCCCAGAACAAGTAACATTCAGCACCAGAGCAGTAACTAGATTCAGATTCGGTATCTTCAACTCTCTTATCTCTCAATATAAGCTCTGGGCAATGGAAAAAAGCAATAAAAGCACTTTTCTCATATTTTTTTTTTTCCAGTCATGTGAGCACAGCTACAGCATATACCACAGTCAACTCTTGAGGCTAGCCTGACCAGCCATTCTGAATTCAGCAAGGCAAAACCTTACCAGATCAAACTCAGACAACAATACCTGTGCTATGGTAACAAGGGGAAGGTCACCAGGACTGCAGTACAAACACATTCCATGGACTATTATTTACTATGCACTGTACAAAAAAATTTAAGACTACTGGTATTTCCATTTCAGATAAGGAACCTTCACTGGTTGGCTAAGAGTGGCCAAATCATGGGACAGGTTCTCCCTTTTTTCCCCCTGAGGGAAGGAAAATGTCAGGCATTTGCAGAGACTGGAAACTAAACCAGTTTTATTAACAGTAACAGTAGCAATGGGAAGATGAGGAGCTCGTGAGTTCACTGCCCCCAGGGACATGAGGGGGAAATGCCATGGAGGTGACAGGGACACAAAAGGACAACTGATCAACCAGTGTGGGCAGTGGAGATCCCAGTACAAGGTGTGAGCAGCAGCTGGTGCTGAAGCAGTGGCACGGGCAGGGCAGGGCAGGGCAGGGCAGGATGGCAGCAGCTCCAAATGTGGGAGTCTGGGCAGGCTGGTTCATGAAATTTTGAAGGAACCACCAGGGTGCGCCAGGCCTCCAGAGCCAATGAGATGGACAGATGTAATGGAAGAAACATGCCACTGGCTGGCTGACCTGTCAATCTTCCTCCTCTGCCCCACAGAGACAGCTCTTGGGGCAGAGGGGATGGGCCACGCCCCAGGGAAACTGGTCCAGGTTATCTTAAAACAGGACATTCCACCCCATTTCTATACCATGTATGTCATGCCCATCTCTGTAACATCACACAACAACCGATAGACAGTTCCTGTTTATTTCTCAGCCTGTTTATTCCCCTGTGGCACACACAAGATCTCATCACTTCCACGCATCAGCCGCAAGGTGTGTGCAGGGCCCTGAGCAGACACAACACCATGGATGGGACTGCTTTTGTCTAAAGCAGAAGAAGACCAAAGAGTTTTTCCCAGCAGACTGCTTTCACACACTACAGGGACTTTACCCCCATCTACCTTACATAAAATTCTGATTGGGCAGGGACAGCTCAACTGATTGATCCCCTTCATATTAACTTGTCAGGTGGTTTGTGCCAAATGTTTGGCCCTATTTTTAGAATATCCCCCACCCACTGCCTTCAGAGTGATTTTTACAAGCCGTTGTAACACTCAATTTTTCCAGAGCCAGGTGCATGATAGGGACTGTGACATATCCATTCAACACATGGATATGTCGCCTATCAGGACAAGTCGCCTATCATTCATTTGGACGAGTCGCCTATCAGGTTATTTTTTAAATGAGTCCCACTATCTGACTCAGTTCTCTGTGACTTTCAAGACCCATAGTACTACTATGGGAAGCAGTGTGGGGACATAGATCTCCAGCCATCCAGTACATCCATTGTCAGTACATCACACTTAGACTGGCAAGTCTGCAGGAGACTGAGATAATTGATCTACCAAGCTTCTCCACACTTATGTTTTAACCACCAGCCCCCATACAGCAAAGGTTTTAAACATCTGGTCTTTTTAACTGTAACACAGGTACTGCAATCATTAATAAATAAGGAATAAAGTCAATATATCTTTCAAATTCCAGTGCCATTTTGCCTGCCTCCATCTGCCATCTGGTCTCTCCACAGGTCTTCAGATCAGATTCCAAGCCTTAAGCTTGTTTGTAGATCTGGATCCCTTTCTTAGGAAAGCCTGCTGCCCTGAGTTTCAGACGAATTTCAGGAAAGAATCTAAAGCACCAATTTTTATCATCAAATGATTTGTTCTCTACTATTGCCTAAGCATGTCACAGACAGATACATTAGGACTCCTCTTATCTTTCCTGATACATTTCTTGACAAAAATACCAGGGAATTAATTTAAAATATGCATCAACAACTAAACTAACTCTATCACCGTTTGCTACAGTCTGCTTTTAGTCATTCACACTGATGCTATTAAGCAGTGCTTCCAGATTATAAGAATTGGTCCATGGCACAAGGCTACTGGGAAGACACACGCAAATGCCAGACCATGCATAACATAACATTGGTACAAACACGTCGCACTGTTGCCAGGCAGGAAAATGCTAACTTCTCTCACCAAGTTCAATCACTTTGAACATTTTTTGCCTTGAATAGCTCAACATTTTCAAAAGGTCACTACCAAATTCAAACCTGTGTTCAACCTATCAAGTGGATATGTCAAAAGCAGCAATGGTGAATTGCTACCCCAGAACATTTAAAATCAGCTCAGGTCAGCCTACAGTACTGCTTCCAGAGTTGCTATGACAAAAGAGAATAAGAAAAGCAATTTATTAAATCAGAAAAGATTATACTTAATGCAGCATACTGATCAGAATGATTTCATCAATTCTCCTCCAAGACAGGGAATCTACTGACAGGGAATGACCATCACATCATTGGCAACTTGTGCTCCTGTCAGGAATGCATTTAATAATCCATCCTGCCATGGATTAAGTGCTTAACCAACTGCTAGGCAGATGTGAAATTTTCCAATCTTAAGGTCTATGTCTTATCTGCCAATTGAAAAATTTAATACAGTGATTCATCTGTAATTCTGGGATTTTAGTCAGGACAGCAGTTCCTCACTTCAAATCTCAGTTCTTCATTGCAACACAACAGTTGACATCACAGGAGAGGTGTTACTGACAAGTGCTGTATGTATAGAAGTAGATATCCAATCAGATCACCCTTTAAAAGTGGAAAATAAAATACAATTTCAGAAGTGACTACATGAAACGAATGTGTAGCATTCAGTGAAAGCCCTTTGAAGAGCCTATTTTTAACAAGTGACCTGATGTTTAAAGTACCTGGACACACAAGAGAGGTAAGTCAGGTAGGTTTTTGTAATAGACTTCATGTCTCCCAGACTTCCTTAACAGAAGAGCAAATATCTGCAAAAAGGGGTATCTAGTACTTAGAAACATCTTCGGCTTCCAAAAGACTTTAACAAGGTCATCTACTTTTGTAACTAAGCAGACATTCAGTGCTCTGAAAGACCATGCACAAAATGCTTAAAAGATGGGAAATGAAACACATAATACGCTCTCCTGCCAACAACTGTTCTCTGCTGGCTTTCAACACATTCCAAACCATGGCTTAAGATGGCAAAGTCCGCAGATCATTAGAACTAACATAGGCCATAACATAGCAAACTAGTGCCAGTTACAATCGGCATATGCCAATAGATGCTGAAAAAAAGTGGGGCACATAGCAAATGAAAGTCTTCAGTTTATCTTTAAAATTACAAGCCTCAAATATTTCTAATTAAGAACAGCACTGTAGGAATTGGGAACTAATGCAACTAGTATGGGCAGACTCAAACAACACAAAAGGAGGAGGCTCTTCAGCAACACTAACACTGTGAAGCCACTTTCCACACAACACTGAAGTTTACAGTCTCAACAAGTTCAAAAGTTCAAGTCGCTAGTTATAGGACAAAAGGAGATGATCTGAAGTTGTGCCAGAGAAGGTTTCCATTGAACATCAGGAAAAAATTCTTCACTGAAGAGTGGTCAGGTATTGGAACAGGCTGTCCAAGGAGGTGGTGGAGTCCCTGACGGTGTTCAAAAAATGTGTAGATCTAGCACCTGAAATCATGGTCTAGGGGACATGGTGACATTGGGTTGACAGCTGGGCTTGATATTGGAGGTCTTACTCCTTCTTCCAACCTTACTGATGGTATGATAAAAAACTATTAGAAAGCCTCCTGGAAGACAATGTCAGTATGAATTGAGAAGTATATAATAACTGCTCAGAAAGGTCCCTGGTTGCCATTTTAAGAGCAATTAGGAATTATGGAGAAATACTGCTGTGTTTCTGTTTATATTCTGGCATCAGTTACAGCAGGAGAACTCTGTTATAACCAACACAGCTCAAATGAAAATCCTGATATATTATTTGATAAAGTAGCAAAATAAACAATTTAAATCAAACCAAACAGGCCCTTTGTCTTTAAGAGCTATTAAAATACCTGAGCTAACTAAAGCCAAGGCAGGGAATCTACCAGCTCAGCATGTACTCTGTAAGCAAGAACAAGACCTGTCATTGCCTTGTAGTTTAACATTTAACTTTCCTCCACTGCTATAGTTTTGTCAACTTTCCAGCAACAGATTTAGTGCAGCATATGGACTTTCACCCTCACAGAGCACCAACCAGACATGTATTTGTCTCTCTGGTAGCTCATGTTCTGGAAAGCAGCAGGAAAGGGAGTTACTGCATGCCTTGTGCCTCGATAACAGGAACCAAAATACAATTGAGTCATAAGTGAAAAAAGACCAAATGACATTTTCAGTAATGGCCAAACAACTCATCTGCTACCAGCCAGGTTATCACTCCAGATAAGGGTCAGGTCAGTGGACTGCTGTGCTGCACTTCTTCTGCACTATATTCATGTCATAGAATTGTTTAGGTTGGAAAAGAGCTTTAAGAGTCCAACCATTAACCTAACTATACCAATCCCACTGCTAAACTATGTCATTAAGCATGACTTTTTGAACACTTCCAGGGATGGTGATTAAATCACTTCTCTCTACAACCTGTTCCAGTGTCTGAGGACCCTTTTCAATTAAGAGTTTTTGCCTAATGTCTAACTTCTTAACTTTCCTAATGTCTAAACTTCCCCTGGCACAACTTGAGGACACTTTCTCTTGTACTATCACTTGTTACTTGTGAGAAAAGACGAGCACGTCAATCTATTGCAAATTGCCTAAGGATCTGAACCATCCCAGGAAGAACTGCTCATTAACCTTTTTTTCTACCTAGACCAAAGACATATCTTAACCACAGCCATCTCCAATTTCTAGAACAATTACCAGAGCTGGTAAGTATAACTGGAAAAATGTACAATACATTTGGATAGAGACAAACACAGGCTTTAGTGTCCTGAGTTATTCTCATTCTCTTCCTCAAGCCTCTCCGAAAATATATTCAAATAAGAGATTTGTAAGCCCTTGCTATCCTTGTGTTCCTTGTGAAAGGAACACTTGGTTGCAGTCACCATGAGATGGTGGAGTTGCGGGTCTTGTGTGGTAAAAATGTAATACCTAGCAGAACCACAACAGGAATGAACTCAAGGAAGGGAGCCAGAAAACCTGTGTGGTTAAACAGGCTGCTGCTGGGCAAACTGAAGAGGAAGAAGAAAGTCTACAGGTCATGGAAGGGGGAGATGGCCACTTGGGGAGATTATAAGACTCTGGTGAGAGAATGTAGGGATGCAACTAGGAAAGCCAAAGCCTCCTTGGAATTAAACTTTGCAAGAGAGGTCAAGGGTAACAAAAAGGGTTTCTTCAAATACATGGAAGGTACAACTAAACATAGAAGCAATATAGGACCCCTGATGAATGAAGTGGGTGTCCTGAAGACAGAGGATACAGAAAAAGCAGAGATAATGAACACTTTCTTTGCCCCCATCTATATTTTAGGGAGATGTCCTGATATCAAACTCCAGGCTACTGAGGCTCAAGAGAAAGTTGAGGCAAGAGAAGAGGCTGTCATGGTTGATGAGGATTGGGTTAGGGATGTGCTGAGCAAACTGGATGGATATGGACATGGAC
>VZRI01008139.1:0-17033 GCA_013397515.1 Upupa epops | reverse complement strand
TGTGCCCAGTTCAGGGCCCCTCATTTCAAGAAAGACACAGGGCTGGTGGACAGTGTCCAGTGTAGAGCAACAAAGATCATGATTTTCCTTATGAGGAAAGGCTGAAGGAGCTGGGTCTCTTAAGAGGAGGCTGAGGGGTGACCTCATTAATGTCTATAAATACATGAGTGGTGGGTGTCAGGAAGATGGAGCCAGGTTCTTCTCAAGGTCATCTGGTGTTAGGACAAGGGGCAATGGGTGCAAACTGTAACAGAGGAGGTTCCATATCAGTATCAGAAGGAACTTCTTCACAGTGAGGGTAACAGAGCATTGGAACAGGCTACCCAGGTGGGTTGTAGAGTCTCTTCCCCTGGGGACATTCAAAACTCACCTGGATCTGTTCCTGTGCAACTTGGTCTAAGTGATCCTGCTGTGGCAGGGGGATTGGACTAATCAACTTTCAAGGTCCCTTCTGATCCCTAATCATTCTATGATTCTAAGCGATTTCAGCTTTGTTTTTTATCATCTCTACCTTTTGTAGTAGGCAAATACTTCAGATATATGGAACAGTATGATGAACAGGAAAATATATGAAATGAATCAAAGAAGAGAAAAAAAATCAGAAGTGGGAAGGAAAAGAGGGACTACACTGGACAGGCAATATTGTGTAGAAGAAAATTTGCTACAGAAAATATCTGAAATGCAAAAGCCTACTCAGAAATGGGCAGATGAGCCTACCAAACCATGAGATGGAAAAGCAATGGCTCATGAATTAGGATCAAACAGGTTTTACTGAACACTTTTAACTGATATTTATTAAACATGTTATTCAACACATAACTTATAATGCTTTTATACAACAAAGTGATGCTTTGAAAAAGCCTTGGCTGTAAAGACTCTGGAAAGTTGTCCACATCAGTGAGAGCAAGAGAAACTTTAAACAGTTCAGTAAATGCAGATTAAAACTGCCTTTACTTTTTACAGCAAAAGAGACAAATGGAACACACTAAAAAAAAATAAAGAAAAAATTACCTTAACTATGTTGTTTAAATGTTCCTTTGCTACCTTAAATTTCTTCAAAAATTTGTGAAGATACAATGTTGTCTAAAGATATTAAGACCTGACTGCTCTCTCACTACCTTCGAAAAGGAAGCAGAGTTGTCTTCCTCTGCCTGCTCCTCATTCTCATCCTAGTTGCGAAGAAAAATGAGTATGCTGACCAAATTCACCTACCACCTGGGTTTGCATCCATTCTGTTCTTCACCCTTGCCATTCAAAAAAAAATATATAAATCCCTGCTACTTCTGTTGTAACAGTGCTGCAACATTTGGCAGCTCATGATCTCCTTTTATATAAGAAGAATTAGTTTCACTTTGCTGTTTGTACTTTGTCCTAGCAACATTTAATACACAGAGGATTTGATTATATAATCTCTGGATATGTGGGAGGGACTGGGAAGTTTGCCTGAAATCCTGCTGCTTCTTGACCGCAAGTTTTTCCAAAATACACAGCCATGCAGATGAAATTGAGTTGCTTCACCCTACAACATCAAAAACTACCAAAACCCCAAAAGCCACACAGGCACCAAGGTAAAATAAAGGAATTAAGACCACGAAGGACATTTATTCAATAACTTGGGCTTGGTTCCATTGTAAATGAGAAGAGTTCCAAACAAGTTAATGGATTTGCACCAATTTATATTATCCAATCATTTCAGTGGTTCCAGTCCGAATACCAGCAGACCTGTCACCATAAAATGCAGCCATAAAAAATTGACACTGATGTCACTGATGTTGGCAGCTTTTTCTGAAACTCTGTGGACTACCTGAATCTTAGCCTTTTTTCAGCAAACATTCAGACACATAACACAACAGTAGTTCCAGTGACAGTGGTGCTAGATGGGTCTTCCTGCTCGTTTTATCTATCACTTCAGTGTGCCTTGGTCTTGAGGCAACTGGAAATTTTGCAGGTGTCAGTGAAGTCAGACTGTTTTCATTTACTAGCAATAGGCTAAGATTTACTGAAATTCACTTTTGCAATGTTAAGGAAGCTCCAATTATTCTATTTGAAAATTCACAGACCTGAAGTACAGAAAAGAGACGTGGTTCAACTCTATATACCTATACAGCATAAGCACTAGCAAGGTCATAGTATGTGAAAGATAGCAGCCTTTGAAGAAAACATTAGCATTATCTTTTCTTTTCGTCTTTCTCAACCTTTAAAATCTGATGCTGCCTTCAGTCTGTCTGACTTCAAAAGCAGAAAATAATTTGTCCTCAATATGACTATATCTGCACAGTGACAACCACCTTATGAGTTCCCTAAATTATTACTTTTTTTACCTTAGATTTCTTATTTGAGATATGCAGATGAAACCCCCACAATTGGACATCAATTTGTTCCCGTATAAGTAAGAAGAAAACAGTCAATCTATTCCTCAAGTCTTTTTAACATCTTAGTCACTTTTCACCAAGGCTGACAAGAGATGCCCTAAATTATTCTGATGAACTGAGTATGAAAATATATTCTGCATGTTCACAGTACTTCAGAGTTCAAAATATCAAGATGACTGAAGAAACAACCTATTTTTGAGACACCCTTGTCAAAGGTTTGCTGTGTACCTTATGCCTTGGCTTTGGGTACATACACTATATTCCACGACACCTGCAGGCTGTCAGCTACTGATGGCATCGTCTTTTCTACAGTAAAACAGTCTTCCAATAGGAAGGCTTCCATCACAATTGAGGCAAAAGGCTGGGACTCCTGAGATTCAGGGGAAGCATTCAACTATGCCACACATGTAACAAGTGAATTTGCAGAAAATAAATCTCCTGGATTCTTAACCTTGGTGTATTGACTCAGTCCAATCTGAAAATCTTTTAGGATAATTACAGAATCACACAATAATCCTGGTTGGAAAGGACTTCCCAGATCACTGAGCCCAACCAACCATACCTACACCAACAAAAAACCTAAATACCTGATAGATTGAAAAAAACCCACAAAATAACCCCTTCCATGCTTGCCACTATAGCATGTCACGAAGCACCATGTCTATATGCTTCTTAAACACCTCCAGGGTTGGCAACACAACCACCTCCCTGGGAAGGCCTTTCCAGTGCTTCACCACTCTTTCTGTAAAGAATTTCTTCCCAATATCTAACCTCAACCTCCCCTGCCTCAACTTCAGGACATTTCTCCTCGTTCTGTCAGCAGTCACCAAGGAGAAAAGGCCAACACCCACCCCTCTACAACCTCCCTTCAGGTAGTTGTAGAGGGCAAGGAGTCCCCCCTCAGACTCCTCATCTCCAAACTCAACCTGCCCAGCCTCTCCTCATGACTGATTCTCTAAATCCCTCAAGAACTTGGTAGCCCTCCTCTAGACCCACTCTAGCATCTCCATGTCTTTCCTGTAATGAGGGGCCCAGAACTGAACACAGTGAGACAAGGCCTCACAAGGGCCACATACAAGGGCAAGAAAACCTCCCTTCTCCTGCTGACCACGCTATACCTGATCCAGGCCAGGATCCTGTTTGCCTTCTTGGTCACCTGGGCACCCTGCTGGCTCATGTTAAGCCAGCTGTCTACCAGCACCCCTAGGTCCTTTTTTGCTGGGTAGCTTTCCAGCCACTCATCCCCCAGCCTGTAGTGTTGCCTGGGGTTGCTGTGACCGAAATACAGGACACAGCACTTGGTCTTCCTTATTCAACCTGTCCCCGTCACCCTGTAGAGCCTTCCTGCCCTCGAGTAGATCAATACTCTCACACAATTTGGTGTCTGCAAACTGACTGAGGGTGATTTCCATCCCCACATCCAGGTGATCAATAAAGATATTAAACAAGACCGGCCCCAAAACTAAGCCCTGAGGGATACTGCCTGTGACCGGTTACCAGCCAGGTTTCACCCCATTAACCACAATTCTCTAGGAATGGCCAGCCAGCCAGTTTTTAACCCATGAAGGATACATTTATCTCTACCATGATTCGCCAGTTTCTCCAGAACAATATTGTGGGAGACTGCATCAAATGCCTTCCCAAAGTCCAAGCAGATAACATCCACAGCCTTCCACCCATCCAAAAGGTGAGAAAGCTGCTGTGTCTTGGAGACATGTCTCCAGTAGACCATTCTTTCTAAAAGAGAACTCAGCACATACCCAGACAATTAAGATGACTAAAACATCCACGCTTAAACCAAATATTTTAAGTACTAATGAGAATGGTTGAAATTGTTGCTTCTCCTAGCTGTCCAAGAAAACTAGTTTGGGGACTGGAAGATACCAAGGAAGACAAGAGCACAGAGCTGACACAGGTAGGCATTAGAGAGCTTTGAGACAGAGAAGGGATAAGCATGGGTGCTCTTACAAAAGAATCACGGAAAGAAACCAGAGCCAAAACAGTGTTCCCGAAGAGGAAACAAAGCAGAGGGTGTATATATATGTATACCCACATATATAAACATACACACACTTTTGTATAACGTGTGTGCATTTTATACTAATAAGTAAATATAAATGATGTTCTAAAATTTGCTAGATTTGAAGAACAGGGTGACACATAACATGTACCTATACATGCAGTAGATGCCCCAGAAAGCAAATGTGGATAGAGATCTGGGACACTGCAGTGTTTAAGCCTCCAAATACAGTAGAAGTTAGCACAGCTCTGAAAGTTTAAGGCAAATGGTATGTAAAGCTTCATTATGTGACAGGATAAAAATAAACCTATAACCTGAAAACTTTTCAGGTGTGAAAACAAACAAACAATACTATCGAGACCTGTCGAAAAACAGATGCCTCAGCAATGCCGAGATGCTGAGACTGAGAGCAGGCTGAGCAGTGTCCAAGCAGATTGGCGCCAGCTTTACAAAACTGATCCATCAGATTACCTCTGGGAAAGACAGGACATATCAAAATTCCTGCATTTCTGTCATTGGTGAATCCATCACCACATAAATAACTAACTACTTTCTGTTTTGATGACACTCTGCAAACAGCACATCTTACAATTCAAGTAGCAATATAGGGAGCCAAGGCTGACCTACTCTTACTATTTTTTTAAACAATGAGACCAGAACACAACAGAAAAATGTTGTGTATTTCCCTGAAAATCTAACAAGGTTATACCTTTTTCTTCTGATAAGCCATAAGCTATTTTCTTACGAGTTTTTCACATGAACATCAGAAGACTCAAATTTTTACTAGCAGAGGGCATCCCCTCCAAGCTAGAGCTTTGTCCAGGGTGATCTTAACAAACACATGCTACCAAAAGGAAGACAAGCTAGTTTCTCAAAATAGCTCTAAGAAAGTTCTGCTGAAATGTTTCCTGTCATTAAATTTCGTTCCCATTCTGTAATAACTTAGTATGTCTCTAGCTTTCACACAGTAACACGTATACAATCAAGTGGAAAATTATTCCCTTCAATTCACTACAGAAGGCAATGAGAAATTGAAAAAAAAATTAAAATTGGATCATCAAAACAGAACAGGAGCTTGCAAAATCTCTTTACCTTCCTTTCTTTTACTAAGATCACTTATTTCTCCAGATTTCTCCAGGAAAAAAACACAATTAACACCAACAACATTTTTAAAGCCAGCTTTTTCATGCACTGAAAAAAAGCATATGAACACCAGTGTTGGGGAGCTATGTATAAACTCTGTAGCGTTAGAAATGTCATCATTTACAGATGATTGATTTGCTTTTCTGTCAAGAAAAATTCTCTAAACAAGGTTCAAAAATTATAAGTAAGCATATCAACAAATGAATTGCAAAAGACTATTAGCAACAGCTAATAGTGTCAATTCATGAAAATGGCAGCAGTAATCCAGGCTGTACCAGTTCTCACTGTACTCACAGAACCTGCTTCCCATTTTCTCATTTCATTTCCAACTTTCAATTTCAACAGCAGCAGCTCCAAGTTTTGCTTATCTTCTACTCATAAACAGAAAAACTCAATACTAAAGGCCAAAGAAACAACAGACTGTTGTCCATAGAACTGAATTTCACCATGTTCAGTTATCTCAAGCCTTCGTCATTTGTAGACAGACTAAGGTTCATATACTTTATTGGTAAAGGTCCTCGATTAAATGTAAAGATTTGCCATCATAATTTCATACCTACTCAGACCAAAAGCAGAACTCAAAGAAATATCTTGCTATGGAATACCTTCTTTCTAGTTTGCTTCAACATGTCCTGAAAATATTTACATTCTCAGCAGTACTGGTGCAGTCTGGTATCCAACATCTGCTATCTCCCATCTAAGAATCTCATCTGTTTTCTTGAGGAGATTACTATTCTCTTAAACAAGACACTTCTATACATACATTACTTTGTAAAGTAGAAATAGTATATTACTGCTGGAAAAACTAGTTGCTGTGCTCTCAGTAGTGCAGAGTTGAACACAGGGCGTTTTGGATGTTACCCATCTAACAAGTCTCCATTATTACTTGGTCCTCAGTAAATAAACCAACAAAAATTAATAAAATAAACCAAACAAGGATTACCTTATCCAAGTCATCAAATGTACACCCTTCTCAACCCACATGATAATTTCCCCATCGCCAAGTACAACTACTTCAGTCTGATTGCTAGCAGCTGATGATCACCCACCACTTTTCTACCCTATGGCTTCATCCAAACACTTCTTTTACCATTCTCCATGCTTATGCATGTCTCAGCCTGTCCAAACACATGCTCTAGTACATCCTTTCTCAACATTTTCCAAAGCTGTCAGGCTTTGAATGTTTCTCTGATCACATCTTACTAACAAAAAACACTAGGAGAACACCTCTCTCTAAATGCTGTCTAAACCACAGTGGATTGGAAAATCCTATCCATAAGATCCCCCTCTGTGTTGTAATGTGGAATATGTGCAATTTGCAAGTTCCCAAGACCCACCTTCAGTCATAACTGTATAGGGAAAAAACCTGAGGAAAATAAAACATATTTTCATGATGGTCAGACGGTGCCAAGCAACAGCTGATGAGTGTATTTATAACACATTACACTGGCAACTGCATCCTGGAGGTATCTCTAGGATTATCCACTCTGCCACTCTGGGGAGCACTCAGGGCTCTGTAAAAGGGCCACCTGCAAGTTGGAAGGGTCTAGCACAGGTCCTCACAAACATGTCAATCACAAAGAAGTTCCATGATCCTCCCACATACTCAAGGTAGGGTGTAAATGAGTAAGAAATGGCAATAACAGAAAGGAATAAAAGTCTAAGTGAAACATAAACCCACTTCTGTCTGGTGTGAAGTCTAGGAACACAACTGTGAACACAGCAATAAAGCCAGGGAGTAGTGTCTGTAGAGAACAAATTACATACTTCCACTTCCAGAAGTCTGTGAATAATCTTATGCTACAGTCTCCTCTGCAGTCTGTTCCACAATAAACTCCTGCACTGTTTTTCCCAGGCAAAGCTGGGGCAGAAATTTATGCAAAGTGAATAGGATGGGAAGTAAGAAGGAAGGCATTTAAATTAAAACTTGGCCATTTAAAAAACTATTCATTAAATAACTTAGGAGTTTTGCCTCTCCTAGGCTTAGGCATCAGGGTGTTTGATTAAGTTTTCACTTACATTTTCAATTGATGTTTTTAAAAGGTTTAATTGATCCAAATTGTTGGCGAAACATGCAACTGGTTTGTGTCAATGATGAATACTTGTGCAATCACAGAAGCTATTTTCATTAATACAACTGAGTGAAGAAGTCAATTTCAATTTGAAATAATAAGGCTTGCTTAACCTGTGAATAAAACCAGAAGAGGTGATTAAACCATTAGTTCTAAATTTCAGTAGTATAAAGGATCTTGAAACAGTACAACAGTTGTACCATACTCCTTAACAAGTTAGTTTAAAAAAAAAGCACTACTACTTTGCATCTATTGCCATTCTTTGTGTATGGGCTATTTTATCCAGTAAGACAGTTTTAACGTATTTTGTGCATTTCTTATAAATCATAAATCATTGCAAACAGAGCCTGACATACACCACATTTAAAAGTGAGTTATTCGTGAGCATGCCTGCAACAATATGTTTTTATTTTTTACAAGCACAACGATTCTTATTGGCACCTCAAAAAGATAGAACAAAATATCACTAGTAGCTGTTCTTGCTATACATCAGACAGCTTATCATTCTGGAGGAGTTTGTATAGGATTAGTGATACATGTACACTCTGGGGAACATTACTGTCATGTAAAAAGAAAATAATTAGCATTTTTCAAGAAATACAAGGATTAACTTATATAATAACTTTAACTATACAGTTCCTTAAACTACAGATATTTTCGCTCAAAATTAAGAATTATTATATTAAACAAATTCAAAGTATTTTCCCATAGAAACTGTAAATGTAAAACATGCATCTAAAGGAATATTTCCTATTTCCTTATTTGAATAATGATGAAGATACATCCTTACTCAAAATAACATTCATTTTTTTATAACATCCTTCTAGACTTTGTTCAAGCATTGAAGATGTTCACCGCAATATAGCTTCAACATCCATAAAACCCTTTTCTGGAATTAGCACAGAAAAGCATAGTCAAACATTTATATCACAATCCAATTGCTACTGGAAAAGACATATTGCTGAAAAACTGCTCCAAAACCATGTTTCTATTAATAAAGAGTTAAAAATATAAAGCCTGTAATTTCAAACTCATTTCATGTACTCCAGCATTTGAATTTACTATGCATTACAACAAGTGCTGTACAATTAAGATGTGTTAATTTTAATTTGCATCAAATGAACCTCTATTCAATTATAATTCAACTGTACAGCAACACTGGCTAGAGAACAGGCGGTTAAATCTACACTGATAGATGGCATGAATGTCATACAATCAAAGAATCATTAGAGATCAGAAGGGACCCCGAAAGATCATCTACTCCAATCCCCTTGCCACAGTAGACCAAGTTGCACAGGAACATGTCCAGATGGGTTTTGAATGTCTCCAGAAAGGGAGACTCCACAATCCCCCTGGTCAGCCTGTTCCAATGCTCTGTTACCCTCACTGTGAAGAAGTTCCTTCTGATATTGATATGGAACCTCCTCTGTTACAGTTTGCACCCACTGCTCCTTGTCCTAACACCATATGACTTTGAGAAGAGCCTGGCTTCATCCTCTTGACACCCACCCGTCACATATTTAGAGACATTATTGACATTACCCCTCAGCCTCATCCAAGCTAAAGAGATCCAGCTCCTTCAGCCATTCCTCATAAGGGAGATGCTCTACTTCCCTCATCATCTTCGTTGCTCTATGCTGAATACCCTCCAGCAGCCCTGTGTCCTTCTTGAACTGAGGGGCCCTGAACTGGGCACACAGTCCAGATATGGTCTCACTAGAGCAGAGTAGAGGGGGAGAAGAACCTCTCTCAATCTGCTAACTATCCTCCCTTCTGATGTACCTCAGGATGCTGTTGGTCTTCTTGGCCAGAAGATGACATTGCTGGCTCATAGTCATCCTGCTGGCCACTAGGACCCCCAGGTGCCTTTCTGCTACACTGCTCTCCAAGAGGGCAGTCCCCAACCTATACTGGTACCTGGGGTTGTTCTTGCCCCGATGCAACACTCTCCACTTACGCTTATTGTACTTCATTAAACTTTAATATTAGTGTGATCAGCAAACTGCTGACAGGGCACCCTAATCCCTCATCCAAGTCATTAATAAATAGATTAAATAGCACTGGTCCCAGTATCGACCCCTGGGGGACTCCACTAGATACAGGCCTCCAACTAGACTCTGTTCCATTGACCACTACTCTCTGGCTTCTATCCTGCAGCCAGTTCAAGATCCACTTCACTACACAAACATCCAGTCCACACTGCCTCAGTTTGGCTGCGAGGATGCTACGTGAGACTGTCAAATGTCTTACTGAAGTCAAGACAGACCACTTCCACCATTCTGCCATCATTTACCCACCTGGTTATACCTGCATAAAAGGCTCTCAGGTTGATCAAACATGACTTCCCCTTGGTGAAGCCATGCTGACTGTCCCTAATGACCCTCTTGTCCCTGATGTGCCTAGAGACAGAATACAGGACAAATTGTTCCATCACCTTTCCTGGGACAGAGGTGACGCTGAGCAGTCCATAGTTACCTGGGTCTTTCTTCTTACCCTTTTTGAAGATTGGAGTGACATTTGGTAACCTCCAGTCATTTGCTAACCTCTCCTGATCCTCCTGACATAGAAAAGATGATCCAGTTTGCTCAACTTATCCCTAACCCAGTACTCATCAACCACGGCAGGCTCCTCTCTTGCCTAGACTTCCTCTGGAGCCTCAGCAGTCTGGAGTTTGATATCAGGACATCTCCCAGAAGTATAGACAGAGGCAAAGAAAGTGTTTTCATGACCTACAGAATTTCTTCTTCCTCTTCAGTTTGCCCAGCAGCAGCGTATTTAACCACTCACGTCTTCTGGCTCCCTTCCTTGACTTCTTTTCACTTGTGCTGTGCTTCAAAGAAATGGTCTTTGAATATTAACCAGCTCTCTTGGGCCCTTTTACCTGTCAGTACCCTGTCCCATGGGATTTTCCTTAGGAATTGCTTGAAACTGCCAAATTTGGCCCTCCTAAAGTCCAGGGCTGTGATTCTGCTAGGTATTCTGTTCCTACAACACAAGACCCTGAACTCCACCATCTCATGGTCTCTGCAGCCAAGGCTGCCCTCAACCTTCACTGCTTCAAAAAACCCCTGCTAGTTGGTGAGTACAAGATACAGCAGCGCTCTTCTCCTAGTGAGCTCCTCCAGCATTTGCGTCAGGAAATTGTCACAGTGCACTGGAGGAACTTCCTGCACTGGGGATGGCTGGCTGAGTAGGTTTTCCAGCAAATACCAGGGAGGTTAAAATCTCCCACGAGAATCAGGGCCTGTAGATGTGAGGCTGCTGTCAGCTGCCTGCAGAAGACCTCATCAACTTCCTCATTATGATCTGGTGGCCTGTAAGAGACACCCACAACAGTGTCACCCATGCCAGCTTGCCCCTTGAACTGCAACCACAAACTCTCAACTTGGTCTTCATCCTCCCCTGGACAAAACTCAAGACATTCCAGTTCCTCTCTCACCTAAAGAGCAACTCCACCACCTCACCTTGCTGATCTGTCCCTCCTGAAAAGGACACAGCCATCTGTGACTACATTCCAGCCATGTGAACCGTCCCACCAGGTCTCTGTAATTGCCACCAGATCATAATCTGACTGGACACAGATTTCTAACTCCTCCTGCTTATTCCACATGCTGTGTGCATTGGTGCAGACTCCTTAGGGAGCAAGAATGTCTATGAATGGGCAGCCTGTTAAATGGATCTATTTTAAAATCACAAAATGTTATGTTGTGGCTTTTTTATTTCATAGTGAGGTATCACCATTCAGTAAAACTACTTGGCTCTCTAACTTTCCAGCTGTGGTACCTTGATCTGTTTTCATTGTGTTCCTCAATAGAATGATGTAGACCCTTGGATCTTTGTGAATGGCATTCCTTACTCCTTGGGTTATTTTTTTAATGAGATTATCATTAGATGTGGGACTTAGTAAAGACATTTTTAATTAAAAATGAGAGAATCTTTCTGTTACATGTTCTCTTTTTCATCTTGAACTTGATTGACACATATCCATCAGCACTAAGGAACAACAGTATATTAAGCTAGAAAGACAAAAAACACCAAACAAATCAAATCAAACAGATAGGTAGGGAGAGGGCATCCTCCATTCTGTTTTATTTTTCACAAGATGCATGCAAATACAGCTCAAGAGGAGAATTGTGACAAGTGCCTGTAATGTACGGGAACAGTAGGAGGAACAAAATCAACAGGGAGCAGAAGCTGACTGAAGCCTATGAAGAAAAAGGTAAAAGACTAAGTTCATTTTTAACTCTGAACAAGCATTTCTCTAGTAGATTTTAGCATTGTCCTGATAGCTGGTAATGAGCTATAATGCAAAGGAAAAATGTCCATTCTCCTGATGTAATGAACTCTCGGCCCAAGTTCTACTAAGCAACACAAAGATAAAAAGACTCCCCATCAGACAAAAGCACCTGACTACTCCTGAGACATCCTTAGCAACCTTAGCATCTGGAATGCAAATTCAAAGAACTCAATGTTTCACCCATCTTTTTTTCCCCCTTCTACCTCATAATTTAGGCAGTGGAAGGTAAGTAGGGCACCACAGAAAAAGATACCAGAGAACTGAGACAGTAGAATTTGCACAGGTAACTTAGCAATTAGGATAGTTCACCACTGAGGAAAGGGGTAAAGTTGGAGGCCTATTAGCAATCCCTCCCTTCTTTCCTTATTTACCTTAATCTATGATCTTTTTATACAATATGATGATAAATATAACAAAGCTGCAATAACTTTATTATTTTCAGTATTAAATGAACCAAAGATATTGAAGATGCTAATAAAGTACGGCAAAAATGAACACAAAAAAACCCCCTACAAATTACCATTCTAATGGACAAATATTTTTTGTACGTAATACAAAACCCCACATTATTATTTTACGTTCTTGTAGTGGAGTTGGTTGTTTGTTTTTAAGAAAAAGAGAGAAGAAAAAAAAACTTCAGTCACTGGGGAACAAAAATTGCACTAAATAACCATTTCAGCATCGTCATTCCAGATTTATACAGATTTTCATATTAGCTGCATGGTCAAAAGACTAAAAGTACATCAGGGAAAACAATTACAAGTCAGATTTCAGAAAAAAGTAACAAATCAGACATTCAACCAGATACTGGGTTTTATTTACAGCAACAATCCTTTCTGGAGCTTGAAGGTACATGAATAGAAACTTTTCACTGAGAGGATTATTGTGTTTCGTTTTGAAATAGCAAGTCTGAAACTTAGACAATGCAGGGCCTCACAGGAATGCATGCTTCATGATTAACTAACAAAAAGTCAGTCAGCTGCTGCTTGAGCTGCTTTAACTGTATCTTGGTTCGTTTGGTAGCTTGGTTTGTTTAGTATTTTTGGCTGCTTCTCCTCTACCTGTAACTGTAAGGCAGGCAGCAACACTTTTTTCTTCAAGCCAAACCAGGAAAATCTCCTTAAGTACACAGGCAGAAACTACTTTCTAGATTACATGGAAATACAATATGTCACTAATTTCTTTGTAATTTTTATCTTCAAAAGAGAGTTAAAATTTAAAATGTTTACTTCAAAGTATTTTTAATAGCAGCTTATAATTTCGGGGATTATTACTGCTATAATATTTTCATAGAATTATAGAATGAATTAGGTTGAAAGTGACCTTGAAGATCATCTAGATCCAATTCCCCTGCCATGAAAGGGTAACTAGAAGGAATGAAGCTAACAGTTATCTGAACGATCTCTTCCTCTCATCAGAGAAAACAAGGAGAGCAGTAGAATATAAAAAAGAAAACAGTCTGTCATGATAGCAGAAAAATAGTTCCTCCACCCCCAGACAGTGCTTGCTTGCTGCTAGGCAACCCCCAAACTTCACAGAAGCAATCCTCCATTGCTTCCTCATATTCTGCATGTCCAGCTCATCCTATGGTCTGATTAAAAGACTAGTGGACCAATCAGTAGTTACAACCCTCAACAACAGCAGGCTGGGAACGAACATAAATCACTGCCTAATTAAAGACCGACCCATTCCTGGGCAGTTGAACACTAAAATAGCAGGTCTTTCCAAAATGACTCCATCAACTCACCATCTGCCACATTAAGGCTAAATCTGATAAAACTCCCAGAAAGGAAAAACACTTGTGTCCACATGTACTACTGTGTAATAAGACTTGAACAGAAAATTACTTAGACTCACATACTTTAAATATGGGCTTGTGTAACTAACTCCTCCTTTCTCTTTTTTGTGTGAATACTTTTTTATTAAAGTATCCACCCAAAAAATTTACAAAATTGTTAATCCAGAATGAAAATGAAAGCATTTTAAAATCCCCACTGCATTATAAAAAATGGAGGATCTGCTTTATTATTTACAAATCATGTAAATAATTTTCCTAACAGTTATCTTAATTTGAGATATGTCATCACAAGAGCAAAAATGAAAGAAGTATTCAAATTTGGTTTCATTCTGGACTATCTGTTTATTGTCTCCAAGAGGCAAGGATTAGGAGATAAACATGTACATTTTTATTGTCAGATGTGTTACGATGTTCAGGAAAACAAGTGGTCTCTGCTCTAGAATGTGGGCCAGAATATTGTGACAAAACCTTATTGTCTGCCAGCTTTCCAGGTATGCAGTAAATGATACAATACTTTGCACAGTCTAGGAACTACCTGTTTGTAAACTGTGCTAAGTAACTACGCAGATCTTTATTCTAAATAAACACTAGTTAACTTAAACATTACCATCAGCTGGGATAGGCACTTGTTTGTCGTTTGTTCTGCACTGAAGAATAAAGACCATGACAATAGCAGAACAGTTTTTAATGGATTTGAAAAGACAATCTTTATGTGGGTTATGTTATACCACAATTTGCTTACCAAGTAAATAAAGTAGCTAGGTGGCTGGTTTCATAAATCTCCTGGTTTGCATTAAACATTAAGCCATGTTCATTTTCCTTCAAGTTTTGCTCCACTAAAAATTGCACTTACCTACACGTAATATTTTAGATGCAGGATTGTTCAGCCTCATCTCCAGAAGCCTGCTTGCGATATTAGCACTTCACCCTCTCAGAGCACAGCAGAGCTTGTGACAGTGCAAATATTCCATAGTTTAAAGACACCTGTAAGCCTAACAAGATCACCTCTATTCTGTTTTACATTTCTGTGGTGAGTACCAGACTGAACAGCAACACATAGGCCTTTAAATGTATCTGCTGTCCTGATATCAAACTCCAGACTGCTCAGGGTCGAGGAAGTGAGGCAAGAGGGGAGCTTGCCCTGGTTGATGAGGACTGGGTTAGGGATAAATAGAGCAAAATGAATGGATCCATGGGCCCTGATGGGATGCACCTGCACGTGCTAAGGGAGACGGCGGAAGTTATTGCTAAGCCATCATGNGATGGCAGAGCAGTGGATGTGGTCTGTCTTGACTTCAGTAAGGCATTTGACACAGTCTAACATAGCATCCTCACGGCCAAACTGAGGCAGTGTGGACTGGATGATTGGGTAGTGAAGTGGATCATGAACTGGCTGCAGGATAGAAGCCAGAGAGTAGTGGTCAATGGAACAGAGTCTAGTTGGATGCCTGTATCTAGTGGATACTGACTCCCCAAGGGTCGATACTCCCCAAGGACCAGTGCTATTTAATCTATTATTAAGGACTTGCATGAGGCATTAGGTGCACTGTCAGCTAGTTTGCTGATGACACAAAGCTGGGTTAGGAAATTTCAGCTGTGTCTTCTCATATGCAGAAGTGCCACACTTGCTTATTTTTTTGCTGTCCCAAACAGGGCTCACAGACAATAGATGACATCAGCTTCTTGGCATACTACTATTTTTATCTAACTTCCAAAGGAAATCTTGCATGAATACCTGTGTTAATACTCAGCCCTCTTCTATAATATTTTGAACCCACAATCTGTTTCAACAAATTTTGATGAAAAGACAAATACTACAAACTTGCCAGCACACTTTGGGAAACAGGCAGGCAGGTGTAGGAAAGGAAGTGGATTAAAGTCCTTGTTAAAAGGAAGAAGGGAGTAATTGTTCACATTTCCACCCTAGTGACAGCATTTGTGTCAAACACTTGCTTATGCAATATAGGAAGAAGGTGGGGCACAGCAGCACAGGGCGCAAGTACAAACACCTATTAAGAAAAAAAGGAAAGAGTAATACAGGGAGAGACTTCACTAGACTTGCTGATCATGAAACACCACATGTATGTGTATATAATGTCCTGGCAGGAAGATTAGCTCTGTTGTTTAATAGGACTTATCCATCTCTGATTAAAATTATCCTAACTGGTGCTCACAGTCATTAAAGTATGTCTCTTTTTACTAATAATTCTATGAAGACGACTTAACAATGTTGAGATCAAAGTAAAAGATGTAAACTGCATGAGGTTATTTCATACAAGTATTTATTCTGAACAGCTATTACATGTTTATTCTCACCTCCTGAAGGAACAAGGACATAAAAGTGCTCAGTCTGTAACTAATGGTATCTGGATTTCCATTGTGTTGATGGTCTTATTATTACTGGTTACCAGCATAAACTAATTTTTCATCAACAACCAGGAAGTCACCCTGTGTGTACTGCCACTAACCTGTTCCTGCTGCTGATTTTCTTTCACTTTCTAGACTATTTATTTCCTTTCAAAGCAAACTCTAATACTACAGTAACACAGAGCACGTCTACTCATATATCTTGCTTGAATTTTGGTTTTCTGCCCTGTAGTCACATGGTTACATTACATCCACATGGATACAAGAATAAAAATTACAAAGCTGATAATATGACTTTTTATTGGTCTAAAAATCACAGAATCATTTTGGTTGGAAAAGATCTTAAAGTTCAGCAAGTCCAATCATTAACCAAACTATACCAAGCCCACTACTAAACCATGGCCTCGAGCTCCATATCTGCACTTTACAACACTTGAGGGAATGTTGATTCAACTACTTCCCTGGGTGGCCTGATCCAATGCCTGATGACCCTTTCAATTAAGAGGTTTTCCTAGTCTCTAACCTAAACTTCCCCAAGCATGTAAAATCTTCACACAGTTCAGGAAATATTCCAGGTGCCTTTCCCTTCCCTACATATCTGAGCCTACAGATGATAATGACATCACATCATCAGATACACTGCCCAATCATATCAATACTTTCATCATACCACTAAAAATTCCAGAAGAAAACAAAAAAAGACGCAGACAAGAGAGAGGAAATAAACCAGCAGGCAGACATATTTTCACATCTGCAAGCATCACTCAAGTTACAAATTATGTCAAAACACATAGTTTTCTAATCCAAAACTTTGTCAGTTTTGAAACTGAGTATTTTATCATCTGATTAGAGCCCTCCTGGTTTTCCTAGTGCTAAGCAGAAGCAATAGTATTTGCCATTGATCAATTGAGAATATTTAAGCCTAAACATCAAGGTGAATTAAGGGTCTTTATAGACCACTGAA
>VZRI01008138.1:162083-184496 GCA_013397515.1 Upupa epops | reverse complement strand
TTCTCCCCAAAAAAGGACACACAGTGTAGCTGCAGAGACTCCCCACCTTGCTGTGCCTTGACCCAATGGTGGTGTCTGACCTGAAGCACTATGTCTGCAGCATCCCAGCCTCCCAGGAGGATTGGTGAAGCCTGCAGACAGCATGAGTCCCAAGGAAAGCTGGGGACTGAACAGTCAGTTTCAGGTTTTTAATGAGATACTAGTGTCAAGGACAGCATCTCACTGGAACTCATAAAGCACCCAGTCCTCCATGCTGGTAACTCTTCTCTGTGCTGATACACACTTGCCCTTACACACTCCTCTGTGCTGATACACATATTCTCTTACAAAGAGCGTGCTAAGGATGATGTTACATGGCCTCTTGATGGGGTTTATTTGCAAGAAACCAAGGCATGCTTTGATTATTTTTTTTCTAAAAATACATTACTACTTTTTCTAAATTCAGATGCATTGCACTGGTGCATCTTCCTCTTAGAAGCAAGACACAACTGCTCAAGGAAGCGGTAGAATAGAACGTGGATTTAAGTGCCTCAGTCAAGGATGTGAATATGAAAGAAACCCTGTTGTAGAGCTGTAGTTATCAACAAAGCGAAAGCTTAACCAGAACCTTGTGTTCAAACTACTGTGCTCTTTACTTTTGATTTTATATAGACGAGGTCATTGGCTTTTTACTGTTCCTTTCAATTTTTTAAGTTCTGGGTACAAATTTTCACTAGATGGCAGGATTCTACTGTCAGCTGTTGTCAGTGGCTAAAGTGGCAATGCAACAGTTGCCCATCGGCAGGAAAGAAGATTTAAATATGTGCAACTTTTCCAAAATATAAAAGCAAATTAAAAAACGCAATAGTAGCATGAAAAAAAAGATCCATGCACTCACTAAATCAGAGCTCTCTCAATAAATATGTTTAATAAAATGAGCTGGGAAACACTGAAAATAACAGTTCCTTTCTTGACAGAGGAGTTGAAAGAACCTGAGGCAGACTTACTGTTCCTGCTAGTTCTTAAAAAAATTAACCAGTCCAATAAATGACATTTTATTAATTAATAAATGTATTAACAGCTGAAGACAGTAAGATCTTCAATAGTTAAAAAGCTGATCTAAAATACTGCATCAAAGTGACAAAGCCTAACACTCTATGTACTGGGTTACCAAGGTACAAAAAGATGATTAAATATCCATTTTAATCTTTCTCCTTCAATTTAACAACGTGGAGTTCATTGTATGGTGATCAGTCCCAGTATAATGTTGCTGACCTTGGAGGTCTGGACAAATTTGTCTCTCCTGTGTAGAACAGCATGCAGCTCTCTACAGTTAAACCAGCCTTAACAACCCAACAAACCTTCTTTGTTGCACCAGTGGGGAAGCTGCTGCAATGGGGTGAGCACTGATTTTTAACAAAATGACTTTCTATTATTTTTGCAACCTGTATAGCTTTTTAACTTTTTGTTACTTATTCTGAACATCTACTGTCAGTTTTGCTCTCAATTTGTACCTGAAGAAAACTTAGGAAGCACTCAGTAAATTTCAGTATCGTGTGTGCCATGTAACAGGGAATGTTAGGCATCTATTAAAGCTGCTTCTAAGGCTGGATAACTTTCTGAAAGCAGAGATAACTCAGTGCAAATCTTTCCAGGATTCCCAAAATAGTTAGAACGTTTTCTCATGATCAAGCTGTATTTATTCTATGCCTGGAGTAGCAAAAACTACATAAACAGAAGTCTGAAACAGCATATCCTAATATGAGAATCAGTTCTGCAATATGTTCAACACGACAGAGCAGACCAGACCAGACAGGAGCTCAAAGGCAGCATCATTTCACCATTTCAGAGCTTCAACATTTAAGAACCAGTTTGCAATATCTGCTAGCTACCAATAAGCTACCAATACTGAAACAAACACAATCAGCACCTGCAAATTTCTGAATCTCTGCAAAACTTAGTAGCAAATTCAAAGAAACATCATTATAAGGTCCGCAACCACCATTTCCCTGGAAGCAGTGTGTCCTTAACAGAAACCATTCTGTTCACAAAGCACCAGTAACATCTTTCCATCACTCTCCTACCTTGGCAATTTGCAGAGGCTGCTTTTGCTCCTTGCCACCTTGCAATCTGAAGCCCCACGGTGCCCCTCCGCTCATAGCAATGCAGAGATAATCCCCTGTGCCCATTCTTCTGGTGTGGTTAGGCAGCATTCATTTACAGAAGAAACATGAACAATTCGTCTTGCAGATGTTTCAGCGAGCCGAAGGGTTGTCTGCCAGGCAGAGCTGGAGACCCAGAGCACCACACTGTTGCTGCTGCTGTGTACTGCACTAACAAATGTAGTCATTCAGAAGAAGGAGAGCTCCCTCTGATTAAGGGCACAGCCCACTCTTTCGTCAGATTTCTATGCTCAGCCCACCTTCAAAGTAAAGTCAGGAACGCTGTGCAAATGCACACAAAGAGCCTTGGCCGTGAAGCAGAAAAGGCAGTGCATAAAGGTGTCTCTTGTGACAGCTGAAAAAACAACAGCAAAAAGAAGTGGACACTTCCCAGTGACAGTGTAGGACATTGAGTTTATTTACAGTATCACACAGTATCTCAGTAATGATGAGGCTGGAAAAGACCTTAAAGATCACCCAGTCCAACCTAAATCCAACTAAACCAAGTAAACCTAACATTTAATATCTAGATCATGCCACTCAGCACTTCATCCAGACGAACCTTGAACACCTCCAGGGACGGTGACTCGACCACCTCCATGGACAGCCCGCTCCAAAACCGGATCACTCTTGCAGTGAAAAACCTTTTCCTAATGTCAAGTCTAAACCTCCCCCAATGGAGCTTAAGACTGTGACCCCTTGTCCTGTCTCCAGTGTCCAGGGAGAAAAGACCGACCCCTGCCTGACTACAACCACCTTTCAGGTAGTTATAGACAGCAATAAGGTCATCCCTGAGCTTCCTCTTTTCCAGGCTAAACAGACCCGGTAAATGGTGACACAGGTTTTAAACTCTTATTTACCTGTTTTTTGCATTCATTCCTCAAGCCAAGAAGAGAGCAACATCTCAAGAGACATGTCATGGACATCCTCAAAATAACTAATACACTTTGATTGAGCCAGGTTGTTGATCTTCAGCTCTACCCCACATGCACTTTCTGCAGCACCAGAACTTGGAAACAAATTGGTTAAAAAAGAAGAAAAGCTTTATCATTTCCTTGCCTTAGAGTTGCTTCTTTTGCTGGTTCGCCTTAACCTCAGTGCAATTTAACATGCACTGCTATTTAGGAGTGACCTAAATTATTATTGGTTCCTAATACCTGTTCTTATGCAGCCTGTTGCCTTCCCTACCAGAGAGGTGAAGAGGATTAATGGAATGAAGTATCAGATCTCTCTACTGATGCTATCAGTAGATGATTTGCATTGTATCATTAAAGGGGAACCTTACTATAAGCATAAAAATAAATAGATTCAGTAGGAGATTAATTTGCTGGTACAAGACCTGGGTTCAGTTCTGTTCCCTGTTGCTGATATGGGGTAAGAGCAAAGCTTCTCCAAGTATAGTTGGAGATGTGACTGTTCTTCAGGGCGAGATGAATATTCCCCTAGCTGAATTTTAACAACCGATAGTGTAAGTGCTCCACTCACCTCAGCCCAAATCCAGTTTGCTTTGCTGAAATCACACTGGCATTTTGAACTCAGCTGGTTCTAAAGGAGAGTGTCCAGCATCTGGGCAAAAACATCTTGAACAGCTAGACATGTTTCTGAAACAAGCACCTCTTCCTTTGAGATCCATATTGTTGGAGATTAATGTCAGATTCTCACAGACTAAATTGCACCAAGTTCCCTGTATTCTCAGTTGGCTGGTCCAAGGTATTCAGATGTGTCAGGGCAACAGGAAACACTCGGCATGGGAGATGCATGGCCTTGCATCAAAGTGCTCAGTAACCACTGAAACTTTAAATCTAACCCTGTGTGTCAGTCCATTATGTGTTCCAGAGTGATGCTCCCTTACACTATGGTAGAGTCCTTCATTAAGCCTCTAAAGACACTAAGGTAACCCAAAAACTGGGTGGAGACAAGTTCCATAATCAAACAGAGGAAAATGTCACTCTCTAAATATCAGGATTTGATGGGAGGAAGAGTTTTTTTCTTTATTGACTACAAGTCAAAGGCCCTGGAGAAGAAGAACCAGCATAACTCACCGTATCATGAAATACTTCAAAATCAGAGAAGCCATGCTCAGAAAGGGAATTGTCGTTATAGGAATTTTACTAAACCACCTTTGAGTGAAGATGCAGATGTGCACCTGCACCTGCCTCTGCCTTCTTTGAGCATGTAACAGAGCTGTGTGAAATGATAGAACACAACAGTCTCAATTAGTCATTGCTCAGCTGAAAAAATAACCAGTCGGAACACCAGGACCTGCTTGACTTTGTTGTGTGACATAGATGAAATGTCTCTGCCCGGCTGCTGAATTATCAGCAGTTGGTGCCCCTTGAAGTTAATCCCCCACCATTTCTTTGGAGTCTGTAAGGCAGAAGGGCAGAGAGAAGCAGTTTGCACGTGATTGTGTCATAGCAAAGTCATGCCAACGGTTTTGCTAAAACCACCACATAAGCCATTAGAGAAGTTTCTCTTAAAGGCAGAATTAACAGTTGTCTACCACATCGTGAGCTAGTTTTTTGGATCCTTGAAGCTGAATACTTTGGGATTTGTTTAATGTTCCACTAGCTTGTAATCTGCAACATGGATATGTTGCTCTAGAAGTTAAATCACCTCGTGGAGCACCAGAGAACATCACTGGTGCTGTAAGGTCTCCAAAGAAAAATTCTTTTTAAACTGATACCAGACTCTGCTTCCACTGCCAAAAACTGTGGGCCTGACAGCAGTATAAAAATGACCAAAATAGCCTTTTTCTAGCTGGTGTGTTGAGGGAGTTTTTTCTAACAACTATTCCATACAAATTGCTGCTGTTTTTTTTCCTCTCCTGAAAGTATTTCTTACTTCCTGCCCAGTAAGAAAACCTCTGATATCTGTAACTAACTATTCCCATAATGGGGAGACCCAAAGCTTATTGTGCTCTAATCTAACTAGTAATCATGTCCAGAGGCATTAGCAACTCCCACTGGCTTTACATGACTTTCTTAGGCCACAGCATACCTTGCTTTTAATACTTGCCTTATCTTGCTCTGCATTCTCTGGATCCTTTGGGATTTCTAAATGCTGGTCAGAAACTGGGCATCATGATAAAAGTGGAGTCAGTCATGGGCTTTATGACATTTTGGTCTTTACAGCATGAATAAATGGAGATAATTTTTGAAATCCAATGGAAAATAGCCACATAATCACTGGCATTGTGTTCATTGCTTCCCTAAAACCTGAAGATCCAATCTGAGGCAGCAAGGGATAAAACTTTTATGTCATAACTTCATAAACTCGGCAAAAAACAGATGCCTGAGCTCCTGTAGCGTTGTGCCTAAATACAGGTAAAGCTTTGGCTTGAGTCTGATCAGCTGAGCTGAAGTCTGTATGAAAAAAGTCAGGTCAAAGGTGGGTCAAATTCCCACCTGCTCGTCGCTTCAAAGAACTGATAGTCAAAACATCTAGCGCATTGCTCTTCCATGAAATTTTCCATGTATTTTTCTCATGAGCCCACAACATTTCTAGTAGCTATAGCTTATCATAGGAATTCATCCTTAACTGCATCATAAGGGAGCACCTTTTCTTCTTTGAATCTGGATCCTACAGGTTGATTTTTTTCCCCCACCTCCTTGGATCAGAGGATATTTTGGCCAAGCAATCCCCAGCCACACTTTCCAGGCATTTATTTTATATACCTCTTATTTATTTATCTCAGTCATAATTTTTCAAGGGAAGAAAAGTAGAATAATCAGTCATTTTTTATACAGAAGCTCTCCTGTGCCTTTCCTTATCTTCATAGCCTTTCTTCTCATGCTCTACAGCTCTGTATCCTTTTGGAGGTGGCTCTTGGAACACCACACAGTTGGGATTTATACAATAACCTGATGATATCATCTAATATCTAACACCTGGTTTGCTTTTTCAGACGCTGCTCGGTTGATGTTTACATGAACAATCTTTTAAAACCTTTAAGTCTTGTCTGATGATAGTCACTTCAAAGCTCCCTGGTTTATATGTGAATTAATGGGTCTTCCCCCAGCGTGTATCACCTTATACTTCTAAGCCTTGTTATGGCATAGCTGCTTAGTTTTCTTAAAAGCCTTTGGTGAGGGAATTTGTTGAAAGCCTTTTGTAAATCCAAGATCAATCAGGTCACCCTTACCCACGTGGTTTTTGATCCCCACAAAAGACTGCCTTATGTTCGTTCATGAGTCAAGACTTCCTTTTATGAAAACCTTTTTAACTCTTCCCAGAGAAGTCACATTTATCCCGATGCCATCGACTGTTCCTTATTATGTTTTACCCCTGTTTGTTTTGTATAGATACTAGGCTGACAGGTTTCTTTTCTGAATCTCTCCTGGAACACTTCTGTTAAAATACAGCACTATCCAGTCTCAGGTAACAGTTTTGAGTAAGCTCTTTCAGCCTTGAATTCCTTTAAAGTAGTAACTGCTTCTTATTTGCCTCATCTACTGTCACTTTTCCATATAGTTTCTTCTCTTACTCTAATAATCATGTATGTGTCTGACCAGTTTTACTGTAAGCAAATTTTATCTAAAACCTCAATTAAATCATGTGGTTGTGTAGCTGAGTGCAGGAGACATTCTATGCATCTGAGAAGAAATAGGATGTACATTCATCTTTCATCAGCAATACAAGAAAAGCTGTCATTTCACCTACAGTTTCCTACAATAGCATCCTAGGTCTGTGTATTCTTTAAAAATGCAAACCTTTCCATCCATTCCTTAGTAATGAGGAAGAGGGAAAGGGGATATCATGATCTCTAATTTATGGGCAACATTTTACTGCTGTAAATACCCGTATGGTCCCATTTCCTCTGTTTTATATGTTTCTTTTCTTATCTGACTTTATTCACATAAAGTAAGCATAAACTGTTCCCAAAAAAATGCCTATTTCAAGAGCTTTCTAGTCGTTTCTAACTGTTCCATCAGTAAATAATTCAGTCAACTCCCCAGTTTATTGAATGATGTGATTTTAGCCAAATGAGAGAACCCATAGGGGGGAAAAGTTTGACTGTGCTTTTTCAGTTTATTAATCATATGAAGAAAACAACCCCCCTCGTAAATATAGAGATAGGTTAAGGGGTAAAAGAAAATCACAGCCATGCGAATTAAGGAAACATGACATATAGTCTCCTTCTAATGAAATTAGTATGGCCTCCTCTAATATGAAATCCTTTATATTCAATTGCTTCTGCAAGCTGAGGAACATTAGTCAGTGTATTGTATGCCATGGTCCCAAATCATGACCCCAAATGATGCCCATTGTCCCAAATCATTGCCCATTGTTTCCCAGTAGCTGCATAAGGCAAAAGAAAATTTCAAAGGCAAAGATAAATGTCATTTCCTTCAAACCTTCTGGAAATGGAAAAATCCATTTCTGCTTCTTCCTACTATTAATTTTTGCTCTCTTGACTTTGGAAGCAACAAGAAACAGATTCAATGGAAAGGCTTAATTTTTGAAAAAGTATACAGATTGACAGACAAAGGTACTGAAGTACATCAAGGGAAGGTTCGGATGTGCAGCTCCAGCTAACATTCATTATAGCTGATTGTTCTTCATTTTTCCCTATCAAATTTATCTTGTCCAGCAAGAGAAATTAATAGAATCCAGATGTTTTGATTGCATGAGGAACTTTGCAGTGGACTGCCAGCCATGGAGAGTTTGCTGACTGAAGGTGCAGATGTGGAGTGGTGAAGGTGCTAAAAAACCAGCAATGCCAACTTCTTAGTGAAGCAGAAAGAATTAAAAATACAAGAGAGAGAAAATTATTGTCTACCTCTAAGGCCAGACAGAAAAGCTCTGCCCACACTTGGTGGCACTCTCACCAGTGAAGGTATAGGCTTCAAATTTTAATCCCTAATGCAGATTATTAGGTGAGGGACTGTGGGGTGGATTGGAATTACAGAACTAATCCTGCCTTGAGTTTTTCCCCCAACTTCAAGATTGCCAAATGAGGTGTAGCTCAAGAAGCACAGAAATGTACTGAGTCTGATGCTGGTGTGAGAAACCAGAAATTTTTCTCAGAAAAGCAAAATAAATCCAGTCAAATTTTAGAATTTGAGGTAATTCTTTCTCTAAGTGGACTTAAATAGGATCATGTTCTGAAAAACTGCTATCTGCATTAAGGGCTAATGCAGGGTGGAGCTCAACCAGGCTTCCCTTGAAGGGTAACGGCAATTTGCTGTACTTCGCTGCTGGAAACAAATTACCTTGCCTCCATAGCAGCTCAGCTAAGATTAACAAAGCCTTAGGCACTGAAGAAGAGTCAGGCTTTTGCCTTTTTAAGAGTGCTGTGGTATTTTCTGTAGGATGAATAATAGTACCTTTTGCCACAAACAGAAGTTTATTCATGCAGAGAGGCCGTGCAGAGGAGAACTCCATTCCTCTTCATGGTAGATGAAGCAACATTACACTTTTTGTTATGAAGATAAAGTATTTCTCTGTAAGTACCGAGCTGATTGTGTATGCAGTTAATAACAGGTCTGCTCCCTAAGCGTATGAGGAGGTGGTCACATGTGACATGCCCCCTGTCACCCATAAGTAGAGTGAGTAAAAACATATTCAAAACTCTATTAAGATGCCAAGAATTTGGAGAACTCCAGTGTTTCATTGGTGTTTGTCATATCTGTGCCTACCACAGCCAGTCTCAGACACCATGAAATAACCTCCAGAACCACTGGCTGAAGAGAAGTTGACTTTTTTTTTTCTTCCTGAACTCAAACTCTTTTGAGAAGGCTTTTGAGATTGCAGGTGAGCTGCCTTCTTTATCACTCTCTGTGATGTTTGAAAAGTCCTGGCAGTCAGGTGCAGTGCCTAGTGACTGGAAGAAGGGACACGTCACATCCATTTTTTAAAAGAGTAGAAAGGAGAACCCTAGGAACTACCAACCTGTCAGCTTCACCTCTGTGCCTGGGAAGATCATGGAGCAGATTCTCCTAGAAGGAATGGTAAGGAACAGGGAGGTGATCAAAAACAGCCAGCAGGGCTTCACTAGGGGAAAATACTACCTGACAAACATATTTGCTTTCTATGACAGAGTGACTACAGCAGTAGTGGATGTCATCTATCCAGACTTCTGCAAGCCTTTGACATGGTCTCCCACAACATCTTACTCACCAAGTTGGAGAGTTACGGATTTGATGGAGCGACTGTTCAGTACATAAGGAATTGGTGGGATGGTCGAATACAGAGGGTAGTGGTCAATGGCTTGAAGCCCAGATGGAGAGTAGAGACAGTGGTGTCCCTCGGGGGGCCACACTGCGACTTGTAGTGTTTAATATTTTTATCAGTGGTACAGACAGTGCTATTGAGTTCACCAACAACAGGTTTGCAGGTGACACCAAGCTGAGTGGTGCTGTTGATAAACCGGAGGGATGAAACAACATCCAAAAGAACCTGGACAAGCTGGAGAGATGGTCCCAAGAGAACCTCATAGCCAAGTGCAGGGTCTTGCCCCTGGGTTGGAACAATCCTCACTGTCAACACAGGGAGGAGGTGAGAGAAAGCAGCCCTGAGGAAAAGGACTTGGGGTACTGGTAGAAGAGGAGCTAGACATGAGCAGACAGTGTGCGCTTGTAGCCCAGAAGGCCGATCACATCCTGGGTTGCATCAAAACAAGTGTAGGCAGCAGACTGAGAGGCAATTCAGCCCATCTGCTGTGCCCTGATGAGACCTCACCTTGTGTCCTGTGGCCAGCTCTGGAGCCAGGAAGGACATGGACCTGATGGAGTGGGTTCAGAGTTGGCCACAGAAATGATCAGGGAGATGGAGCCCCACTGCTATGAGGACAGGCTGAGGGTGCTGGGGTTGTTCAGCCTGGAGAAGAGAAGCCTCTGGGGGGGATCTGATAGTGACCTTCCAGTACCTGAAGGGGGCTACAAGAAGGCTGGAGAAGGACTGTTATGAAGGCCTGGAGTGACAGGACAGTTTCACATTAGAGAGGGGCAGATTGAAATGGGCTGTTAGGAATAAGTTCTTCAGCAGAAGGGTGATTGAACCATGAAACAGATTCCCCAGGGAGATTATTGAGGCCCCATCCCTGGAGATCTTCAAAAGGAGGCTGGACAAAGCTCTGGGCAACCTGACCTAGTTGAGAGCATCTATCCTCACTTCAGTGGACTTGGACTAGATGACCTTTGGAGGTCTCTTCCAACGCAATACATTCTATGATTCTGTGAACTCATTTTCTCTTCACATCAGGGAAAATCCTTAGGTGTCTATTTCCATTTCATTTTAATTCCCTGGAGATGGAATGAATACAATTTTTATTTCAGTAGTTGGGAAAATTATGGTAGAATATTCTAAATAAAAAGAATACTGCTTATGTGGTATTTTCTTTGTGTTTTATTGCAAGGAAAGGTTGCATCACATTCTTTTTAATACAGTGAAATCAAAATTTATCTCCTGTGCAAAAGCTTTTGAGGTCTTGAAAGGATTGTGCATGTTATGAGGTGTTCCGTGTTCTTCACCAACACTGCAAGGTTTCATCCTGCTCTTTGTCATTTAAAGGTTGTGGTTAAATAAAACATGAGCTTTTATTTATCTGTTCATCTCAGCTTTTATGATCTCTGCTCTTCCTGCTAAAGAACCCAGCGCAAACATTTCATGTCCACTAATTGAGATAAGCAAATATACCACAGCAAACTCTTGTCCTGTGTCCTACAGGGAAATGAAACAAGAGTAATCTTCTCATATTCAGCCAGATAATATCTTTTAATCATAGCTGAGCTTTTAATTAAATCCAGTTTACTAAATTTCACAACGTTTTAAAATAGAACAGAAGACTGATGAGATCTTGAAGATTTAACAGTCTGATGAATATTAATTTACATCAAGCTTCATGTTTTGAACTGTGTTTCCTGTTAACCACCACAAAAGTTATTAACTTTTTTAAGTTGTTGCTCTTAAATAGCTCAGTGACTCTTTGGGTGCTGCCTCTTCACTCTGCATGGTTCTGTTTTCTTTTCTACCAGAGGAACAGTAACAGCGAAAATGATACAAGGACATCCCTGCATGAAATTTTACCCCTAACTGCAACAGATTAAAAAGCAATTTAGGAGTCTTCCTTCCTGGCTATAGGAACAGGAGTTCCAACAAGTTCTGCTTTGATAACTAAATCCTTCCCAAATGGAGCCGACTGTATTGTAAACAGTCTGCCCTCCAAACACACCTTGATGTTTAACTCCTGCTGATCCATCTTCCTGCCTGATGTGCTGCATCTTCTCACCAATCTCCAGACTTATCAGCTTCCTCTGTCCTTGATACAGTTTCTGCTTTTGGTGCTAATCTGCTGTGTAGCTGGTGTTGGCATGGATCTGCCAGATTTCCAGACAGCTGTCCATGCCTGCAAACCCTCCATGAGCGGTTTTTGTGCCTCCACTGAAGAAATCTTATCGTATGTGCCATGACACCAACTGTGATGTAGACACTGCTCCTGTCCTTTCTTTTGTTTGTGTCAGTCGGACCTTCTATCCCTTTGTTGAATCTATCAGGTATAAATAATGTGACAGGATTTTTAAAATGTTTGATTTTCTTTGATTTAATTGTGATCTCTAATTTTATTGATAATAGGGAAGGCATTAATTAGTTTAAACTAAAGGTATCCAACCAGTACAAACCCCATTTTTTTGAAAAATACTCTAGTAATCAATACTAATATTTGTACAAATTATTTGCTAGAGTACTAAAACATCACAAACTGGACACACAAGCAGGAAATGTAAAATGAAATCCAATGAAAGTAAAGACACTTCAGGTAAAAGCATTCAGCAAGCAGGCACAGAAAGGATCATATAACTTTCTGCTGCCCTTTCTCAGACTGGTGGCTTAATGTTTATTCACAGCACTTTGTGTATCATACATTATTCATCAAATTGTAGTGAGTTCTCATCTCTGTTTTTATGTTTCAGTCTGTTATGTAGCAATTATGGCAGCATAATGAAGTTGGGGAGGGGGGGGTTCTTTAAGAGCTGGTAGGGCAATCTTCTACTCCCATGCATCTCAGACAGTACTAAATTAATTTTAGAAGATAATTGAAATTCACTAACTGCAACATCACAGCAGTTTTTCTCAGAACACCATAATGTTCCAGACTGAGTTGCCAAAATGTTGATTTCATTAGAAAACCAAAATAGCAGCAATCAGTGGGAGAAAGCAGAGGAGCCTCATGGTTTGCAGATGCTGAAGACGCAGAGGCTTGAACCAGACAGAAATCCTTTCTTAATGAAAGCAGCCACAGTCAGTTTTCCAAAGCATGTTTGCTTTTCTGCTGTGTGGCTTCATAGAACCTACCACATGGGCACAGAGCATTTTATAATCATCTCTGTTTCACTGGTTTAAAGTTTCTTTCCCTGCAACTTCACTGAGTTTCAGGGGACAAAAAAGAGTGTAGCTAACGGGGACCAACCTGGCAAGGAATCAGGACCTTGGGAACTTTGACTCACCACCTTCTCCATTAGTGTCTGATCTCACAAAGAAAAACAAACCAAAAAGGAACTAATTCTTCCTTTATAGTGACCCCATGCTTGAGCCAAGACAGGACTCAGTGATAGTGGATACTCACTGCAGGAAATGTCCTTTAACACCAGTAAATTAAGGGTAATTATATATAACAAGGAATATATATGCACACCAAGATTTGAATGTGATTGTGGTGTTCTCCCTGAATAGCAGCAACCACTTCAGTTTCACATTCTGAAAACCCGTTGCTGTCTGTTTTGAAGTTAAAGGGTGCATTCCAATAGCATTTTCTAATTGCCTTTGAGATGGTTTAACCAAAATGTCATTATTTGTTATTTATGCTTCTGTTGTTCTTCATTTTCATATATTAGAAAAGTAACTGAGTTGCACAACTGATGTGTTCCTTCTCACAGTACTGTTCTGATTTTGGAAATATTACATGATATAGTGGGGTTTTTTAATCTGACCTCACAGTCACTATATTTTTCAGAAATACTTAATCCCTTCAAATTTTAATGGTTTCTTTTTAACCAGTCTTTGCTTTTCTTTTAAGCAAATGCAACCTTTGCAAATATTCATTTTCTTTTTAGTCTAAAGCGCTTTACACTAAACTGTAAATTGTTTTCCATAGATCTTAACTGTACAGTAGACAAAGCATTAAAGAAGATTTTAGTTATTTTAAGTAAGGACAACAGGAAAAGAAAGTAATCTTTTTGTGTAAACAGCTTTCAGGACCCTTCTGATGCAGAGGAAAAGCAAGCTCCTGCAGACAGAAGAGAAGAGGAGCCATTTAAGTGTAGAATCTTTGGAGTTCCTGTTTTGGAACGGGCTGCCCACGGAGGTGGTTGGGTCACCGTCTCCAGAGGTGTTTAAGGTTAGGCTGGATGAAGTGCTGAGTGGCGTGAGCTAGATGTCAGATGTTTAGGGTTACTTGGTTGGTTTTAGGATGGACTGGATGATCTTTAAGGTCTTTTCCAGCCTCATCATTACTGTGATACTGTGTTTTATAAAATGTTCCTTGTGATGAGGCAGGCTTTGCTGTAAAGAACACATCAAATATTGCTACATCTTCCCCTACAGCATGCTTCAGAATATATTCTGAATTTTTTTTAAAATCATATCACACTGAACTGCAGGTATTTGCCCTGTCCCGGTTGTGAATGAACATGGTCAATACTCACAGGTACACCCATCATCATGACAAAGACATGCCTGGAGCTCAAATACATTGCAATGTTGCTCTGATTCTTCCTGGCAGCTTGTACTAAGGCCTTGTTTTAAAGATATCCTGAAATAAAAAGCTTGGGTTAGGATTTAGGTTTTTCCAGAATCACATGTTTTCTTAAAGCAATGTGCTGAGACTTGGGCACAGCTTGTCCCTAGTGAACTTTTGTAGCCCTCCATTAGTAACTTCTGGGGACAGATGACTCACAAATGAGTAAACCAGTATATCTTTATTAAATCATTACATTTAATTTTTACCTCTGAAAGATTTGAGTTAGCCTTCTACTGAGCCAGTGTTAGTTCTGCATCCAGTAACCTCCCAAGCTGATGATGACTACATTTTCTTTGTTTCAGAGCTGGAAAAGTTTTAGAGAACTTCAATAGTGAAGTTTTAGATGCAAGGATTTGCTATATTTTAGCATATATTTTTAAAAATCATACAGATTTATGAAAATTTTTCGATGTTCTTCACCAGTACTAATTCCAAATTAGGCCTGATACATAAAATCACAAAAAAATCAGCCTTCAAATGTTTTGTGTACAACTTCAGGATTAATTGATTGTCAAAGAAGTTAATTTAACTTCCAAGACCTTCATTATTGATGGTAGAGAAGAAACCAATCTAATTCTCATATTTTATTATTATACAGTTTAATGAAAACAATGTAATTAAAATGAAGTGACAACAGATTAACAATCATGGAATCTTATTTTTATGAAATTCCTTTCCAAACCAGGAATGCACTTTAATCTTTAATGATGTTTCCACATTTCTGAAATTGAAAACATGATGTTACATTTAATGCTGTAGGTGGGAATTGCAGACAAATACTACTTATAAATTCCAGACATCTGGACTGTGACCTGCTAGGTGTGATTTGTCTCTCTGTTTCAGGCTAAAGGACAATAGAAGTGAAGCTGCATCCTCAAATATAAGAGGCATTTCTATCCATTTCCAGAGCCTGGAAAAGGCCTGGAAAAGGGGAAAAATTGACTGTGCTGAGGCTTCTCCTTGATATCTCTTGCCAGTCTCATCTTTTGGCTTCACCAGAGCTGATTTCATGGAGAAGAAATCTGTTAATAAGTATTTAGTGGCTGAGTAAGTTCACAGTTCTTCATTGTTCTATTATCCATGACTGCTCACCACTAACAGCTACAAGCTAGGCACATGGGACAGTGACTTACCTGTCTACAAAAGAAATTATGGAATTAAAGCTGTTACTTTCCTCAGAGGTATTCCCAAATAATTTTGCATATCTGAATGTAATTCTATATGCCCATATAACCAGAAAAAGAGGCAGTGATAACAAGTGTAACTGCAGCACAGCAGTGACAGAAGGCATTCTGCATCCTGCTTATGAAAGAGTCACTGATACACTGAAGCTAAAACCACATCCACTTTAACTGATGCTTGTCACCTCGTGGACTACTAAGCTTTCCATTCTGATTAGGAAGTCATGAGAGAATTGAAAGGTTTTCAGTTTTCACTGACATATCCAAGTTTTGACTCTGATATGATGAAAAACCAGCCTGTGTGGTGGTAAATCCAGCTCTGGATAGTAAGAGTCCACTTACACTTGTTCTTCCTTCTCTGTTGTTGCTTTCAGGGTCTTTTTGTGAGTCTTTCACGTGAAGATGCCACAGAACCATAGAATCACACAGGTTGGAAAGGCCTCCAAAAGTCATCTAGTTCAATGCCCTGCAGTGAGCAGGGACAGCCTCAACTAGATCAGGCTGCTCAGAGCTTTGTCCAGCCTCCCCTTGAAGATCTGCAGGGATGGGGTCTCAACTACCTCCCTGGGAAACCTGTTCCAGTGTTCAACCTCCCTCCTGCTAAAGAACTTCTTTCTAGTAGTCAATCTAAATCTACCCCTTTCCAATTTGAAACCAATGCCCCTCATCCTATCACTCCAGGCCTTCCTAAAGAATCCCTCTCCAGCTTTCTTCAGGTACTAGGTTACTACCGGGTCCCCCCAGAGCCTTCTTTTCTCCAAGCTGAACAACCCCAGCACCCTCAGCCTGTCCTTGGATCATTTTCATAGCCTCCTTTGGACCTGCTCCATCAGGTCAATGTCCTTCCTGGCTCCAGAGCTGGCCACAGGACAATAGGTGAGGTCTCATCATCAGACGGGCAGAATTGCCTCTCTCAATCTGCTACCCACACTTGTTTTGATGCAGCCCAGAATGTGATTGGCCTTCTGGGCTGCAAGTGCACACTGTCTGCTCATGTCTAGCTCCTCTTTACCAGTACCCCAAGTCCTTTTCCTCAGGGCTGCTTTCTCTCACCTCCTCCCCCAGCCTGCATTGACAGTGAGGATTGTTCCAACCCAGGGGCAGGACCCTGCACTTGGCCTTGTTGAACGCCATGAGGTTCCCTTGGGACCACCTCTCCAGCTTATCTAGGTCCTTCTGGATGATCTCATATCCCTCCATCTTATTGACAGTCCCTGTGTGCCTTCATTTGTTTCAGTGGCACTAGGATTTTTTCAGGATTATTTTGCATATCAATGAATGCTTTTGGCAGGCTTGTCTGACCCACTACTGAGATCTGCCACCATGTACACCAATCACTGTTTGCAAGAGCTTCACTAAGGTTGTAGGATAAACACCCAAAGAATAAGAAAACCCGTGGAGCCTAAATTCCAGGTGCACGTGAGTTATGAAGCTTCGAATGATGACTTTTTTCTTGTTGTTAATATTTCACCAGTTTCATTATTAATTTTTACTTTAACACCACCATGAATGTTTGTGTTTTGACTGAGAGGAACAGTCACCCTACCAACATGCCCTTCTCCTGTTACTCCCATGTTCCTACTTCATTAATCAGAAAAACGTTGATGCCGTCTGTAAGCTCGGCCCCTGCGTGCCTTTCGCTATTGGACTGCAATAGAATGGGCTCACTGCTGGTGTGTCTCCAGTTGGGGAGGGCAGTCTGCCCTGCTCATCACCCCAGTGAGAAGTTCCCGCTACCTCTTTGGGCCTTAAAATTGTGTAGCAGCACTGGTTTGCATATCTGACTCCGAAAGCCTCTAGAGCTTCCTTTATTTTGCCTCATTTCATTTGGCTTTGATTAAAGGACACAGAACTGCTTGAGGGAGTCCAGCACAGAGCCACAAAGATGATGAAAGGAGCGGAACATCTCCCTGATGAGGAAAAGCTGAGGGAGCTGGGTCTCTTCAGCTTGGAAAAAAAGAGACTGAGGGGTGACCTCATAAATGTGTCAGGGGGAAGGAGCCAGGCTCTGCTCAGTGGCATCCAATGATAGGACAAGGAGCAACAGGTGCTGGAGGTCCCACATGAATATGAGAAGAAACTTCCTCACAGTGAAGGTGACAGGGCACTGGAAGAGCCTGCCCAGGGAGTTTGCGGAGTCTCCGTCTCTGGAAATGTTTAAAACCTGCCTGGACTTGCTCCTGTGTGACTGGATCTAGGGGATCTTGCTCTGGCAGGAGGATTGGACTGAATGATCTTTCAAGGGCCCTTCCAATCCGTAACAGTCTGTGATTCTGCCCTGTAACTAGAAGTTTTAAATGCACTTGAAGAGCAACTTACACCTGAGCATGCAAACAGGTAAAGCTACTGTAACCCATTTCATTCTAGACATTCAAGAGGCATCGATATATATATATTTAATTTTCTATTTCTATAGATTTTATTTATTTATATATATATTGCCACAGATGTGCTGTTCAAGCACAGATATGAGCAGACGGACTGCTCTTTGGGGACGTTTCTATGTGTAAAGAGAAATGGCACCCCCACACAGAAGAGAAGATGAACAGATGAGTTAGAAGCTGTGTGCGGAGTTCATGTGAGGTTTTAGTAGCTCTAACAGAACCGCTCGGCGTCCTTACCGGGACCCTATCCTACTGCCTCACTCTGCCTCAACACCTCCCTAGTGAAGCAGCTGAGAAAGAGTGGCTCAGGCCAGCGGCCTCGCATTGCGCAGGCGCTGCCTGGGGCTGGGCCCGGGCGCGCTCGCGGCTGGCGGCGGGGTGGCGCGCAGACAGGCTCAGACGTGGCAGTCGGGGGGCGGGGGAGTGATTGAGCGGCCTCCAGCAGGTAACGGCCCCAGCGGACCCTGTGCCCTCGCGACCGCCGCCTCAGGGCGCTTCGCCTTACGAGGCAGCGAGCAGGATCGGGCCGGCGGGCTGCGACTTGGGTGAGGTGCCCCGGGGCGAGAGAAAGAGGGGATGATCGCGGTCAGGGTATGATGAGAGGCTGTGGGGACTGCGCGGACCCGGGATGGGAACAGGACCCGGCATGGGGACGCCCGAGCCGCGGTGCGGTGATGCGGGCAAGCAGGCACAGGGATTGGCGTGCGCCTACGGCGTCCTGAGACCTGTTGCGGTGTACCGTGACTTCAGTTCAGTTTAAAGGGTGTGAAACGTTAGGTGTTTGCAGGCTTTGCACTGCATTGGAGTAAATTTAGGCTTGTGTGTGTCTGTCTTCCCTCCTGCCTTCTGTAGGTCCGTGCGTATGTACAGGCACGCACCCCAGAGAGCATTTGCCCGTGGAGGTGGCAGCGTGCCTTGGGTGGGGGCAGCACCTCTGCATTCATGATGGGTTGGTTCCTTTTGTTGCGTTATCCGACTTCTGTGTGATTATTGTGGGGTTTTACATCTTGATGAGATAGCGGCGCGATAGAGTGTCACACAGGTACAGCACTCCTCTGGGAATAAATAATAAAAGAGATTCCAACCTGTCCTGTAAATCACAGATAAGTGCTTGTGTTAGTTTTATTCCTCAGGCTCTGGGGTGTGAGGTAAACTAGTCTTAAGAGAGAGAAAAAAGTTTTCAAGTCCTGTGTAGTGACACCTGAAGTGAGCAAACCCAGGGAAGGGTCAGGGTTTAGCAGGTCCTCTGATCTTACTCATGCAACTTTCAGATTGAATCTGAGTGTCTCCTGTTAGACCCTAATTGCTAAAACCATAGGTGATCAGGTTTGGTTGATAGTTTGGGCTTGCATCCGAATCATTTTCTTCCTGTGTTGAGAGAGATGTATTTAAATATTTATATGTGTTTATTGAGAAGGAATTAAATATGCTCAGTGTTAAATAAAATGTGTAACTGTGTTTGACAAATGTGTATGATTTTGCTGAAGGCCAGATTTCCTGCCTCCTCTACAGCACAACCCCTGTGTTTATCCTGTCTGTGGGAAGTTTGACGTGGCACTTTTTTGTGTGTGTCTGCTGTGGAGGAAGTTGTTTCCCCTGGATGCTGTTGCAGCTAAAGGTGTTGCTGTGGCAGCTGCCTCAAAAAGGAAGTATCTTCCTGGGTATAGATAAAAAAAGAGATGCGAGTTCTGTGTCAGTGCATGGGTAATTTAGTGCTGACTTACTGTCTATAGGAGCAACTAAAACTCACACTGCCACGTCTTTTCTAATGGGGGCAGGGAGGGAAGTGTGCCTGGCAGCACAAAGCTTCTGTTCAACGTTTTTCTTCTTTTTGTGTTTACGTTGTTAACGAGGAATTTAGAAAATTAAGACAGCTCCCTAAGGTTACCTAGCTGAAGCAGTTTATACTGCTGCTCAGAAGTTTTGTACTGTGTTGAGCAGTGTGGTTTAGAATGTTGCACAGGCAATATGTGAGGAGGGCTAGGCCCTGTACCTAGGTCAAAAAGATTCCTTGTCTGAGGTAGAAGACCAGCAAAACTGTTGCACAGTCTGGATTTGACTGTTGTATTCCTGGAGCTGTGTGTAATTCAGAAGTGCTTTTGTGTGTGGAGTGCAATTCTTGATAATCCTTCAGCCAGCTTGCACACTCAAAGATGGCTCTGTGGCTCAAGCCCAAGAATGTGAAGTGTAAATGGTAGGGAAGCTATTTGAAAGGAACATTTAACATCTAAAGTGCTAGTTCATACCACATATCTCTAGTTTTCTGGGTGCCTCACCTTTGTTCTTGGTACTCCACAGAAGTAGTAAGTACTCATTCAGGGTTTGGATCCTCAGTACTGCAGTTTTATTCAGTTCAAAAGGAAGTAAAAAATTTGTCTTCTTTCATGTTGTGTCCTCTTTCCTGATTTCCCTTCTCAACTGGGGAGGGGTCAACAGGTGATAGTAGAGCTGCCTGTAATTCAATTCCTGATAAGGGCTAAGCAGAGACAACTGTGAAAAAAGAGGAAGCTGTGGAGGCTGCAAAATGTACTTGAGTAACTTTTCAGATCACTTAGTGGCAAAGACACTGCATCATCATGCTGGTCTAATGAAATAGAGTTATCTGGTTTAGTAATACACAGTTCTTCCAATTTTCTTCTTCTAAATATGATTGCAGTTATCAGGATGCTTTTTCCTGAAAGTTTAAGGGTTGCTTTTATCCTACTTAACAAAATCTGCTTGCATGTAAGAAATTGCATATATTGTGAATGCATTCGTTGGTAGAGAACTTATCCGAATTGCTCTTAATCAAATTCTGGTTTGGGGTTTGGTTTTTCTTTAACAACAGAATCAAGATGTGGAGACTTAGGGAACAGATGCCTGGTAGTATCAAGGACAGCTTGTGGTACTGTTGAGGTCGCACTGTCCTCAGAGAACAGCTTGTGGAATACACTATGCTTAATTTCATCTTGCTATAGAGTTCTGCAGTACAAAGGCAGCTGATGCCAGAGACAGTAATGCAGAAGACAGCTGGAAATAGGGTATTTCTCCATCCTGAAGTTTATTCTCTGTTTCAGCAGCATCAAAAGGAAGGAGTCTTGAAATGGGGCTGATATAAGTTTGATGGAAAGCTAGCATCATGCCACCTCTAAAAAAGACTCCTTTTTTTAAGAAGGATGCTCTGGGCACTCTGTCTGTCCTGATTTCTTGGTATATTTGTTAGGATATCTGGCATTTGGAGAGCACATCCTCACAGTGTGTTTTTTCAGGTGCAGTAAAAGTTTAGGTTTTCCCAGTAAAGAGGATGATTTGAGACTTTCCTTTGAGTTCTCTTCCACTTGCACATCTGTTACTTGGAGATTTTCTGTCCATGGGCCTGGGAGAGGTGAATCATTTTCAGATAAATGCAGTCATTTGTTTAAATTCATGCAGTGTATGTTAGTACTGAGGAAACCAACCCACGAACCAAGCAAAACCACTGTTTTCTCCTGATTGCTGGGTCTATTTTTGCCCTTCAGTGTGTCTTTTGGGAACAGTTCATAGCCTTTTTAAATGCCTGGGTAGCAGCAGGTGTCTCTCTATTGCAGATTCTTAAAGAGGACCTGATACTTGGAATGAAAATATTGCCATCATGAGTCAACAAGGTTATGTTGCAGCTCCTCCGTATTCCCAGTCTCAGCCAGGAATAGGGGGGTTTCCTGCAGGTTTTGGACCACCTAATTCTTCACTTCATTATGGACATTACGGGGACCCTAACTCCTCATACTCAGCACCTCAACCAGGTATGAGACTGGCTTTCCTGTGAAGGCATTTTGCATTTCTTTTTTTATTGGTGTTGGCACAAAATGCTCAGTTTTACAGTACTACTGTGACAGGGTGCTGCACTGTGTTTGTGTTATTGTTGATACTCAGATGTCGATGTAAGATGGGTGATGGTGGGCATCTGACCTTCATGTGTGATTTTTCATTGTCCAGAAAGCAATGAGCAGTGAGTGCTTAATGCTGTATTATGAGTAATCCCTAGTACAGACAAATACAAAATGAATGTCTATGAATCTTGTCAATGTGTGTGACAGCAAGCAGGCTTTCAGAAATGAATTTTACTTTACACAAGAGGACCTTTGTCCTGCTGCATTCTTGAGGACAAATTTGCTTATGGGGTATGAGCTGGTTCTCCTACTTAAGCTTACATACTGGATAATGTATGGTAAGGAGAGTCTGTTTTGTTTGCTAACTGCTCAGGAGACAATTACCTCCTGTGAGGAAAGGCATCTTGCATACAAGAAAAGGGAATGTTCTATAGCTGACCAGAAATCTGCCCATCCTCATGGAATCACAGACACACGGAGGCTGGAAGAGACCTCCACAGGTCATCTTGTGTCCTGCTGCTCCAGCAGGGCTGCCTACAGGCAGTATTCCTATTGCTAGAGTACAGTCATACACTTGTATTTCTTGGTAATCTCATGCTTTCTTATCAGATTCCTACATAAAAACACTTCTTTTACAGGTGTGCCCAAATCGTCTGTGCCATTTGCATCTCCAGCACCTGTGGGGCCTACACCCCCTGGTACACATCATTTCGGCCAGGCCAGCTTCCAGAATGGACGCAGCACAGCAGGGCAACAGCCACACAGGTGAATTTAGAGAATAAATGCATGAGATCTAAGCTCTTTGAATTCTCTTACCTCACTTTGTCTGTTTCACTGATGTTTCAGTATGGCAGTCCTTTTATCTTCAGCACATCTTATTTCAGTTCTGAACTGGATCTTCTAGTTCAGTTCCTTGTGATGTTAAATTGCTAGTTTGTAAGTGTGATCTGTAATTTGAGTTTCATTTTACAGCACTTCAGGTCTTTATCCTGTGGGGTTTTTTATTTTAAATTATTCTTTCTTCTTGCTCTGTTCCTGTTGCTCCTAGACCTATTCATAGAATCATTAGAGATCAGAAGGGACCTCAAAAGATCATCCAGTCCAGTCCCCCTGCCACAG
>VZRI01008138.1:0-162023 GCA_013397515.1 Upupa epops | reverse complement strand
CCCTCCAGCAGCTCTGTGCCCTTGTGGAACTGAGGGACCCACAACTGGACACAGTACTCCAGATGTGGTCTCACCAGTGCAGAGTAGAGGGGGAGAAGAACCTCCCTTGATCTGCTAACCAACCCCTTTCTGATCCGCCCCCAGTATGCTGTTGGCCCTCTTGGCTACAAGAGCACATTGCTGTTTCATAGTTATCCTGATGTCCACTGGGACCCCCAGATCCCTTTCTCCTACACTGCTCTCCAACAGGTCAGTCCCCAACCTGTACTGGTTCCTGGGGTTGTGGGGTTGTTCTTGCCCAGATGCAAGACTCTATCCTGACCCCTGTTGTACCTCATTCCATTTCTCTCTGCCCAGCTCTCTAGCCTGTCCAGGTCTTGCTGAATGGCAGCACAGTCTGCTGGGGTGTCAGCAACACCATCCAGCTTTGTGTCATCAGCAAACTTGCTGACAGTGCCCCCTAATCCCTCATCCAAGTCATTAATGAATAAGATTGGAGAGGACTGGTCCCAGTACTGATCCTTGGAGACCCCACTAGATACAGGCCTCCAACTACACTGTCCCATTAACCACTACTCTCTGGCTTCTGTTCTGCAGCCATTTCACAATCCACCTCACTACCCAATCATCCAGTCCACACTGCCTCAGTTTGGCCATGAGGATGCTATGTGAGACTGTGTCAAATGCCTCACTGAGGTCAACATATTGTTTGAAAGCAGCAGCAAGTGCTATCTGATACAAAAATTGATTTGGATTTCTTTCTGTCATATTTTTCCATTGTTGTGAGGAGTTCTTATTAAACCAAGAAGTTCTTACTAACCTAGAAGTTCTTACTAAAACTTGCCCGTGAGTTGTGATGAGAAGCTGGTGCATATCTGTAGCTCTGTAACCTCTGTAACTCCCCTGACACCCTGCTGGGGCAGGGAAATGAGAAGATAGGGACAGAGGGAAACTGTTAAAAGAGATCTTGGAAAAAGTGATCATACAAGAGGATATGTAGTATGTAGTTATAATTGACTAAATAAGCTCAGCTCTTTTGTTTAATTCTGTCAAATGTTAATTGCTTTGCTCACCTCCTTGGAGAGACAAAATCGGTTTCTGTAGCTATTCTAGTTTTTGTGAACTCGACACTGTTAACCAACATTCCCATTGTAATGGGTTGCAGTTTTCATACAGTCATAGAATGTTCCAGGCTGGAAGTGGCCTCCAAGGGTCATCTAGTCCAACCTCCCTACATGAGCAGGAACATCTCTACTTAGGTCAGTTTGGTCAGAGCTTTATCAAGCCTGACCTTCAGTGACTCCAGGGATGGGGCCCCCACCACCTCCCTGGGCAGCCCATTCCAGCTATCAACCACCCTCATATCAAAGAACTCTTTTCCTCTATCCAGCCTAAATCTGTCCTTTCCCAGCTTGAACCCATTACTCCCTTCAGAATAGACCTTCCCCTGCCTTCATGTAGGCCCCCCTCAGGGACTAGAAGGTCAAAAGAATGTTGTCCCCCCACAAGCTCTTTTCAGCCTTCTCTTCTCCAGGCTGAGCAGCGCCAACTCTCTCAGCCTGTCCTCATAGGAGAGATGCTCCGTTCCCCTGGTGATTTTGGTGGCCTCCTCTGGATGTGCTCCAGAGCTTTGATCAGCCTTTTTGGCTTTTAGTTGTTGCATAGTTATTTTGTATTCGGATAAAGCCATGCACTTGTTTTATTACGCATCGAAATTAGGGAAGGCTGTGTGTCTTCACTGTGTAGAAGAGGATCCAAAGAGACTGGTGGTGAATTATAAAGGACAATGTACGGGTGCAGGGCAAGAAGTGGTGGTTGTCCTGAAGATACATAAATTAAGGTGAACAGAATTAGGTTGACATGACCAACCCAGAAACATACTGATCCTATTTCCTAGCTTCCAGTGATTGCATTGACAGCTGCATTTGAACTTTTTCACCTCATCGTATTGTACTCCCAAGTTGCTGAGAGGTGCTGTTCTGGGCTGGGAAGTTTTCACATCAAAATTTCAAGGAAAGTATGCTCATAGAAGAATCAGTGTAAATGTTCTCTAGGAGATGCCCTGAGATCTTACTTTCTAAAAGACTGTTTAACTCTGGAAAAACCACACGTGTGTTACCACTTTCATTTGGGTTTTATTTTTTCTTCCATTAGTGTTTTCCCATTTGTAATAACCATGAGGAACTTTCTCCCTACCTGCATCTTTCCTCCCTCTATTACAGGGAGCTCCTTAACAGTTGTTCACTTTCTTTTCTTCTCTTCTCTTCACAGATTTTTTTTCATGCATTGCCTGAAGGGAACTGTCCTTCGTAAGCATGGAAAGGATGCATTATGTTTGGAAACTTGTGTTTCTTAATCTTCATGCTTTCACATAGTTATTATCACTTTGTCTTTGCCATGGCATACTTGCTCTTCTTTGTATCTAACAACTAAGCAAATGAACGTGCTGTCTTTTTTCAAGCAAGCGTGCAATTTGTCTGTGTTTCACAACTGTTTTAATACAAGTATGCTTTTCTCGAGCAGAATGAGAACAAACTCTTCAGTGTTTGGCTGTCCTCATTAATTGTAGCAGCACCCTTAGGAAGGTATGACACCTTCTAGAATTGTAATGGATTTCTGTACTTTTTTGCATAACTGCACTTGTTTTTTCCCTTTAGGTTTCAAGGCCCTCCAGCTCCAAGCAGTACAGGACCTTCCTATCCTCCCTACAGTCATCAGTCACAACCAGCCTACCCAAATACTGCATCCACTTCATCTACAACACAACTTGCTAACCAGCTCAACAGCATGCAGATAAATAGCTATGGTAATGAGTTTTGTCTCATCAAATTGAGTTTCCCAGTGTAGTAATAATTAGAAAGTTACTGAACTTCTGCATCAACAATAAACATAAAGTGTTGGACCACTATTGTTTGCTCAAATTCTTAAATTTTTTTACCCTCATTCATGACATCAATATTTTTGAGTTAATTCTGAGTTGAAGTTTTATGAGTCTTTATGAAAGTCAGCTGTCTTATCAGTCATTTCTTAAAGTACTTGGCGATCTTGTCAGTAACAGCCAAGACATGACCAATAATAGGCGAGACAGGATTTCATATTTTTCAGCTTTTCAGAGTTTCACTCTGAAACTATTTTGTTCCTGTCCAGCTCTTACAGCTTTACTGTAAATTTATTTACATTTATTTGGGGGTTAAAACATCTCACACCTAAGTCATGAGGTGGCTTGATGATATGACTCTTCTCTGTAAATTCCTTCCCAGCATTCATTTTCTGTTGGGTTATATCAGCTTCTTCTGAGTATTTCCTGGTGAAGCTTGCCAGTTTGTTGATAAGAAGCAGAATTTAGGCAACATCTTGTTTGCTGAGGCCAGTGTGTTTAGGAGGATCATATTTTAAAGTGCAGATTGCTTTGGTTGGTTATATGGTGTGTACAGATGAGTTTCACTGTTCATACTGCACTGATGCTGTATCGCTGTTCTTACCCTGGCTTTGTGAGGCACTGATTAGACTTCATTGAAACCTGTATAACTACTGTGGGTCTGACCCTCTGTTTGTACAATTGTTTGTCAAAAATTAACAACACTTTCTTCTTAGAAAAGTGAATGTAGACTCAGTTTCGGTCTGGAGGTACTGAACTGCAAGTGTACAATTAACTCAGACCTTCTTTTATACAGGATGAAGTATGAGCCAGCATCTGTACAGCACTTCATACAGAGCAACTTATTTAGAGAAGCATTTTTTTTTTGCTTTGTGTTTTCATTATATTGCCTTCAGCAATGTAATTATATAGAACATAATGTTCTTATGCAACATGTTATGTGCTCAAAGGTTGAGATACCCTTCAGACTGCTGAAGAAAAGGATTCTTTAAACTCAGCTGTTGAGTTTTGTTCCTCAGATTTTAGCTCAACTGTTAGTCTAAGCTGTAGCTTTGACAGAGTGCTAACATTCACAGCTTGTAAAGCTACTGGAGTGGTGCTTGTAGCAGCTGAGAACCTGAGCTTATGCTTTGGAAGCTAAGTGTTGGGTTTTTTCAGTTAACATACTTGACAGAAGATGCATTTCCATGTTTGTCTATTAACATATTAACCAACCTAAATTTGGCTTTGTTTTTTTTTAGGTTTCTTGAAAATTGTTTTCTCTTATGCCTTTGAGAAGTTTGTCTAAAAGAGTGTAGTTTTTGTAAAGCAAGAAGTATTCACAGATTGTAAGTCTTCAAAAAAAAAACCATAAAACCCCCAACTATTTCTAGGATTCCTTTAATTTTGATTGGAATCTGGATCTTCTAAACAACAAACTGTTCTTCACCAGTGTGCGCAAAATAATTCTCATGTTTTCATCTTTCAGCATCAAAACCCAAAGATGATTGTAAACCATCATCAAACCTGTCATGGGGAAATGCAAATAACAGACTAACAAAACCATTCCACATAAGAGAAATCTATTGTTTATCCAAAAGAGTGTTGCTTCATGTTATGAAATTAAATGTTTTTTCAAAAGCAAATAATGATGTATGTGTATTCTCATCAGGACTTGTCCAAGGATGCCTTCCTCTCTCTTTCCCTATACACCCCAGCTGCAGAGTTGTATTGAATGTAGCACCTAAAGAAATAAGATTGACTGTCTGAATGACAGTATTGCCTGTATGTGGTAACTGTATGGAGCAGAAGTACACCACCTTCACTTACAGAGATTAGTGGGTTACCACTTTTGACTCAGCTAATGCAGTTTCTTTTTCAGGTCCTGGCACTGCTCCAAGCTCTCTCAGTGTTTCTGGGCATCCGGCACCTTTTCAGGGTCCACAGTCACCACCACCACCAACCCATCAGCAAATTGCTTTGCCACCTGGATCACAGCTTCCTCCACCTGCAAGTAATATTAATGGCGTTTGTGCTCAACCGTCATTGCCTTCTGTAGCCAGACAGGATGGGATCCCTGGACCTCTCCCTCCAAATTCTAACTTGCAACAGCTTTCAGGACAGCACCCATGTCCTGGCTATCATCCCCAGCAAGGTAAGAGGGTCATTTGTTACAGAATTGTAAGCAGAACATACATAGAGAATCACTGGTGGAACTGTGGCAGACCACTCATGGTTGATGTTCTGCTGACTTGGAAAAAGAACAATTTCATCCTCTTTTTGTAGAGTGCACAGATAGGCATTGTCAGCTGATGCACTCAGGCCAGGCTATGCTTTCGCTCAGAAGTTTAGTGAGATTGTAACAAGAAAAATGAGAGAATTTGGATCAGGAACAGCATGATGTGGTTGGTAAGGGACAAAGCCACAGCGTACTACTGTGTTCTGTCACGAGCAGCTTTCAAAAGTGCCTCACTATAATAATAAAGAATTGTAACAGTGCAATTATTGTACCTGACATGGGGAAGTAAAGCACTTATTTTGATGACTAAAAAGCTGGTTTAACTAGACCAGTATGCAATGACTGATGTTGGGGAGTGATTCTCACTAATGTGATGATCTAGTTTTGAGTAGTTTGCTAATCTTTACTAACTCTTATGCTCACCTGTAACACATAGATTTGATGAGCCAAAGTAATCCATTTCTGTTACTTAGAATCATAGAATCATCATGGCTGAAAGGACCTCCAGCATCATACAGTCCAGCCCTCATCACAACATCTCCCTAACCCCTAGACCTTGGCTTCAAGTGTTCTAGCCACACATTTTTTAAACACTTCCAGGGATGGTGACTCCACCACCTCCCTCGGCAGCCTGGTCTAGTGCCCAACCACTTTCCCAGTAAAGAACTTCCAGTAAGATCCAATTTAAACCACCCTGACACAACTTGAGGCCATTTCTTACTTGCTGAAAACAGATGGGAAGAAGTTACATAGCAAAAGTTGATGAAAATTGCTAATGCAACTTAAACACTTCAGTTTTCACTTTTAACTTGCAGCAAACTATGGTCCTCAGGTGGCAGGATCTCAGCTCTCTTATCCTGGTGCTTTTCCTGGTGGTCTAGCAGGTCCACAGCAAAAGAAGCTTGATCCTGAATCTATTCCAAGCCCAGTAAGTAATGTGACACATTTTTTTAATAGAAGTAAATCTATGCTGTATTTAAGACAAAGGAATAATAATGCTAACTTTGTATTTCTTGTAGTTAGTGAGGTTTGTGGTAACATAAAATGGTTCTTGCTTGGCTTGGTTCACAAAACATGTTCCAGTTTCTTAAATACATGCTGTTTGGTACTCTGCTGTGAGTTAGGGTAAGTTAGTGCACACTGTCAATACTGAAGAGGCTTTGTAACTTCCACATGGGGACATACCCACAACTCCAAATACTTACACAGGAATTCTCAGTGGGATTCTTAGCATGACAGTGAGCAGTACTGAAAGATTACTTGCATTCACTGCAGGTAATTACCTTTCCTTCTCACTCCAGAAAGTTGGAGGGTCCAAACTAATAACAAATAGACACCTAAAGTAGGATTTGTAGGTATGTGAACTCTCTAACTGCAATCCTGGACGTGCTGAGAAGTCCTGTGCTCAAAAGCTGTCTTGCTGTTTGAGTTCAAGAGTTTCCTGGTCAACTAGAATTACTTGTCTGAGCATCCTTCCACTTGCTGCAGCCTTGTAAAGATTTCAATACCCCGGAGTATACTTAATGCTTAAGCTTGATACAGATTGAAAAAGCTCAACCACTGACACACACCAGAACGTGGGTGGGTGGGACAGCATCTCACCAAAAAGGGGAGAAAGTGGAAGGGAATAATGAGATCTGAAAGCATAAAAAAACCCCCCTGATATCTTTGTTACAATTGCATGTGTAGAATAAACAGCCTTGACTATGACAGTGATGTTAGAATAGGCTAAAAGGTTCGTTTTAGCAGCACTGAAAGGATCAAGATGACATGTTTAAAAGAAACATGATCTGGGTCAACGTCTGTAAAGGGCAAAAAGCTAATTCAGAATGAGGAATAAGTATGACCATGTGTATTGGTCTTGTTTTATTTACATTATATAATTGCAGTAGTGTTGCCAGATAAGTTTTCTTCTTATCTGTAGCCACTGCTGATTTATATTGCACTTACATATGTTAGAGGTTGATACATGCTCTGACAACATCTATGAAAAGTAGCATCTGGACTTTGTCAATTATTATTTCCAAGAACAGTGGCATTTTTAGGTCAGTTAACTGCAGAATGCCGTGATACATTGATCCTTTGCAGAGCCAAATCTCAAAGTGGTTTGGTTTCTTCAGCCAGTGGACATTTTTAGAGCAAAACTTTTTTCCTTCTAATGCAGGAGTTAGCTATAAGCATAGAAGTCAAGGAGGCAGGGAAAAGTAATCAAGCAGAAGATATAACAAGCTTTCTGAGGAATGTAGTGTATATTTAAATTGCAGTAACAATATTTATTGGGGTAGGGGAGGGGAGTTACACGCCACAGATTATTTCCAGTGTGTTAGTAAATACCTCTTGAACAATGATCAATAGACTCTACGTGACTGGTTTTGTTTTTCTTCTCAGTTTGTTTTCCAGCAGAGGCTTCTGAACTTCCCTAGCTATTATTAGAAACTCATGTGTAGCATAAAGACGCAATTCCAATGTGGAAATAGAACTCAGCTAGGAAGGTGATCTACTCTGTAAATTTTTGTTATTACTTAACCACTACATGCATGGAGCCTGGTCAGGAGGAATGAGGGCCAACTCTTCCCACATTCCAGTCTGATCATTTACCTGTACGTTCATTTATTGAAAACAGCAGCTGATACAGCTCTGATTGTACAAAAGATAACTGCTATTTATATGGCATCCTTGTCAGGTGATGCCTCAGTGTCCCAGAAGCCTGTATTGTGATTTATAGCTGTTCTCTATAAGGCAATGTCAGTGTCATTTGGTGTAGAAGTTAGCATACCTGTGTATGACTGTAATGGATTCTCACATGCTCCTTGTTTCTTACTCATCAGATCCAAGTAATTGAAAATGATAAGGCCTCTAGGGGAGGACAGATCTATGCTACAAACACAAGAGGACAGATTCCCCCTCTTGTCACCACAGACTGTGTAATCCAAGACCAAGGTAATTGTTCTTGTTACTAATGTGCAAGTCTTCCTATGTGAAAACACATGGGATTTTAAGGAAAAACAAAACAAATCAAAATTCTCACATTTCTTATCTGCAAATGATGCTCCTGACTCTAAATTGGATATGAAGTGGAAAACTTCCTCTAAAGAAAAGAGAAAGATGGTGTGGGTGGAAGTGGGAGTTTAATTCTTACATGTTGGCCTAATACCTCCTCTACTCTTCTGGACCTTTAAAATACGAATAGTTGAGATGAATTTTTTAACTTTACAAGATTTTACATTTCAAATTGAGAATTCTTTTAGGATTCTTCTGAAATTTTTAAAAGATGGGCACTAGAAGAAGCAGTCACACTAGCACTGTTAGATTTTAAGGTACAAGTTCTGGACAGTTCTGTTCAAGATCAGCAGCATACAAGCAGTCTGGTTGATGTAATTTTTTTCCTTTGGCCAGTGCGTCTGCCTTTATCTCTGCCTAGAGCCTGGAAGGACAATATTTCATGTGCTATTCCTGACAGTAGACTCGATGTTTCGATACAGATTAAACTAATGGTGTAATTCAGTCCAGCATTAATTTACCAGTGCTTGCATAGTGTATGAAACATACAAACACATCAAGATTTTTTTGGCAAAAAAACAAAGAAATTCTTTTCCAGGAACTGCATTAGCACATGCAGTTGTTGCTTGATGATGTTATGAGTTTTCTGGTTTGTGTTTGGGACAGGCAGATTCCTTTTAACAGCACTGCTTTTGTTGTGTTGGGTTTTCTAGGCCACGCCAGCCCTCGTTATATCCGATGTACTACCTACTGTTTCCCATCATCTTCAGATATGGCCAAACAGGCTCGCATTCCCTTGGCAGCTGTCATCCAGCCTTTTGCTGTCATTCCCCCAAATGAGGTAAGGACCAACATTCAGTGAGCTCTGCGTGGTTTAGCCTCCTAAATATTGCAGACTTGTTTTCTCTGATCAGGTTGGGGGTGAGAGTGTTTTACTGTTGACTGTGAAGGAATAAGGCAGTAGAGTGACTTAAGAAATGTACTTGGGTCATGATGCAACATCAAGGGTTAAAAGTCTTTGTTTAACATCTTTATTAATGACCTGGATTAGTGAATTAAATCCCCCCCTCAATAAATTTGCAGATGACACAAAATTAAGTGACAGTGTTGATCTGTATGAGGGTAGGGAGGTACTGCATAGGAATTTGGACAGACTGGAGTGATGGGCTGAGGCCAATGGGATGAGGATTTAACAAGGCCAAGTGCCGGGTCATGCACTTCAGTCACAACAACGCCCAGCAGCACTACAGGCTTGGGGCAGAGTGGCTAGAGAGATGCCTGGCAGCAAAGGACCAGGGGGGTTGGGGGCTATTGTTTGACAGCTGGTTGAACTGGAGCCAGCAGGGTGCCCAGGTGGCCAAGAAAGCCAACAGCATCCTGCCCTATATCAGGAACAGTGTAACCAGCAGAAGGAAGGAGGTGATGGTGCCCAGGTACTCTGCACTTGTGAGACTGCACCTTGAGTACTGTGTCCCGTTTGGGGCACCACAGTATCAGAAGGATATTGGGGTGCTAGAGTGGGGCCAGAGAAGGGCAACAAGGCTGGAGAGAGGGCTGGAAAACAGGTGCTGCGAGGAGTGGCTGAGGGATCTGCGGTTGTTTAAAGAAAAGGAGTCTGAGAGGAGACCTAATTGTTCTCTACAGCTACCTGAAAGGAGGTTGTAGTGAGGCTATGCTGGTCTCCTCCCAAATTCCTAATGATAGGATAAGCGGAAATGGCCTCAAGCCAATGCATCAGGGGAGGTCTAGATTGGATCTTGGAAGAAGTTCTTCCCTGAGAGAGTGGTTGGGCACTGGACCAGGTTGCCCAGGAAGGTGGTGGAGTCACCATCCCTGGATGTGTTTAAAAGGTAAGTAGCTAGAGCACTTGAGGCCATGGTCTGGGGGTCAGGGAGATGTTTGGATGAGGGCTGGACTTTGTGATGCTGTAGGTCTTTTCCAGCTATGAGGATTCTATGATTCTGTGACCATGTAACCTGAACCACTAGATTCCTGGTGTTCCCCCAGCTTTGGTTTATACCAGCTTTGTTGGTTACTTTGTCTGGTGGAACTCCATAGGTACAGGCAAAGATGCCAAAAGAGACCAGCTGTAAAATCTGTCAAGTTAATTTGACTCGTAGACCGTGCTGACGTCAAGAATGCCATTGTGCTGTTGTAGTTCTTCAGAAAATATTTTAATTTCACAAGTTGAGAAGATCATGGTGTTTTATGCTTGGGTGAGCTGAGTCATGGGAAGAGGGTACGCATAACCACTCATGTTTGGCACTCACCTGAAGGCACTAACCAAACTACCTTATTTTCTCTCAGTACCATCTCCATCCTTTCATATTCCATACATAGTTGTTATTTTTCTGCAAAACATTTCTGTGGTCTTCAGTTAGCAAGATTTCCTGGTATCTCTGAAGTGCTATCAGTAGAAGGAATAAAAACAGCTTTGAAATGCAGCATTTACCTGCATCATCTGTAGCCTCTTCATTCTTGTTCAACTCCTGCTGTTGCACAGCTTCTGAATTCTGCAGTAGAAGTCTGCAAAATGCATTTCCTTTCTATGTACCACACTAATCTGCTTTCAGAGAACTGTTTGCTGGTGGGGAAAAAAAACCACAAGGATTTCATAAATGTTACAGTATGTGATTATGTCTTAAAAAAACCCCATAAAGACAGTTGCACAGAAAAGCCTAATTAAAATGGCAGAGACTCACAATGCTTGGTTTTTCTTTGGCTTCTTATGAATTCTTAGGGGTTTTTTTGAAAAATATGTTGGAAAACAGATGTGGTGTTCTTTATCAGGATGGATACCTTTCAATATAACAGGCCTCTGTAGTTTGTGTAGAAGAGTATTATTGTAGCAGGGTAGTACATAGTTATCTTGTCTATGGCCCTGTAGCAATGGGATGTGTTACTTACGGTTAGTGGTTTGGGGTTTAATTTCTTAGTTCTTAGGGGGAATGTGCAGACTTGGCTTGTTGCCCCCCTACATTTTCTCATAGATGAAACTGCTGTTGCTTTCCCTCTCTTCAGTTTACCCCACCCTTTACTACCTTTGATCTGCTGCTGTGGCCATGTAGCACTTAACAGTTTCTGCTTTCTTGCTGGCTCTTAGTTTGTGCACCTTTCACTATCAGTCTGGTTCTAATCATTTTTGTTGCCTATGCAGGGCTTCCCTGTCTCCTGCATAGTGTCTGGGTAGGGTGATCAATGAGTTGTTAAAAATCTAAACATCTTGTGCATACATACATTAGGAGTTTGTACAAACACTTGTACTTGGCCAAGTTCAAGAGGGTTTTTTCAAGGCTGGCAAAAAAGGTATACTTGGTGACCTATCTGTTCTGAAGTGTTAGAGATCTCAAACTGTTGGGAAGGTCAGTGGAATTTATTAATCTCTAAAGGCAGTCTGTGTTTTCCCCTCAAAAAATGTCCCGCTAAATTGGTGAGGGTCCAGCATGGAAAATTTTAGACTGAACAGTTACAGCTTGGTGAAGTTGTAAGAACTGAAGAGATGGTGAAACAGCAGAAAGCTCTGGGCAGTCTTAGCTGAGGCTTTTTTTTCTCCGAGACTTGCCTGTGCCCTTTGTCTTCACTGTTACTGCCAAAATAAGATCTTGCTCTTAAGATCTTTTAATAAAAATGGTCTTTCATATGGGATTTATAACAACTTTAATTCTGAAAAGCAACTTAATTGGAAAGAACTGGGCTGTTTATAGAGGTAAAATATATTCAGGGGGTTATTTGTGTTTGAGTTTCCTAGTATGGTGAAATCTGCTTGGAAGTAGTGACTGCAAGGCATGGAATGTTCTTCATTTCAAGAGTATCAGGCCTGTCTTATGGATAATGTCTTCAAACAGTGCCTGCAGGTGATACTCATCATCCATTACAGCGCGAATCTGCCTACTTAACTCTTCTGTGTTTTACCTAGGCACTGTTTAAGGGAATTCTTTTTCTCTACCCTTTTAATGAGTACTTGCCCCTATTTTTGTAACTGCTGCAGTTTTAGCTGTAGAAATGTGTCTGTTTCTGCCAAAAGGCAGATGTAAGTTTGTGTGAGTTCTTTTGGGGGAAGTGGAGTGTCCTGACTGAAAATGTGAAGCAGCAATGTTAGCATGCAAAGCAAATTAAAACATTATTTTTAACTAAGATAGACTGTCAGGAGCTGAGAAACGTGCAGGCTTGAGCAGGGGCATGTACAACAAAAATCATCTCAATTGTCAGTAAAGAATGGGATTCAAATTATCCGTTTGGGAGAAAGGAACACCACCAAATCACCATGGTGCTAAAGAAGAATATTCAATTCAAAGATCTTACACATTCAGTGTAATGTGGAGGGATTTGGGGCAGGGGGAACACTCCAAAAAAAACAGAGTTTGCCCCTGCAGTAAGAAAGAGTAATTAAAAACTTAAGAGATATTAGTGGTATTAAATAACTGTTAACTGTTATTATTAAATAACTGTAAAACTGTTGCTTTTTACCTGGCTAAGGTATAAAAACAGTTGAGACCTGCTAGAGTAATGCTGTGTCTGAGAACTTAGGTAGCATCCAGGAGTCTGGTGGAAAGCCCTGAACTGAGAGGATACAAGGCAAACATAAGTGGATACAAAGCAAGGCACAGAAATATCTCTGTACCAGTAAGGTGCAGTATGATTCTTCAGATCAAGAGAGGAAAGCTCAGCTTCACCACAATGTATGGTTGAAAGCGTAAGACTTGTAATACAGCGAAGATGCAGAATTTCAGGTGCTTGCATGGTAAAACTGCACAATGAAAGCATTGTTTTAAATAGTGCAACTGGCCACCAAAGGCGGCCTTATTTCAGTAAAGCACAAGTGAGAGCAAATTTAAGAGAGACCATGCAGCAGAAGTTGTGTTTCATATCCTGAGAGCAGGCAACTTAGCAACACTTAACATAAAGACACTGAAGTTCAGAAGAGGGGAATAAGTGAAACAGATTTATTCCCAAAAACCTTCAAGCTGAAAGGGACAAATTGGTGGAGGGCATGCAGAATTTGAAGATTGCTAAAAAACCCTACAGCCATTGTAGAAAATTACCAATCAGTGAACATTACGTGACTGCCTTATATCATTTGAAACAAAAGCTCTTGGAACATTCATGTCTTACTCCCCCTCAGTGATTTAACAGCTCCTGATATTTCTTCATCTAGACCAAGTCCTTGCTTATTTTGCCCAGTTTCACTTTTCCACTTTGAATGATCTATGGAAAGTATTTGTTTGTTACAGGTTGAGCATACAGTATCATTGTTTGACGGATCTTATTTTTAGTTCACCAGTGCTTTAGCAACAGTCTATAAAAATAAACTAGCTCTCAGAGTTATCATCATAGAGCAAGCCCTTCATGAATTTGTTTTGGAGATGTATGAATGTTGCCAGAGCCTGAATAAGCCGTGTGATCTTGATTTAACATTTAAAACCACTTGGTAAAAGTAGTTAAAAGAGTTGTGCAAGCAAATATGAACAATTCTGAAATAATTAAAGAGTTTAAAATATTTAAATATCTAAATTACTTTCTTCTTAGCTTCTTAGTAGTTTTGTATCATCAATCTCCACCATGTTATTTCCAATGTGTATTTTAATATTTCACATTTCATTTTGTCCTCAATTAAAAGATAAAATTGGAATGGAATATCACCTCAGAAATGCTGATGTTCATGAGCCAAAAGCCATTTAACCTTTTCAGAATAGCAAACTTTGCTGATGGCCAGTGCAGCTGAGCAGTTTGGAGGGCCAAGTTTTTTGTGGGGGTGAAAGTATGAATTCCTAGGTAGAGCTGTAAGGGTAGCAGAAGATAAAAAGTGGGTGAGGTGAGTGATTAGGATATGATGGGTTCTTAAATATTGGGGGGGGGGGGTATTTTATGTCAAGTACCTGAGTATGAATTTTCATTTAGACCCCAAGCCTACTTGTTATGTTTTTCTGCGAGTCATTCAAGTGTTAAATAAATACAAAGAGTTGGGGAAATCACCACACTTTTGCTATCTACCCTGTGACTTCAGTGGAATTCAGGTTCTGCCATCCACATTCTCTAAGAATGGTAAGCAGGTTGTAGCTTTGGTTTGAAGCATTTGTCTGTATTGGCACATGCATTTATTGGTGATTACCTGCTTATACAGAACTTGAGTTCAGGTTGAGGAGTGCTTGGTTTGCAGACACTGTGAGCCTTACTGACTGCTGCTTTGTCAGGAATGTGTTTCAAAGCAGATACTCTAGAACTAGAGTACTAGTCTAGAACTCTGGATCTGGAAGTTCTTGCTGATAACATCTACCCACTGTAAAAAGACATCCTTCTTACTTTACCCTTTGGTTTCAATCTTCTAGTTACTTATTCACAGGAGGTCCTTCCCCCATAATGTATGACAGGTAATTTACAAGCTTTAGATGAGCAAGTCAATCAGAAGACTTTTTTGAAAAGGCTTGCAGTGTATCCAGCAGGTTGCACTTGTTTGTGTGGGGGCTGCTCTTGATAGAACTATGTGTCATGACATTCCTGTGTAAAAGCCACATCAGCTCTTCCTCTGCATATCCTACTTGTCTGTGTGTCTTTCAGTTCTCCTCCATTGTACTGCCTAGCAGTCTCCTTTGTGTGGGAGCAGGACTTGCTGATGTGTAGCTCTAGGATCACCCAATTCTTGGTAAAGTTTCTTTATTGTTGTATTCCTTCCTGTGGGTTACTGAGTGTATACTATTGGTTTTATGTGCAGTTCAGCAATCCCAGTTGCTGAATCTTTTTAGACAGATGTTATGGAGTACATACTCCTAGTAACCTTTTACAAACTTATCAAAAGATGATAGTTTTTGAAAAGTTTTGGAAGAAAAGGGTCTCAGAGAGAGATCGGCAACAGTTTGGCCCTGCTATCTGACTTGATATGTCTCACCATGTCACTGTTGGCCTGTAACTTTGTAATCCTCATGTATGCTTGGGACTTAACATATGAGATTGTTCTTCATACTCAGAACTACTGGAAATGAAATGTCAGAATTTATTGAATGTTTTAATGACCTCTTTGCTTTGCATGGACTTCATATGACCTGAAAGAGTATCTGCAACAATACTGTGCTGTAGGCCAGTTAGATTTTGGGCAGGGCCATGGCTAGTAGACATTCCTTGTTGTTCTTTGAACAAACTGCACTGGTATTTTTACAGCAATTACATTGTTGAACTATTTGAAAAAGTGAGCCTGCACAGACTATTCAGGTAGCATAACCTTATATCCTGTATTCATTGCTGTATCCTGTGCTGCAGAGTGTGATCCTGAGCACTGTGGTTTCCTCCATTTTCTAGATTTTAAAACTCATTATGAAGCAACAACAAGCATCCTTGTAGATACTTCCTTTGGGAAGGAACTGTGAGATGATAGAGTCTCTCTGGGCTGTGGTACAGGATTAGTGTTTGTCAATCTGTACTGCACTGTCAACGTTAATTTATTTTAATGTTTTCAACTGGTTAATGTTATGGACTTTGCATGGCTCCTCTGGAATGCATTCTTTGTCCCATGTGTGCTGTGGAGAGCCCAAAACTCTTGAACACCTCCAGGTGCCTCATCCAGGAAGCTTTATGTCACTCTGGAGGCCAGTGCCTGTACGCTAAGTTTTACAATGCCTAATTTAGAGGTGCATAAATCCTGCATTAGATGAGGCTTTCTTAATGGACTATGGCCCATGCTAGTCTGTATTTGGTAGTGAAGCATTTGCAATCGGAGTGCTTCCCAAAGCTTCATCATTTAGAAGGGCCTTTGTTAGCCTGTTGGTCTATAACTGCACTCTTAACTAGAATGAACTTTCAGAGACAAATGTATCAAAGGCTTTGGCAGCAGAGCTTTTCCTAATTCAAACAAATTTCCTGGTTCAGTTTCATCTGCCTTTTTGAGTGTACATCTCATAACACTCTTGAGAGTGTACTCTTGAAATACTTCTGCAGTTTGCTGATAAAGTGCTGAAAGAGATAGGGACAGTGATTTAAAATTTGACATTTATATAAACCTTATTCATACTGTATTAAGAGTTCCTGATTAATTTTTCCCAAATTTTGGAATTTGGACTCAAAAAATACGTTTATTTCGGCTAAGTGGCAGGCTGTGACTGTACTTCAGAATAGAAATACATGCAGAAATGAAAAAGCAACTTTGCTACCTGCTTAATTAGCTGGTCAACAGTATTAATAACTTAATTTGCCAACAAAAGCAATGCTGGAGTAAAAAATCCTTTTGGCTATTGTTAGGTGGCTGCTCAAATGGCATCTGCCATTCTGGGTGTGCGTTTCCCTCTGGGGACTGCACGTTGCTCTCCTGAAATGGTGTTTGTCTCCTCTTAGGCACTGGCCAAAGTGGATCATAGCAACAACAATAAATTAAACATTAGAAGCCTGTGCAAGCTCTAACCATGGGCTGCCAGAGATGTCACTCAGTTGCCTTGGAAACCTCAACGAGTCAGAAGGATTGGTATTTAGTGAGTTCAGGAGGAATACGTTTGTGGTTTGCTTTTTAAACTGAACTGATTATTGTGTTTACGTTGATGTTGTATTTATCTATGCATATTGTACTTACCTGTGCACGTTAATGCAGCATTGTGTGTTTACAATGGCATAAATTATGTAATAACATGGAAAAAGTGGTTTTCTAACATAGGAAGTTGATTTCAGTGATTGAGGAGGGTGTTGTGGTTGCATGGTTTGATTTAGTGTGTTTTTCCTTTCAAACAGATGTTGCACCAGATGGCATCCAGGGGCCTAATCGTAGCAGAGTCTCATGCTGTCCTGCAGAAAAATAGGGGGGACTAAACCATCTTCTGCAGAATGTCCTATGTTTGTTTGGTGAGAGGAGAAGGTCTTCCTGTAGGGCAGGAATTTGGTGGAGGGGGATTCTTTTTGTTGTGCACAAACTACACTGCACAAGTACTCTGGAGTGCTACTTGACTGACTGTCCTAGGGCTACTGCAGAGCATGTTAGAAATGGCCACAGCTGTGCTACCATTAAATGGCCTTTGACCTTCTGTACCATTATCTCTCTATGTTTATGCTGTGCCTGTGCTTCAAACCATGGTGTTAGATTTATTTAGCAATCTTGAAGAACATACTGTGAGGGTAAACACTGATGTGACCATAGAGCACATGGAGGAGACTGATCCTGTCAGGAAGGCAGTGGTAATGGTGTTTGGAGCCCAAATTCTCTTTGCTGTTTTGAGGATCCCCTAGAGCTCTTCTGCAATGATCTGCAAAAAATAAAAATGATGCCTTAATGAGATGTTTTTAAGAATTCTATTTGCCTATGTAAAATATATTTTATAAATCTTTTGCTTTATTCTATGCTGAATGTAGGTAAAGGTAGAGAATGAATCACTGAAAATCAGTCTTGTGGTCTTGTTGTGAAATTCCTGTGATCAGTAAAGCTGCAACTCCTCCCTTGTAATTATTGCTTACCACTTCAGCTTCCAAAAACTTGCCTGCATTATTTTTCAGGGATTTATAGGTAGTGTGACAGTCATGCCTAGAAGTCTCAGACAAGGACTGCAGCAGTGGACCACCTGTGATACCAGTATGTGGGAAGTGGAGCTGTAGATTAGTACAGACAGGAGTCTGAGTGCTCATGTGATTAACATGTGCATATCACCCTCAGGGGTGCTAACAGAAAAAGGGAGGGAACCACCATGAAACAGCACTGTCCTTTGCTAATTTTGTCTCTTACATCTTCCCTTGTTCTCTTGTGTATGTGCTCCTGCACCAACTCACACTTATATTTGGGTGAGTATAGACTGGACTGAGGCAAGTCCTGCTTGAGATCCAGTTGTTTTCAAGTGCTAAATGTTTTGAAAGTCTACTTTCCAGCACAGTTTCTTGATTATCCAATTTCACGCTCCTGCTTATATCATCAGTTAATCCTGGCTGCTGACCTTCACTTGAGATACAACATGTCAGTACATCCAAATAACAGTCAGCACTTCAAAGCTGAGAGGTGTTGGAAAGCACTGACTTGTTAACTCTTGGTATTCCTGGGCTGGGATCAGGACCAGGAGAACATCAGGTGCCGCTGTAGAGCATTGAGAGTAAACTTCTTTCCTTTTTTGTCTTCCCCCTGCTCTGCTCCCCTGTCACTTGGGTTCTACAGTTCTACACAAGTTTTAAGTAAGCAAGCTAACTGTCTTTGATGCTTCTTTATATCAGTTTTTTATTATCATGTGGATTTCTCCCACCTGTCTTCACATTTCTAAAAATCTTTCCTCTCAGGTTGAATAGAATAGCCTATATTTACACTCTTGACATTGCCAAACCTATTCAGTTAAGTGCAGTGTCCCCTTAAAAAGCAAATGCTGGGTATGAGTGTCAAAGATAGTCTGAGCTGTGATCCACTGCAATCAGGACCTGTTTTTCTGTTGTACGCACTGGATGGTATCCAGCTTCTGTGCTGCGTGACACACTGTGGGAAATTTGGCACTGCTTTATGTGCAGGTGAATGTGCAACCTGGGACTGAAGGGGTTTTGAGCAAGAAGGTTTGAATGTGCTCCTTGTGGTTTTATGTGGCCTGTGAACATCTCAGTAGAGCCAGCAGATGGTGCTTAATGTGGTCGTTGCTGTAGCTGTGCCACAGTTACGCCAAGAAGGAAACAGAACTGTGTTGTGGAAAATACTTGAACCTACTGTGAACCCTGCAAAGGATCCAGGCTGGCTTGAGTCATCAGCTGAGGAGGCTGATAATGATCAACATCTTAAAACCAAGAATAGGCAAAATAATTTCTGTCTTCAGAGAGAATGGCTTCTGGTAAAGGACAGTACGAACATCACCAAGGGAAATGCTCTCTTGCCATCTTAATGTGAATCAGTAAAGCAACTGGAAACTTAAGGATTATTTACATACTGGTTAATCTTTCTCAAAAGCAATCTATGATATAATAAAAGAAAACAAACCCCTTCAACAGTCCTGGGAAACGGAGACAGTTTGTTGCGTGGCCCAGTTTGGTTTTTTCCCAAAAGCATTAGTGTTTCAAATTTCTCTGATAATCCAGAGGAGCTTTTCCTTGTCTCTAACTGAACACAAGATTGATTTGGGTAGTGGTACTGCAATGGGTCAACAGCCTTCTCCTCAGTTCATTAGAAAGTTATGTTGTACAGCATATCTTAAAAACCTCCTATTAGTTTTTTACTAATTGTATCTGCATCAATGTGAGTGTAAATAATAACTCTTTTGAGACTGCCTTCCTGATTTGTTGCCCTGGTACACTGCAGAGTTTGTCTGTTCTGTGGACTCTCTGGATTGATTGAATTTTGTCTTTTCTGTTAATGCAGCACTTGATGTATCAAGTATTTTGCCTGCTGATTACACTGATGGAGCATAATTTTAAGGAATTGTCATATTAGACGTCATCAAGAGTTATGTGTCTCCTCAGCTCTCCAAATCTGTGTGATGCTCTACCTTCTAAAGCCTGTCTAATCTTGACCTGAAATCTTAGATCCCCATAATCTGTGATTTTTTGGGTTTTTTATGAGCCATGCTTTAATATTGCCTGCCCTGAGATAATTTATGGTTGAAAAGGCAACTAGTCGTGCATGTTACATTCAGAGTGACTGTCCATGTTTTAACAGTAGTAGTTTTCTTCAAAAATATGTAGAACTGTCAATGTGTTCCTCTTCTTGTGGGGATGAGTAAGGGTGTGATAGAGACAGTGTTCTAACTGCCCTCATGGGAAGAGCAAGTTTCTCTTGGATCTAGCCAAGCTTAACAGGTTGTGTGGGCCTCTTCTCAGTACTGTAGTTTTCCTGTTTCCATGCTGGACTGTGTGTGACATATGCCTCAACAATGGTGGAGGAAAACTCAGGGCAAAACCGTAGCTCCTGAAGTAGACCCTGGTAGGGTCTCTACTGAGAGGGGGGGATAGGAATCTGCCTTGGCTGCAGTAGATAGAGAAGGCCCAGCCAAGGTGCAGCGTTCTTCACATGTGTCTTGCAGTGTAGCTACAAAGTGCTGTCTTGCAGCTCAGTCTGTGTGCCAGTGTGGCAATGGGAACAGGTACTGATGTGCTTTATTTTGTGAGAAATGGCTGTTTTTCTTCAATGATTGCCTGTGCCTCTATTGTTGTCCAGAGACTCAGAATTTTGCCTGGACATCCTTTAGCTTCTTACCAGTCTGTACTCCTACACTAGTAATTTCCAGCTGTGGCCCTGATGCTGCAGTAGGAGGACAGTGATACTATGCAGGCACCCTCAGGAGTGTGTTAGGACTTCAATTTTATAGCAAGCAATAGTAATATAGATTCCTCAGACTTTAAAGTTACAGTCCCTTTGGAAACTTCTATGGATGTGTTTCATCTTGAGTCTCTGCCACCACTGCCTATCTGTTGCTTTTTGATATTCTGCCTCCTGAAGGATGTTCTTGCTGAAAGGCCTGCTATTGCAGCTATACTTGGACTGATAGTGGGATAAGTTATGGTTTATCAGATCAGCTTTCAGGACTTGCCCTGCAGCAGGGCCCTGAGTTTCCAGAGAAGGGAAAGTTTATGTGCATCTCTTACAGCATTTTCCATCTCTTCTGCCCAGTCCTTCTTTGCTTTAGTGTAAAAAACAATGTTCTACCACGCAGAACAACTGATACCTTTCAGGTAAGCCGGAAGAGAGGAGAGACAAAGAATTTCTAGTTAGATGTCTTGTTCAGATTTAGGCTACTGAGTGTTAGTTTAGTTGTTGGTTTTGAGAAAGATTTGCATTTTGATAGTGTTGAGACACCAGCAATCGATCCTGAGAGTTCCATTGGTGAGATCAGTCTCTGTTCTTTATTAAGTAATCCAAATAAGCAAATTAGGCAGAGGCTTATGAGAAGATGAGGTGGAAGAGAAGAGTGAGTCCATAACAAGTCCACAGGTCCTGCAATGTTCAGGTAGTTGTGATAAATACCAGGTCTGATTCACTTATACTTGGTAGAGATTTAGAGAGAAGTGAAAGAAAATGCTGATACTGTATAGGTGGAAAGGCAAAAGGAAGACAAGGAAAACAGTGGTGTTTGTGGATTTTAAAGTAATTTATTCTTCTACTGTCACGAATTTCCTACTGACTTCCACTGGACCTTAGAGAGATCTCTGCCTTACCTCCTGGAATACAATGACATCTACAGAGAGGAGCATTTCAGACAAGTCTTTCCCATTTAGGAGCATGTCTCTTGTGACCATTTTTGTTACTCATTGATCAGTGTAAGCTCACTGCTTGATGCTATGCTTTGCAGTGTTTGTACAGCGTTACTGATCTTTGTGGAATCCCACGGAGATCTACGTGGTTGGGGTTTTTAAAAATAACTTCACCCTGACAGCAGTTCTTCTGACAGTTGGCAGTACACCCAGGAGTGATTTTCCTGGGTGCGGAAATGTCTGCTCACTAACAGTGCAGTGCCCTGGCAGGTCTCATCTTTCTTGAGGTGATGTTTCTTTCATAATAGTGGTGTTCACATCCAGAAATGGAGTTTTGATGGTCTCAGTCTGAGTCCTTGTCCTGCAGCTATCCTACAGAGAGGTTCATTAGATGTGTTTGTCACTAATGCAGTTTTTTAAATTACCAAAACAAAACATTAAAATGTGTATTCCATTTAATTTGAAAAAAACCTCAAATGAATAAATCAAAGGTACCCATAGGGCCTATTTCAGAATTTTTCTGTGTTAGATACAAACCTTAACCCTATTCTGTGAAGTTTTGGTTGGCTTTGCTTCACTGATTATTATTTTCCCCCTATATTTTTAATGTTTCTGCAAGCTTATTAGGAAGCAAATAGCTACCTTCTGTTTAATCCTTTATTTCTCTCAGCAAGACAGATCAGAACCCAGCCTGGTATATACTCCAGAGCATCATGGGTGGATGTTCTTTTCTTAAGACTTGAGCACAGCTTAACCACATGCACTGCACATAGTCCTGGAGACTTCAAGACAACAGTTTAATGCATGGAGTTAGACATGTGTGTGAGTCTTTGCAGATTACTATGATGTAATGCTTACATTGCTGAGGCTCTAACCCCACAGTTTACAGAGGAATATGTAATAAGTATTTTTTTTTTTTTCAAAAAGCAGCTACAAGGGAGAGAAAAACTCCATTCCAAATACAGAGAGACAAGGAAAATAAAGTCTTTATTTTTATTTCTGCTGTCTTTACCAGGATAATTTATTCAGTGCGTGTAAGAGTGTAGACACCTGGGTTCTCAATGGGCTCTCAATGTCATGGTGTTTATTTGTTACGGTCCTTTTTTTATGGTGCTTTTTATGTAAAGATTTTAATTTCTTTATTTCAAAGTATGATATGGGGGTGATTTTTCATTGGGTAACATTAAGAGTATTGAAACAAGACTTCAAATGACTAAATCAACATGTGTAAATCCATCAGGAGTTGTTTTAATCTTGGAGTTTTCCCCTATTAGGTCAGAGCCTATCATAATATTAATGGCAGAGCAGATCCAGACCTCGTTAAGCTAATACAGCAGCAGCAGAATGATGATCAGGAAATTGCCAAGGAATGAACAAAACCCCAGAGTTTGAAAACTTAGGCAATTGTGGCGGCTGAACAGGGTTTATAGCCAAGGCTTTTATGTCTGAGAAATGACCCTGATAGTTTGCGAGCTGACATTATTGGTTCATTTGTGTTAAACTCAATTTTGGTAGAAGAAAGAAGACAAACAGGGAAGGAGCACTTAAAACCCACGTAGTAAAAATATCTACCCCTCTCTCTCTCCCCCCCCCATAGATAGATAGATAATATAAAAATTCCTTGGCAAAAAGCATAACACTCTTTGGAGAAATAAGTGAATAAAATAATCTGTACAATATAAACAATAAAATGTATACAAACAGCGTATACTAGAAGGACTTGAATTGCTTTCTAGGTATTCAAAGACACTTAAGGTCCAAATAACAACAGAAGTGTGTAATGGTTTAAATATGTCCATTCTGTACAAAGAACAGAAGAATTCTTTTTAAAAATGAGTTTGCCAGCAGTAATGTTTTAGCATTCAAAGGTTGTCAGCAATTTTCCTCTTGGACAGACCTGCTACACATCCAAACCTTGAATTTCTTGTGTTAATTTTTGTATTCAGAGATTGTTTTTATGTGAGATTGAAGGAAGCAAGAAGAATACAATTCAGAACATCAGAGTTTCACAGATAATTGAACAAAATTTTGTTTTTACTGTGGTTTCAATGACTTTTCTGACATTGAGTATGATCAGTGGGATCTTTCAATTGCTACGCTGTTAGTACAGAAAGAGGCATCTGGACAATGTCCTCTGTTAGCCAAGGGGTTTGGCAGGGGCTGTAGGCCAGCATGGTCAGTGTAATTAAACTGACAAGTGCTCCAGGTACTGTATGTGTTTGCTATATATACTTGCCTTCAATAAATATTAGTATTTCTTCTCAATCTTCTCTAGCAGGTGCCCTTGAGAGCATTTGAACGTTAGTACAGTGTGTAACATGGCAGCACTTAGGACAAAACATTTTAAGCTTTCTGAACACAAACCTGTTGAGATACCTTTTGCAATACACAAACAGCAATAGATTCCTGAGGAAAAGCTACCTAAGTCGTGAGTGGTAATTTTCTACCTGACTTCACTCAGTTTCAGGTTTGCATTGCTTTCCTTACTTCATGTACCTCTTCCTCTAGGCACCTCTGTATCTTGTAAACCATGGTGAGACTGGACCAATCCGATGCAACCGATGCAAAGCTTATATGTGTCCCTTCATGCAGTTCATTGAAGGTGGAAGAAGATACCAGTGTGGGTTTTGCAGCTGTATAAATGATGGTAAGTGATGTAGTTCTGTCCTGTGATACGTAGAAATTCCATAAAGCTAGAAAGTGCTCTACCTAAAATGATTTCAGTGACTTGCTGACTTGATGAGAAAACAGTTTAGTGAGATGTGGTTAATAGGTTGTTGCACAAATACACTGCACACAGAAAATATGTAAAAACTTTTGTTCAGTACAGCTTTTTATAAAAAAGTGCTGACTCATGAAGTCCAGTCTGATAGGGTCAAAACTTGATTTAAAAATACTTGTGTCAACACAGGATGTAAAGCTACTTGAAGTGCTCACTGAAAGTACCTTTTGTGTGAAAAAAATTCCTTCAAGAAATCTAAACGTCCAGCAAGAAACAAATATTTACAGCTGTGTTTGCCTAGTTCTATCCATGTCTGTGGGTGCAGTGGTTAAAGAACCTATTAATCTTGCTGTTACGAGCGCTGGTTTTCTCAGAAGATACCAGGCCATATTTGTTCAAATGTGCTGTGTGTGACTCATAACTGTGCTTGTGCTCTTGGCTCCTTCTCAAGTCTTTGCCAGAACTAGCCTTTGGAGACGTTTGTATCCAGTTGAATTTCCTCAGCGGGATCTCAGTGGTGTGTCAGTGCTTTCCCTAATACAGTCATCTTTTCAACTCTGAAACATGAACCTTGACAGACTCTCTGTAGCTTCTCTTCCGTCTCACACGCAGACAGTTGTGCAGCATAGCAGATGGTGGATTCCACAGTTTGTTAGCAGCTTAAACTCTCAGCAAGAAATCTAAATGCGTTTTGAATGTTCTAAGAAAGACATTAAAAGTAGTGTAATTTTAAATCCCGCTTTGTACTACTACATTGTCTCTGTCCCAAATCAGAAAGCACCTAAAAACGCAAAGGCTTTAATGATGCTTAAAAATGGCCCAGCAAACTAGGTACATTTTCCCTCACTCATGCACACACACACTTTTACAGGCAATGAGTATATACAGACTGAAGAAAGAGGAACTAAAATCCAGAGGTGGCTGTTGCAACCTCTTCCCTTGATCAGCAGCAGAAAGACCCTACGTTAGTACATTGTTTCTTTGTTGAAAGAAGCTGCTGTGTGGTTGTTCCCCTCCTCTTGGAAATGTAACTTATCTATTTATTTCCCACTCTCGTGTTGGTTTATCAGTCCCTCCATTCTTCTTTCAACATCTGGACCACATTGGCCGTCGGGTGGACCACTATGAAAGGCCTGAGTTGTCTCTGGGATCCTATGAATATGTTGCTACTTTGGATTATTGCCGAGTGAGTATTTTCAGTGTGCAAACTAATTGTAATAATTTGTCAAAACAAACAAAATCCTTTCAATACCTACAGTAGAGTAAATGCACTTGTGAGCTAAGTATTAGAGTCCAGGAACAGAATTATTATGATTGAATTATTGAGGCTGGAAAAGACCTCTAAGATCATCAAGTCCAGACCATCACCTGACAGCACCACATCAGCCAGACAAGGGCACTAAGCGCCACATTCAGTGTAGGAAGTATCTAGAAGGTCCAGACAGAAGTGGAGGAAATGAGCTTAAGATAATAAATTGTGTTCTTTTGTGCTGCAGAGTGGGAGACCAGCAAGTAACAATCAAAAGTAGGACAGCAACAAGGTCATGGGTCAGCAGTGTTTGCTGGATGCTGGTTTGGTCCTGTTGCACAGTGCAGAGGCTGTAGCTGAGGCATTGCACTTTAGATCCATGCCTCTGTTGATTTTGAAGACAGACACACACCTGAGTTGCCTTCCCAATATCTTGAAAGCCTTAGCTAGGGAATTGGATCCCGTAATTTTTCCTAGCAAGAGCAGTTTCAGTGTTCTCACCAGAAAGTAAGTTATAGTGGAATGGGATCTCTCTTCTGATGTTAACTGCACTGAAGAGCTTGGTCCAAAGGCTACTTAAGTCACTGTAAATATTTGTAGTTGATTTTATTTGGGAACTCTGTTTGCTCCTTCTGAAAATATCAATTACCGAGTCTTTACAGACTTCAGATCATTTTGCAAAACTGCAAGTGTGACTTCATCTGTCTACAGGATGTGGAGGGATTTAACAGATTTGTAGATGTGGTGCTGAGACACATGGTTTTAGGAGTGACGTGACAGTGCTTGGTTAACAGTTGGAATTGAGGTCACAGTAACTTTAGGAAAGACAATGGCATCCTAATGATTGAAGTAGTTAGCCATAACTTCGTAAGATCATCAAAATTATTGTTGGTATGATGAAAATGAACACACTTGTTCCACTTTCTCATTAGAAAACTGCTCCAAGATCCAGTGAAATCACTGTATCATGCAGTGCTACAGACTGGGGGATGAGTGGCTAGAGAGCAGCCTGCAGAAGGACCTGGCAGTACTGGTTGACAACTGGTTGAACAGGAGCCAGCAGTGTGCCCAGGTGGTCTGGAAAGCCAATAGCATCCTGACTTGTATCAGGAATAGTGTGGCCAACAGGACTAGGGACATAATTTCCCCCTGTACTAGGTACTGCTGAGGCCTCCCCTCAAGTGCTGGGGGCAGGTCTGGTCTTCCCACTTTAAGAAAGAGATTAAGGTGCTGGAGCAGGTCCAGAGGAGCAGCGAGGCTGGGGAAGGGATGGAAAGTCTGATAAAGAGAATCTGAGGGATCGGGGGTTGTTTAGCCTGGAGAGGAGAAGACTCGGGGGGACACACACCTTACCCTTCTCTGCAACTCACTGAAGGGAGGTTGTAGTCAGGTGGGGGTGACGCTCTTCTCGCAAGCACCTAGCACCAGGACAAGAGGGCAGGGCCTCAAGCTGCACAACGGGAGGGTTAGGTTGAGTGTTAGGAAGCCCTTCCTCATGGAAAGGGTGATCAGATCCTCTAATGGACTGCCCAGAGAAGTGGTCAATTCCTCATCCCTGCAGTCATTTAAGAAAGCACTGGATGTAGCCCTTAGTGCCCTGGTCTGTTCGATGTGGTGATGTTAGGCCATAGGCTGGACTTAATGAAATTAAAGGTCTTTCCTAGCCTCAATGATTCTGTGAGATAACCTGTATAGATTTTGTTGAAATCTGAGTTAAACCCCAAAACACGAGAGAACTGTAGTGAGGCATTTCAGAAATGCAGTGCGGGGTTCTCAGTGTGCACTCAGTGTAGCTCCAGCAAATTCAGTCAAGCTTTGCTGACCGAATTGGCAGCTAGACCTTCTGAAAACTTGCCTTTCACTGTTTTCACAGCTCTTTACACCAGAGTGTAACCCTGTGTAATGCTGCCATCATCATCACAATACATTTTTCAGTGCAGTGGCTTTTGTCTTACAGCTTCTGCTGCCAGGGAGGGATTTTCTAGTATGGGCTGTCATCTTGCTGCAAAGACCTGGCTGTAGACTTACTAAAAGGTTACAGAAATCTTATGGAATCACCAGTGCTGTTTAACAACCTTGTCAGTGATATGAACAGTGGTATTGAATGCACCCTCAGCAAGTTTGGTGATGACACCAGTCTGTGTGGTGTGGTGGACATGCTAGAGGGAAGGGATGCCATCCAGAGGGACCTGGATAGGCTTGAGAGATGGGCCAATGCCAACCTCATGAGATTCAACAAGGTCCTGCACCTGGGTTGAGGCAATCCCAGGCACAAATACAGGCTGGGTGGAGAACAGATTGACACCACTCTTGAGGGGAAGGATTTGGGGATGTTGGTTGACAAAAAAACTCAACATGAGCTGGCAATGTTAGCTTGCAGCCCAGAAAGCCAACTGCATCCTGAGCTGCATCAAGAGAAGTGTGACTAGTAAATCANGGAAGCTCTTCATGATGAGGGTGGTGAGACACTGGAACAGGTTACCCAGGGAGGTTGTGGCTGCCCCCTCCCTGGAAGTGTTCAAGGCCAGATTGGATGGGGCCTTGAGCCAGCTGGTCTAGTGGGGGGTGTCCCTGCTCATGGCAGGGGGGTTGGAACTAGATGGTCTTTAAGGTCCCTTCCACTCTGAACCATTCTATGAATCTATAAATGCAGAGTCATTTAATGTTACAAAAGTTAACATTCTTTTATTGTTAATTTTTCATTGTGCTCCTAGTTACAAAGGTTTAGTTCCTTTATAAATTCAGTTTAAGAGCAGAACTGAAAAGTCATTTCCTCTTGTGCTTAGCAAACGACAAGGATGAACAGCTACAGAAAAGGCTGACAAATCCCAGCTGTTTGGCAGTGTTGCACTCCTGCTGAGCGGATGTGGTGAGAGCACGAGTCCTCTTTCCTGCCATATATTTGTCAGAAGAAGCAGGGATGCTTTACAGAGTTTAGAGATCAGTTTTTGAATCTGGAATCCAAGTTTGGCCAACAGAATGCGGCCTGGATTTAGTATGTGGGAATTAACCCTGATTTACATGTTTGAAATGAAGCGAGATGAACTGTAAGATGTTTAAAGTGTGCTAGGGACTGTGGATAGCTTTTAGGGACATTTTTTCTTAAAAGCAGTTTTTAAGTTTAGCCCAGTTATACTGGTTAACCTAAGCAGGCAGAATTCTGTTTACAAAGGCAGTGAAACAGTATCCATGGAAAAGCTGTCCTGAATGTGAAGTCAAGTAATGACCACTACTCATCTTAATGAGAATTAGGGAAACTGATCTGAGGGGAGTGTGGTGGTAGCTGTCACTATGTTCGCTTTAAATTATCTTCTTCCTGGATGCATCTCTGACCAGGACACTGCTTTGTGTTGAAATTAAACACCTTTATCTTTCTTTTTCTCACTTTAGAGATTTGTGTCAGTAATCTAAGTCCTGCTCTGTGTGCCTCTTACCTTATTAACAAGAGGACTTGCCAAAGGAGGTTATAGTGGCCCATGCAGTGAACGTTCCACTGCCATCCTTTGGTTGCCATACAGAAAGTCAGTTTAGACCTGAAAGTACATTCAGCTGTCCAGAATGCTTCAGAGCACGAGACAGCAGGGCAGACAGACAGAATTCAGATCACCACCGCTTAGACACTGAGCTGGGTTTAAAATACCTCATTCTTAAGAGTACTAAGTTGTGTTTTCTGTCGGCAGATTGGTTAGAAATCACCTCACAGGTATTAGTAACAAAACCTACACGTAAGCATTCAGGTTAACTGAGTGAAACATTGAACATGGATATAGGGAATGCAAATCCAGTATGGATATGGGAAAGAGTCCAAATGCAAATTGATTTAACACTTGAATTCTAGCAGGAAGTGTTTGTGTTTTACCCCATCACAGTGCTGTTTTTCCAGTAATAATGTTTTCTTCTGAGGTGGACTTTACCCAGTTCATGTCAGCTTTGTACCACGCAGCTGAACACTGTATCTAGGCTGCCTCATGATAGCAGCTGTATATCCATTACAGCTTTTAATGTAACAGGATTTTTCCCTCTGAATAGTCTGTTTTTTCTCTGTAGAACAACAAGCCTCCAAACCCACCAGCCTATATCTTCATGATCGATGTATCCTACAGAAACATCAACAGTGGCCTAGTTAAACTCATTTGTGATGAGCTGAAGACTCTGCTGGATAAGCTTCCGAGGTAGGGAAACACAAGTGTGCTTTGCCTACCTCACTACACTGGGGCATTTTGCATGGTGAGAGATAAAAGCAAACTACAGGCAATGTTAAAAGCACAAGCTTCTTTGGAATGGTAGTGACCAAATATTCTAACACCGCTAGCAGTTCCTTAGGCTTCGCTGACTGGATGTGCTGCACGAAGGGAAAAACTCTCTCTCGCTAGCTGCATGTGTAGCTGGCATTCTTGTTTCTTGCAGTGAACTCTAGTGGTGTTCATCAGCTGAGGGCCAGCTTGTGGTTACCACTGCAAGGAACAGAACTGCAGCAAGTAGTGTCGATTGTTTTTTCACTAAGCTGGAAAAATATCAAAACCAGGTTACTGAAGAATGGTAAGTCTGTCTGAGCATGGTGCTGCTGGCTTGTGTCCTTAGCTGTTATTGTTAATTAGTCCAATGAAGACAAGAGAACATAAGAGAGCAATGAGGAAGGGTAGAAAATGAGATGAGATCATTGAGATAATCCAGGATATGTTACAAATCTTTTATCCCACATCCTTCTGAGATCTCTGCACATGAAAGACATTCCAGTGTCCAGAGTAGGGGATTCGTTTGTCAGATGCCCATGTAAGGCCATCTTGTGAGTACTTTGTCACTGCAGATTATACTGGAGACCCAAGTGTTTGATGTTACCCTGAGCACGTCTCTTAGCTGTCCATTGGGATTGGTCATGATTGTAAAGATAATAAAAGGCATGAGTGTAGTGACAAAGAGCAGTTAGAAGTCTAGAAACACTTAGGCTCGAGTAGAGAAAGTTGAAGAAACAGAAAGTGAGTGTGTGTCACAGAGAAGATACACTAACCATTCTCACCAGCTCTCTGCAGCAGTCTGCTGTGACAGAATTTGTTGGTGGGGCCAAAGTTTTCATGTCCACTGTAAAAAGTGATTAACATAAAGAAAGGGCAGGGCCTTCAGTTTCTTCAGACTCGCCTATTGCCACAAAGCAATAGTAATTCTTTTTTAAAAAAAACACCAAAACCCACGAGGCATTCCTCCAGATTTGTAGTTGAACTTCTGTTTTCATTCTGAGACACAAAGGTCACTGTTCATTTTCTGTTGCTGGACAAAGACACCTGCAAAAATATTCTGCTCTTACCACATGAGGTGAAGGCCCTGTGCTGAGAATTCATACTGTGCTCATGGCTGTGAGAGGAAGTACCTGGGGCTGCAAAACAAATACATGTTCTTGAAAAGGCTGGTGGTGTAGAGGCCTCTGCTGCCAGGTGAGCCCATGACAGCGGCTGCCCAATGAGAACTTAAGAAGCAGCAAAGAAAGGATTGAGGTAGGTGGCTCAGGACCTGTTTGGTGTTAGTAATGGTAGGTTCTCTTTAGACAGAAAAGGCATTATTTACTTGCTTGAAGTTTTAGAGCAAACACTTGCAAACCTGTGTTCCAAAGCAGCATGCCCAGACAGTATTCAGAGAGTTGTGTTTGTGGAAGTTGTGCTGTTGAGCTCAGAAAACCAGGCTGGCTAGTTGTGCCATGTGGGTTTTAAGATGCATAATGTAAAAAAGCATTGAGATGTGTTTCTGTAATGCGATCCCAACATCATCTTCTGAGACTTCAGAAAGAAGTTGGAAGAAATGGGGTGGAGTGTGGCAGCACACATTGCCACAGGTGAGAGCAGTGTCTGAAAGAATTGTCCCAAGCACCTGTTGTGCAGTGACTTTGGAACTACTTAGGATGATGTGGATGCTCCTCTTTGAAGTAGGAAAGGGCTCTGTGTACAGAGAGCTAATACCTTGTCCTTGTCAAGATCCCAAAAGCTCCCCCTTAATCTTGTTCCTAAGAAAATAGTGTGTGAGTACTGGCAAGGATTAGAGATTTACAGCGGGAAACGACGCAGCTGTTTGCGTTAGCATCTCGTGCAGGAATTATTTGAAATGCTGCTTTATGGAGTGTGTCCAACACAGGCTATTGATTTGGTTCAGATCAAAGTAGCCCCTTTCTCGTCCAGCTGTTCTCATAAAACATGAATGGTAGAGTTATATTCTTGACTGATAGGACAATTTAAGTTTGTAGGCAAGAAAAGTTGTTTCTCTCCCAAGCTCTAAGTTTTAGATAAAGTTTTTGTGAAACTACTATGTTTTTTAATATCTGAAGACAAATAGATGTAATAGCCAGGAAGAAGGCCTATAGATTTTTGTTCGCTGTAAGAAAATCTAAGCAAGAATTGCAGTAAAAGCATGCTGTTTCCCTGCTTTAGTTTGATTTTCAATTCCAGATGTGCTTGTGAAGGCACGAGGGTTGATGTGGAAGGGAGGTGGAGGCCTTGCCATTGGTTTGGGGGAGAACAATACCTCATATTCCTCAGGAGGATAAATACAATCAAACAGCTGCTTTACTGTGCTGAAGGCCCAGGGTGGCTGTTAACACCACCTTGTTTCTTCAGAGGCTGGAGTGCAGGCTAAATAGTAGCTGTTTGCCCTAAGTGCCTGGTAGTTGAAAACAGTAGACATCAATCGTCAGTGTCACCGAGTTACAGTATATTCTAAATAAAGCTTATTTTCTGATTGTATCTTGTAAACATAGTGTTCTGTTCTCTCTCCTCCCTGTTTGAGGACAGTATGGTTTATTGTTAGGGACTTCGGGCTGTTTGGATGGGATGCACAGTTGATGTAAAGTATTCTATTTTTTAAAGTGACTAATACAGTAATTTTTGTAAATGGTGTTTTAATTGCCTTAAGGGAAGGATTGAGGCCATTACATCTGCTTGTTTGCCCCCTTGCTCCCAGTACAGATAATGATCCAAAGGCAGTTGCAAAGGAAGCTTTTATTCTGAGGTTAGGATTCAGAATTATAACCTATTGTTTCTGGTTTTCTTACAGAGAAGAACAAGAGAAATCCTCAGCGATTCAAGTTGGTTTTGTCACTTACAACAAGGTTCTCCACTTCTTCAATGTAAAAAGCAGCTTGGCTCAGCCTCAGATGATGGTGGTCTCAGATATTGGAGAAGTTTTTGTTCCTTTGCTGGATGGTTTCCTTGTTAACTTTGAGGAATCACGATCTGTTATTTTGAAGTAAAGTATAATTATTCCATATGTGAATAAGCTCGAGATTCTTATGATGTGCCTGATGCCTTTTAGTTAGTTGTGTTATTGGGACTTGAGGGATACAGGTACTTCTTTCATAATTCAGAGGCCAGCAGGTGTTTCAAGTCATCTGTTTCCACCACTGAGGCAAAGTATGAACCCCTTTGTGGTGCTGAATTTGAAGTCAGGCTCAAGCCAGGTGTAACCATGCAGCTTCAGCTGTGCTGCTCAGCGAGGGATGGAGGTTGTGGCTGTGTGCCAGACAGTGAATGTTTTTCCTCTTGTAATGTGTATGGAGCACACCTGGATATGATGTAAGGTCCCTACATCACACCAGGACTCCTTCATTTTTAGCTATTTGATTTTATTGCATGTTTCCTTTCGTGAAATAATGCATCTCATAGAATTACATAATTCATCTCTTGTGTTCTGATTGGAATCCTTAAGAAACTCAGCAATCTCAGCTATCAACATCTATTATTTTAATATAAGTTTGTGTGAAGAACATGTTCCGGTGTACAGAGGCGGTGAGTTCCAAGTACATCTCAAATACACTACCCAGCTACAGCCCTGATCCTTTCCTCTCTTGTAGCTTGTTGGACCAGATTCCAGAGATGTTTGCAGACACTAATGAGAGTGAGACCATCTTCGCTCCTGTTATCCAGGCTGGCATGGAGGCACTAAAGGTTAGACACTGTTCTTCTTTAGGGGAAGCAGGTATTTAGTCAGACTTGATAAGCTTCAGAAATTCTGTTTACTAAAAGCCAGTCCCAAGTCCTCCTACAAATCTCAATCACAGAATTACTGAGGCTGGAAAAGCCCTCTGAGCTCATCCAGCTTAACCCATGCCACATCAGCCAGACCAGTGCACTAAGGGCTGCAGCCATTCTGTCCTTCAACACCTTCCAGGGATGGGGACTCCACCACTGCCCTGGGCAGTCCATTCCAGGGTCTGATCACCCTTTCCATGAGAAAGGGCTTTCTGACATCCAGCCTAACCCTCCCCTGGTGCAGCTTCAGGCTCTGCCCTTTCATCCTGGCAGTAGTTGCCTGTGAGAAAGGCCTGACCCCCGCCTGACCACAACCTGCCTTCAGTTAGTTATGGAGAGGGAGAAGGTCCCCCCTGACTCTCCTCTTCTCCAGACTAAATTGGGAAATCAGAAAAATAAGTTTTGAGCACCATGTTGCAGTGTTCCAACAGCATGTTTGAAATGTTCCACTCCAAGTGATGTGTCCAGATTTGCTTGTTGAGGGAAACCAGTCCCTACAGTCTCTTCCATATCACATGGATGTTTAGGAGCTGAGGAAGAGCAGGATTTGCTTTCTTACTCAGCATTTGAGAGAAATAAAAAGGTGTTTAGTTGCTGCAACAGGTCTAATAGTTACTCAAGGTGATTGCACAGATGCTCTGTCCATGCACGTGTGAAGGGCAGGGAAGGAGGAGGTATAAGACCGACATTCTTCCCTGCTGCTTCTCTGTGCCGTTTGACCTCCCGTGCAAAATAAGTTACTGATAACTATTTATGACTGAATCGGGTAAGGAGATGGAGGGTTTCCGCTTAACGACAGGTTCTCACAGCTGGAGCATAGCTGAAAACGAATCCACAGGTCAAGATGCTTCCCCAGTTATTTTCTGTGTGTTCAGGGCGTCCTCTAAAGTGCTGACATTTCTGTGGAGAGTCGCCAGTTAAAAGAAAGCCACCAGGGTTCACCATAGGATTTGTAGGGGCAGGGAACAGCCCGTGGTGTTTTAACATTGTTGATTTATCTGCAAGCTGTGTGTCAGTGGAACATGAATTCTGAGCAGATGCATTTATTGAACCACAACTACACAGCGTTTCTCAAATCTGTTACTTAAATATTTACCTTACACCCATTTTTTATTCAAACTGCTGAGGGTATGCACACGCAACGTGTTTGGTTACTGCCTCTGTCAGAACGCATTTCCCTAAAGAAAATTTAAGGGCTGTATTTGTAAAATTTCTTGAAATTGGCTGTAAATGAACAGAGCTCTTAATTAAGCTTCTTATTAAGCTCAGTATTGTGAAGCTGTAATTTGTAGCTTTAAATATTTGTAGCAAATCTGTATGATTTGTGAAAACCAAAGTCAGTAAGTCCTGGTGTGTCTGGTTACAAAGAGGCATTGGTGAGTCATCGGGTCCTCAGCAGAATGCTGATAAAGAGGAACTGAAGAAACTGGGCATTGTGATAAAGGACAGCTGTGCTTGTGCTTAACAGGAGCCATCAGTGTGCACTTGCAGCTCAGAAAGCTGACCGTGTCCTGAGCTGCACCAAAAGAAGCAGTGACAGTCAGTTGAGGGAGGTGAGTCTCCCCTTGTACTCTACACTTGTGAGACCCCACCTGGAGTGCTGTGTCCAGTTCTGGAGTCCCCAGCATAAGAAGGACATAGAGCTCCTGGAATGTGTGCAGAGGAGAGCAACTCAAATGATCACAGGGCTGGAGTACTTCCCCTATAGGATGAGCTGAGCAAGGAGGGGTTGTTCAGCCTGGAAAGAAGAGGCTCCAAGGTGAAGAAACCTGGGGTAGGGCTTGTGACACAGGGGCATAGCAAGAAGACAAGGGGAAAGTGTTATAGACTTGAAGAGGGGAGTTTGAGGTTGGACATTAGAAGGAAATTCTTTGTTGCGAGGGTGCTGAGATGCTAGAACAGGCTGCCCATGAAAGTTGTGGCTGCCCCATCCCTGGAAGTGTTCTAGGCCAGGTTGGATGAGGCCTTAAGTAACCTGATCTAGTGAAGGTGCCCTTGCCTGTGCAGGGGGGCTGGAAGTAGGTGATCTTTAAGGGTCCTCCTAACCCTGGCTGTTCTATGATTCTATACTTGAAACAGTGGGGGTGAAATTCCAGCTATAACATTGCAGACCCTTTGCAGCTGAAATAGTCTGGTGTGTTCATTCCCATTAGCTGTCCCAATAAAATAAGCAATAAACTGGATTTTTCTAAATTTTAGAATCATCAGGGATTGGAAGAGACCTGGAAAGATCATCCAGTCCAATCACCCTGCCATAGCAGGATCACCCAGACCAAGTCCAGGCAGGCTTCAGATGTCTCCAGGAAAGGAGACTGCACACCCCCCCCAGGCAGCCCCCTCCAGTGCCCCATCTCTCTCACTAGGAAGAAGTTACAGAATCATTCAGGGTTGGAAGGGACCACAGGATCATCCAGTTCCAACCCTCCTGCCCTGGGCAGGGAACCCCATCCTAGATCAGGCTGGCCAGAGTCTCATCCAGCCCGGCCTTAAACACCTCCAGGGATGGGTCTCCAACCACCTCCCTGGGCAACCCGTTCCAGGCTCTCGCCCNTGGATGCAGTACTCCAGGTGGGGTCTCACCAGAATGGAGTAGAGGGGGAGAATCGCGTCCCTCGGCCTGCTGGCCACACTTCTCCTGGTGCAGCCCAGGGTCTGGTTTGCCTTCTGGGGCCGCAGGTGCACGCTGTAGCCTTGTGAGCTTTTTGTCCACAAGCACTCAAGTCCCTCTCCTCAGGGCTACTCTCCAGCCTGTCCCTGCCCAGCCTCTATTTGTGCTTGATATTGCCTTGTCCCAGATGCAGGACCTTACACTTGGTCTTGTTAAACCCCATGAGGTTGGCTTGTGCCCGCTTCTCCAGTCTGCCCAGGTTCCTCTGGATGGCATCCCTACCCTCTGGCATGTCTGCTGCACCACACAGCAGTGCACTCAGTGCCTCTGTCCCTGTCACTGACAAAGATGTTGAACAAGACTGGTCCCAGGACTGATCCCTGAGGGACTCTGCTTGTCACTGGCCTCCACTTGGCCATGGTCCCATTGACAGCCACTCTTTGGGTGGGGCCATCAAGCCAGCTCTTTCCCCATCTAGTGGTCCACCCATCGTACCCCTGTTCCACCAGCTTGGAGACCAGACTGTGGTGTGGGACAGTGTCAGAGGCTTTGCTCAGGTCCAGGTAGATGACATCAGTCACTCATCCCTCATCCATTAGTGTTGTGACCCGTTCATAGAAGGCCACCAGGTTTGTCAGGCAGGATTTGCCCTCAGTGAAGCCGTGCTGATTGCACCCAGTCACCTCTTCACTATTCTCCTGTCTCAGTAGTGCCTGCAGGAGGATCTGCTCCATGATGACAAGGTGAGAAGGCTCCTTTAAGAGTAGAGAGGTGCCTGCGGTGGTGCTGCTGTTACTGTCTGCTTTGTTGTTCAGGGTCTGTCAGGAGTTTGCCATGTCAGTAAATACCATGTTGAGAGTGAAATCTGGTACAGGAATGCAATTGTCACTTGTCTGTTAAAATGTGGTGAGCACCAGTGTGCCTGACCTGTTCATTGCCGTTCTCTTTAATTCTGTCCGAGTTGGCCTTTGTGCCTGGATACACCATGCTTGTTGCTTAGTGCTTGTATCCAGCTGGGAAGTCTCCACGAGAGGTTCTCCTACACTTGCTGATCAAGATGCAGAGATTTCTGTAGTAATGCAGGAGTCAGTGTATCTGTGGGCTGGGCTGTTATTTATGGACAGAAAATTCCCAGTTTATTTTGGAACTTGTTTCCGTCAAGTTTTGGGTCACTGAGTAATTGAGCTGCAAGGAAGCTGCAGAAAGTTAAAGATACAATGACTTATTGAAGGCTCATTTCTCCTAGCAGGAATAAATATGCTCATGTGGTGTCTTTGAAACAGGCTGCAGAGTGTGCTGGGGAATTATTTATCTTTCACTCTTCATTGCCAACTGCAGAAGCACCAGGGAAGCTGAGAAACAGAGATGACAAGAAGCTACTCAATACAGATAAAGAGAAGGTATGTTCTGCTCCAGGACTGCTCATGGCTGAATTTCTGTAACAGAGCCTTGATCTTTCTCACGTGTTTTCTTTTACAAAACTGTGTTGTGTAATTATAGAAAATTCCTATTCTCTCTGTGCCCTGATTGTGCGGGTATCAGCCTTACAGGAACACCAAAGTCAAATTACAGCAGAGCAGCCGTGCCCTCTACAGAGGCAACTCCCCTAGCAGCAAATAATTTCACCCAGCTAGAGCCTTCGTTACCTGCCCATTTGGTGATCTAGTACTCCCAGACCATGCTGGGTAGGTTTCCCACACAGGAGTGTGCAGGCAGGGTCTGCAGGGTTTGAATCAAATCCACACCTCACTTAAAACCTCTGTTTCATCTTTTTTCATTTTACTCGGCAGGCATTTGGACTGTGGTTGGCTACCAGCAGTTTCTAGTGTTGTGATACTGGTATTTTTCACTTCTGTGCAGACACTGTTCCAGCCCCAGGTGAATATTTATGAGGCCTTAGCCAGGGATTGTGTGGCCAACAGCTGCTGCGTGAGTTTGTTCCTGTTCCCGAATCAGTATGTGGATGTAGCCTCCATGGGTCTGGTCACCATGTACACTGGGGGAACGATGTACAAGTACAACAACTTCCAGGTAAGAGATTTCAGGTAGTAGTGGCTGGGCTGTGTTCATTTCAGTGGGCGCTGGACATCTGACAAAAGTAGAAAGACTGGAAAACTTGGTGAAAATTTTCAGGGGATGAAATTCAAACTTGGAAATGACAGATCAGGCTGCAGTTTATATCCTGAAACAGTAATAAACTGGTTGGAGTCTTGAAATTAAATCCATTTGCTGTAATACATTAGCACCTGAAGAGTAACTCCTGACCATACAGATCGACCTGCTTAGGTTGAAGACCCAAACAAAGCTGTAACAACAGTTGGCTACAATTTCACAGATTTATTGAGGCTGGAAAAGCCCTCTGAGCTCACCCAGGCCAGTCCAGGACCTAACTAACATCACCACATTGGCCAGACCAGGGCACTAAGGGCCACAGGCAGTCTGTTCTTAAACACCTCCAGGAACGGGGACTCCACTACTGCCCTGGGCAGTCCATTCCACATTCTGATCACCCTTTCCATGAGGAAAGGCTTCCTGACATCCAACCTAACCCTCCCCTGGTGCACCTTCAGGCTCTGCCCTTTCATCCTGGCACTAGTTGCCCGGAGAAGAACCCAGTCCCCACCTGACTGCATCCTCCTTCAGGTTGTTGTAGAGAGGGGAGTAGGTTCGTTCCCCCCCCCCCCAGTCTCCTCCAGGCTAAACATCCTCAGCTCCCTCAGCCTCTCCTCATCAGACTTTCCCTCCAGACCCTTCCCCAGCCTCATTGCTCCTCTGGACCCACTCCAGACCCTCAATGTCTTTCTTGAAGCGAGAGGCCCAGAACTGCCCCCAGGACTCGAGGGGAGGCCTCCCCAGTGCCCTGTGCAGGGACAGAATTATGTCCCAGATTTCATGTGAATCAGTTTGGGAACTGGGGACATCGTCTGTGTTAGGAGAGTCCAAGCCCCGTGCTGCGTTGGTGGGCCCTTGCATATCCATGTTCCAGCAACAGTTAACTCGCTCATCTCTTCTGAAAGGAAGNCTGCTGCCACCGCGTGGTGAAGCGCACCTTCTGCTTTGCATTTCCAGCTGGATGTGGACAGCCCGCAGTTCTTAAGTGACCTTAGGAAGCACTTGACAAAAAAGAGCGGCTTCGATGCGATCATGCGGGTTCGGACAAGTACAGGTAACAGGAGTGAAAAGAGGCTCGAACGCGTGTGGCAGTGCGTGACTGTGAGCAACGCAGAGCACTACGGATCGGCCTGTTTTACCGTCCTTGTGTGCCTCTTGAGGAGCAACTGGATAGACTAATGAGAACGTCCTTACTCTGTACAGCTCCACAGCAATCAATCTTCAAATATGACTCAGGCTTCTGATCACTTCACATGCACCTTGGATTGCAAATGAGAGATGTAATAACGTGCTGCTGCTGGACACTCAGGCATTCCTTAGCTTGCACGGTCTGGGCGACAGCGCTGTAGGTTTTAAGCGGTCACTCTAAATGTCTCAGGTATCTGACAAACACACACAGTGGCCAGGTCACCGGCACAAAGGGTTCTGGGTGGTCTCATAGTCACTAAGCCTGGTCCGGCAGCTTCTCCCTCTCACCCAACTGTCAAAAAATGCCATCAGCAAGGACAGCTGGTGGGAGCCAGGCTCCTGTTTCAGTAAGGAAAACCAACTGGCGATAAAAAGAAAGTCACAGCATAATGTCAGTGGTTTTTGCCTTTTTAAAGTAACAAGATGCTTGTCTTGTTGTAATGTGGCTACAGGCTTCAGGGCAACGGACTTCTTTGGTGCTATTTACATGAACAACACCACAGACGTGGAGATGGCAGCGGTTGACTGTGACAAGGCAGTGACAGTGGAGTTCAAACATGATGACAAACTGAATGAAGACAGTGGAGCCTTAATTCAGGTGAAAAACTGCTTGATTCCATGTAACAACATCAAACTGTGAGTAAGAGCTGCTGCAGCTGGTGTAGGACTGATGGGCACAAGGCACAGCTTGCCCTGGTGCTAGTGACATGACGTTGCTACTATAAAATAAAGACAGAAGTAACAGTTGTAAGGAAATTCCTACCTGACACTAGCAGTTCTCAGTACCTCAGCCCATGGTTAGACGCAGGATGTGGGGGTTAGCAGCACCTCCCACTTCATTCCATAAATTTAAGTTTTTTCATGCAAAAAGAACCACTCAACTTTTCAAGATCAGGAATGGTTTCTGTGTCATTTTAGCCAAGAGATAATGACTTCTTACCAAGCCCCTCAGCTCATCTGTCTGGCAGCTTTTCAGACGTGGGTATTTGAACAGGTCAAAGTCTGATCTACAAATAGCCAGTCAGCAGTGTTTGAATGTTATGACTAAACGTGTGCACGAATAAGCCTTTCCATCAGTCATTTTTTAACGCTGCAACTTCTAGACTTACGGATGTCCCTAAAAAACAACAAGGAACACTGGTCCTGTAGATGACAGAAGCACTGAGCAGCAGTGCAAGGCCAGGCTCCCTTTGCTGGCTCTAGCACTTTTAAAATCAATAATGAAAGTGAGTTTTGTCCTTTGTCGCAGTGTGCTGTTCTCTATACATCGATAAGTGGGCAGAGACGACTTCGCATACACAACATCGGATTAAATTGTAGCTCCCAGTTAGCTGATGTCTACAAGAGTTGTGAGACAGATGCACTGATCAACTTCTTTGCTAAGTCAGGTACAGTGACAACAGGTCAATTATTTTCATTTCTTTTCCACTTGGGAATGGAGGAATGGGAAGGTTGCTGCAGTGATGAGCCCAGGGGAAATCGGGGTTGGTACTCTGTGGCTCTAAGGCTGCAGTGAGTCCTGGCCTTACAAGATTGAAAAGGCAAGCAGGTTCCCTGTTTTAGACGCTGCCATGAGAGTAATTCTTGGCAAGGGAGATAGAAACTCATAATGCACTGAACTCCTGGTGGCATGAGAATGGAAAGGGGCATCGTGTGGGTGGTGAATACTTTCTCTTTCAAGCAGCATCCTGGAGACTAAACACCAGCTGCAGGCCTCGGTTTAGTAAAAGAGATGGTAGCAGAATGGAGGGATTTGATGATGTGTATCCCCGGCACTAACAGGCTCTTACTCCTTGGTGTTTGCAGCTTTTAAGGCCGTTCTCAGTCAGCCTCTGAAGGCAGTCCGAGATATCCTGGTGAATCAGACTGCTCACATGCTGGCATGTTACAGGAAGAGCTGTGCCAGCCCAGCGCCAGTCAGCCAGGTAAAACTGACTCAGTTCTCCCCAGCCAGGCTTAGCCACATGTGAACCACCACCCCTACCATGTCAGCTGTGCCAGAAAGGAAAATTGCTGGGCAGGCTCTTCCTGTCCTTTCAAATACAATGAATAACGGACGGGATTCCACTGCAGCAGTTCCAGCTCACAGAGAGAACATGATCACATTCTTGTAATCATTATTTAATAATCAGTTATTAAAATGTCACTGTCTGAACATAATGTCTTAGGGTGCAGTCTGACTTTGCGTGGAGGTGTCTCAAGGGTGCTGGAGCAATGAGACCTGATGTCTTGGTGAGGCTAAACTCCTGTGGTCGGGAATCATCCACGTTGTTAGCTCACAGACTTAGCAAAGGGCAGTAAGCAGCTCCAGGAGCACCATTATATTCTGCAGCTTCAGGCCTCTGTATTGTTTTCAGTCACTGTGCGATGTTTTCAGAACACTTGGGAAATCTAAATGAACCAGCAGTTTTCGTGTCTCTGCAGAAGCTGTCTCTGACAAGTGTCTCAGTTTCAAACATCCACAGACAGCTGACTGAAATTCTGTCAACTTTTGCATTTAACCTCTGCTTTTCTTGTAACTCAGAGTGTTTTTCTCCTTTTCTCTCTTTGGGTTTTGAGGCACTGAAAAGCCACCAGCGACGGCTCTGTCACTTTGTCGAATGACAGCCATTTTGTACACGAATGGTCAAGTTACTAGAAAAGCCAAAGGGCTGATGATACTGGAGGCACCTGATTTCAGTAGTCCTGTCATGGCCTTCTAAACTGCTTTTTCCAGTTCTTCCCTCTTGAATGTAATGCGTAAATTATTAGCACTTCCTAATTCTATGACTTAAAATTCAAGGTTCCAGCAGTCTGTCTGTTAGTCATTCAGAGCTGGTTTTTTGGTAGGTTTCTTCTTCCTCTGTAATCGAATAAAATGAGCAGTGCTTTATTTCAGGATTTGCTAGTAATAAACCTTCTCTGCAGCTCATCCTCCCAGACACGATGAAGGTGCTGCCGGTGTACATGAACTGCCTGCTGAAATGCTGCGTGCTGGTTGGCAGACCCGAAATCCCAACCGATGAGCGAGCTCACCACAGACAACTGGTCATGTCCATGGGAGTGGCTGACACACAGCTGTTCTTCTACCCCCAGCTCTGGCCCATCGTGAGTGTTTCTCTGCACATCTTTTCATTCCTGCTGCAGCTGGTTCCAGTACACAGAGATTCTGTAATCGTGCAGGAAAGGTTCTGTCTGCAGGAGCAGGTGTTAATTGAGGACACTGGATTTCATTCTGACTGAGCTGGAGCTGTTACTTGAACTAAAATGAGGAGGGAGGGTGGAACCTCTAGTTTAATGGACAATGGAGTAATGACACTGTCACTGATGGCAGCACCCTCTAAGGGTTTCCCAGTACTTCTAGCAGGTTTCAGCCCAGGCTGATGAAAGATGTCAGCTTCACTAAAGAGCAGCACTAGGGTGCAAGTATCTCTGCTTCCGGCAGCTGTTCCTGTGCACACAGTGTGTTCGCTGAACAAAGAAGAGGTTGAAATTCTAATTCCTCCTAACTAGAAAGGAACTTTTCAACAGATACTTCTTAGATTTCAAATAGAAATTACCAAATCATGTGTATTTCTGCAGCACAGTCTGGATCTGAGGAGCAATACTGTCCCAGCTGCAGTCCGCTGTTCTGAGGAACGACTCTCAGAAGGAGGGGCCTTCCTTCTGGCCAACGGTCTGAGGCTGTTCCTGTGGCTGGGAGTCAGCACTCCACCAGAGATCATCCAAGGACTCTTCAATGTGCCGTCCTTTGCACACGTCAGCACGGAGGTGGTGAGTAGATGAAGATTAGTCTCTTTACAGGTCAGTAAGGCCAGACCACTCAAAGAAGCAAACAAGGCAGATTGTTACTGCTTATTTAAAGGCAGGAACAGCTGACCAGCAGAAGGTATTTGGACACCAGAATTGCCTTAACGCATATTAGGTTGTAACAGGCTTCTGCATTCTGAACACTTACCTGGAGAGAGGCTTTCTCAACGTTTTTAAATCCAGTTGAATGTGCATTACTAAAATTGGAACAACCCCCCTTGGCAATGATAGGTTTCTCCTGGCAATGAATTTTCACATGGTGATGACGATTTTAAACTGAAAAACAGCTTAGGAGTCTTCAGATGAGAGACGTGTTTCTGTGCAGGAAATCGACAGTAACTTGCAACATAACTATCAGCAGCTAATTTTGTATGAATTCAGGGATGTAACTGGAATGTAAGATCCTGCCCTGCTGTCATTCCAACAGACATCCCTGCCCGACCTGGACAATCCGTTTTCTAAGAAGCTGAGGTCAATGCTGGAGCATATCCAGAGCCAAAAGCCCTACACCATGAAGGTAATTTCCCTGTGCCCCAGCTCGTGCCTCACACCTGATCACCCGTGCACCAGTGCTGGCTTAGACCAGACTTAGCAGCAGCTGTGAACAGTTCCATGTGTCCGGAATTGTCCCGTAGGTCAGTGAGCACTGCAGTGGACACTGCAGGCACAGGCATCTTCAAGGTGCTCATTTCATCATGGGAGATTTTCAGAGGCAGTCAAGTCTAAAGGTTACCGATTTATTCTACAAAGTTGAACTCCCTGTAGCCTCTCTTGCCCCTCTGTTCATAAATACAGCTGTGGGAATATGGAGGGAGATGTATTAGGTTTGGGATTTCCTTTCCGTCACCCCCTGGCAGTGTACAGCAATAGAAACAGGAAAACCACACAGCCGTTTCCTATGACTGAATCCTAAAAACCTGGGTCTCTCTTCAGCTGATGATCGTGAAACAACGGGAGCAGCCAGAGATGCTTTTCCGGCAGTACCTGGTAGAAGACAAGAGTATTTACGGAGGTGCCTCTTACGTGGATTTCTTATGTTGTGTTCACAAGGAGATCTGCCAGCTGCTCAGTTAAGGAAACTTAACTAGAATTTGTCTGTTTCTTTCTGATTTGCAAGAGAGACAGTCACCAGTGCCTGAAGGCTGGCCCCCAGCTCCATCACAATGGCCATTCTGCTGCGTACCAATGAATCTGCTCTGTGCTGCTCTTGTACAGTCTCATTTTGCACCGAGTGGTTACCTATCTGCTATGTGTTCAGCTTACTTGTTCAGCAGTAGAATAATAAGTGGTGCTGCACTCAGGTAGTCACCTTCTGGAAACCCTGGCTCCACATGAGTTGCCAAATTTCCAAGTGTGCACTTATTAAAGTATCATTTAGAGAGTTTTTCAATGATTCCTTTTGCTAGTCCTAACTTGTATGAGAGTCGGGAAAGATGCCGGAAAGTCTCTACAGAAAAGGGAAAAACCCCAGCCACACAACTGCTTTTCCAAGCATGGGCGTGCAGCTGAGGCAGGACAGTACTCCTGTACCCCTCCAAGTACTTTAAACACTTCCTTCAGCTATAGCTGCTGATCCCTAAAGAATAACTTGCTGTCCCTGGAAGGACCAAGGACCAGGTGTTACCTTCTACAGCAACAGAGTGCTGGGACACCTGCCACTCCCAGGGTCATCCCTTTAGAACTGGACTCAAGACAGTCTGACAGCAGTGGACGACAGGGAAAAACAGCTCAGTCCTCCTGGTAGAAGTTTGCCCACTGCTGTCACACTGTGATGGTGCAATGAGCTGGGTAATTTAGCAAACTTCATTTTACCAACTGCACATTTTAGATTTGATTTAGAGCAACTGCTGACTGCAGCCTTGCCAATACAACAGGTAAACAGCTGTCCCTCAAGTGCAGTGGCAGGTGAGCTGGAACTCAGCTGACACATTTAACCAAAGGGTAGTTGTGGTGCTATAAAAAGAAATGCTTGTTTACTACCACTGCTCTTACAGGGATCTCTGCTCCCGTGACTGACTCAACAGTCACTGCTTTGCATAATAAGCCTCTGCTACCAGCAATATTTAAGGCAGTATTTTGGAAGCCAAATACTTCACCAGTCTGGATGTACCTCCAGGACCAGCCCCTCTGCGCAAGAGGTTCAAATGGTTCCAAACCTTAACATCAGCCGTTACAGAAATTAGTTTCAAACAAAGTCAGAGGAAGAGCTGGGCCTCGTTAAAAAAACCAAGTGCCTTTAAACAGGGTGGTGTTGCTCCATTGCTGCAGTCAGCCGAGCTGTATGTCTATATCCAAGAGAAGCAGCCACGCCGCTCACTGCTTGATTTGTGTCTTTTGTACTGACTAAGAGCTTCTAAAGGAAGTGGCTGCGTGACAAAAGGATCCAACTGCAGTCAGACAAGCACTCTGCAGCTGAAGACTGACCCTTTAAAAAGCATTTGTTGCCATTCCAAAATGAGGGTACTGTATAAAATGACACCAGCAACGTTGTGTGTAAAGAAATAAGTATTAAATATAACTGTCATGTGTGTTATTCTCTTGTATAAGACATTCTTTACCTGTGCATTATCAGCCTCTGCCTTCTAACAAACAAGACCTACAAGTGGATTGAGGTTTAGGACAACAACAGAAACTGGCTTCAGGTAACTACTGTCCCTGCCCTTGCCTGCAAGACAACAGGAGAAGTCTATCACATTGACTTCAAGGCCACTCAGAACCAGATGAAGCACAGCTTATTCATCAGAGCACCAGCCTCTCATGAAAACATAAACTAGTACCAGGACAGGGAAATGCACTGAGAGAGGGGCACTTGCAGACATCACAGATCTAAGTGCAGTTCTTGCTCCAGGATAAACAACAGGACTGTTAATGTTCAACTCGTATTTACAGCAGACAGATCCTGACTGCTTGCTGCTTCACTTGTGACAATGACCCTATTACAATGAGGTAGAGGAAGCTTTCCTCCATCTGTGTGAGGGGTTCCCCTGAACATGAGAATTCCTTGCCTTCTGCTCAGTGCTATAAGCAGTCCCCCAGGACATCCCTGAGTCACTAAAGATAAAGCACTGGTGACCAGTATCTAAAGCCAGCTGGATAGCATACTGTGGGGCCTCTTCATCTACAGCACCCTGTAGTCCCAGGCAGTCTCCCACTCCTGCTGAGGTTGTGAGATCGGAGGCTCTCAGGGTGGGAGGGACATAAGCATTCCAAGAACACCAGCACACTACTACCCCTCTCCCTGTGAAAAGGGAGTGCATCTACCCCACCAAGGAAAGAGAAACTTGTTTCCTGTTCCCAGGAATAATTTTAGAAATTTAAACAAAATAAAAAACAATAGAAGTCTATTTATTCCTTCTGCTCCTGGGTTCGATACGAGTTCAGAATAGGTGTCGGTACAGGCATGGCACTTTCTTTTCCAGGAGTTAAGAACTGTATTTCACACCCATTCTGTCATTAATCCCAGTCAGCCCGAACCCAGAGTTCCAGAGAAGGGAGATGCGATGGTGGTGGTCTGCTGTCAAAGGCAGAAAAAGTGCTGTCAGGTACAGGACCTGCCCGAGGGTGAAGAGATGTGCCAGGCTGCTTGCTGGAAGGCCAACTGTCACCACTTGCATCAAAACCATTTTAGAAATCATCTAACTTTGAGTCCTCAGAATGATTCCCTTTAACAAAAACAAGACTAAGGAAAAGATTCACAGATGAGGCATAGGCAGGGGAAAGAATTACTAACAGTCATCAGCGGGTAGGGAAGCCTCCTCTATGGGTACCTCCACGTCCACCTCTGAAGCCACCCCTCTCACCCCGAAAATTAGTTCTGTTCCTCTCTCTACCCCTTTCTCCTCGGCCCGCTGAAGTCCCTCCTCTTCCTCCTCCCCTTGGAGCACCACCTCCCCGGTCAGACTTTGATTTAGGTGGTGGTGATTTAGGCCGAAGTCTCTCGATCTCTTCAGTACAGCCAGTGAGGTGGGAATTTGGAGCTGTGAAGTATGAGGAATATGTTTCTGCATTGAAGTTGCTGTTTGTGAGGGTGGGTCCTACAGTCAGCCAACCTAGGGAACAAAACCAGAGTCAGCAACAGCAACAAACCTCCAGTGCTTTTTGCCTTGACCACTACCACCCACCTACAAGTCCCCTGTACTGACTGGCGTGGAAAGGGTACTGCCAGGGAAGCTGGAGTTGTTGAAAAGTTCAGACGTCAGCTGGATACTTCAGCTGTGGTTTTGTTTTTAAATTGCATGCAGACACAGGAATATCACACTGTTGTTTCACATGAGCCCTTCCCCACTCCTTCCCAGTTGTTCTGACACCAAAAGACTGTTCCTTGCCCTTCTGGGGCCAGGCTAAACTGGGTTAGTAATTTCATCTGCTTTTACAAAAATAAACCACAAACCACTCCCTTCTCCCCTTTTAAAAAGGCACCTGAACTCAAATTCAGCAATTCAGTCTCCGGGGGGCAGCAGTGGTAGAGTAGCCAAGAGCAGGGCACGCTGGAAGTACAACAGTGCTGTTAAGCCTGCTTGGTATGAAAATAGCTCACCGAGTTTACTGAATCTGTTTATGCCCAAACATTCAGTGGGCACTTCAGAACCAGCAAACGTAAAAAATAACGACACTGACTCAAACCTGCATGACCCTATGGGACGTTAAGGTGTAAGAATTCACCTGCAACAAGCCTGAGTAAAAGTGTCTGCGTGCAAAACCAAACAGCCACCCTGTACGCGCAGAGGCAGCCAACAGATTAACACTGACATTTATAACATTCAAGCCGTCAAAGACCAGGAATGGCCAGTGATCACCACTCCATAGTTGCACGAGCAGGACAAACTGCTGTAAAGTACGCAGGTAACCTACTGCTCGAAGCAGACACAGCCCCTATAGCAACTGCAGAATAAGAAACTCCTTTTTTTTGAATACCATAAGCATTAGTGCCCACATGCAGCAAACCAGGCCACAGACAGACTTCACCCACTCATCCTCTGGCTTCCAAACTATTAACTTAGAAGAAAACAGCGTTACACACAAGTGCTAAGAGAACCTAAAGCAAGCATGGATTTAACGCTTCTCCATTTACATCATCCCCCCAACTTATTGGTAGAAAGAGCTTAAGTTCCTGCAAGCTGTGCAGAAACCAACACTTCAGCAGCAGGTCAAGTGTGATGGCAACATGGCATCAGCTCTAAGGTCTGCACGAGGCTTTAGGGCAGAAATGGCCCTGACAACACTGACAACCGAGTCTCAAATGGCACCAGAACAGATCTGATTCTTCTGTGCTGAAAGTCCTTCATCACTTACGCAGGATAGCGTCAAAGGCCTGACCAGCAAAACAAAGTGTTTTACATGGGAGCCATGTATTTCTGTGCTCTGCTTCTCACACCAGACATCTACCAAAGGACCAGCACTAAGCTCACTGGGGTTTCAGATCAGTTTAGAGAAAGATCCATGCCTGGACACTGGTCAGAATTATGAGCAGATAGTGCTACTGCTGTGTCTCACACACAGGATCATTTCCTAGCTCTGATAACAGTGAGGTGACCTCCACATTAAGTCCAAATATTGAAGTTCAATAGAAAGCAAATACCCAGATTATGAAACTTCAGAGGCTAGAGGTTATAAACTCCAGTATCCCAGCAGAAAGCTGAGCAACTGGAGCAATTAAATTAGAGATAATAACAGAGAAAGCAAAGGTCTCACTGTTTGAGCAAGTATTTACTTCTGAAACACAGTATTTACAAAACAGCTTGGCACTAGGCAGTGTTGAACTGGATCTGTGACTTCTTGCTCCCAGACACAGGTTACAGTATCTATTGTTATCACTCGGCAAGGTTCCAGCTAATGCTTCTGCCACACAGCTGAGGATTCCCTCCAGGACACTCTTGCTGCACACGAGACCTTTAGTTCTAGCAAAACTTTCTGCTGTTTGAGCACAAGAGACACAATATTGTCACAGTGCTGGGAGAACTCACAATCTCTGCTGATGAACATCAGACTGGTTAATTATCCGAGTGGGAGGGAAAGAAACAGAGAATGTCTCCACTCTGTAGATTTTCTTACTCATGACAGGATTTCCACTACAGAGAAGCCACAACAAAAGCGCATTCAGCCCCCTGGGGTTCCTCACCTCCACTTCCCCCACATGGAATTACACAGTTACTCAGCTGGTCCAAGACCTGGCAGAACAATTAACCATTATTGTCCCAGCTTCTGAAACCCATGAAGTGGCCTCAGATGATGGAAGAGAGTTCTTTCAATAAATCAAACAATAAATAATCCCAGCAGTTACCTGGTCGAATAGTGCTATCCCTTCCAAAAAGATGAAGACGTCGTCGCCCAAGGCAGAAGTGCTCAATGATGTGAAAAATCTCTACAGGTTTTTCTATGTTGCCGATCTCTGGCTCTTCTGTGATGATGAGGTCAATGTCTACGTTGGCATGGATAAAGTCACCATCTGTACTGCGGCGCACGGTTCCTTTAATGCCCATGAGGCAGTGCTCCTGCACACACAGAACACACAACAGCACCTCTTTCAGCACAGCTGTCAATGGTTTAAGCACGATGCACAGAAAAGGAAATTCTGGGCAGCATAAATCCTGCTCTGGTACAGCCTGAAGCCCAAAGCCTGACCAGGAGCAGAAGATGCTAGAGATTGCAAAGAAGCCTTTTGAAAGACAGCAGTGTAGTTTTAAGCTGTGTGGCTTCACCGACTACCCCAAGTGTAAAACTCAAACTGTGGGCTGGGCATCTTCAGATATAGAAAGTTAGAAAGTTGGAAAGGCTAGGAAAAGGGAAGAGAGTACAAGGTGGTGACAAGATAAGGCAGTATTTACTGATTAGGATTAATACCTGTATCAGTATTCTGATCCTAGCTTTATTCCTACAAGTAAATTTCAAAGTTCTCAGTGACAGAGCAGACAGTAAAAATACGATGCATTCTTCCACAGTTACAAAAGCAGCTACCTAGATCCTTCTACATCTAGAAGTAGGCTTCTAGTAGATCCATGTCAAACCACTGCAGCAAACAACCCACTACCCAACAGTCAATGCACCCTCAGTCACTTCCACCCACATTACAAACATTCTCTAACTGTAACACTCATTCCTTTCCTCTAAAGCATTGCAGATCCATCTGAGTGACTGGCGAATATAATCTACACATGAGGAATCACTAACTAATGCAGGAAGAAGATACAGTTCTACACAACCTACACTCAGACTTCTGTCTGAGGGAGTATTAAGCTCAGAGGAACAATGCTCCCAGTGTCAGACTCTCAAGCGCCACCAAATGATTCTTAACAAAAATTGCAGGCAAGACAGTGCAATGATTCCCAGGTTTCTAGCAGGGAAGGCTTGTAGAAGTTAGAGAATAAAGATGGAATGCAAAACAGGTGACCGCTCCAGTCTGTGCACTTGGTCAAGCAGAACCCAAGCTGCAGGGGTTTCACTGCTGAGCAAGTTTACACATCTAGCAAAGCCTCCTAAATCTGGTCTGTAGGAGCACTACCTAAACCTTGCATTTCCACAGCACACGAAATGCCACATCAGTACCCTGGGTTCTCTAACAGGTGGCACAGCACACAGCCTCCCTCTAGAGATGCCTCAGCTAATTGTATCAGGACAGCACTTGCTGTTGTAATCACAGGTGGGTACAACTTGCACAGAAGTTTTCAATGCTTACTACAAATAATGACCTCAGCCCAACACTTGCTCAGTAAACAGAAGACTCCTCTAATACCAGAAACTATTCTCTACCATTTCACAAAGACCAAGTCCCTCCCAGATCCTCCTGTCTTAGTTCTAGCTTCTCCCTCATGTATGAGCTGCACGTATCTGCAATGCTAAAGGCAACAAACCCACAAGGTTAAATAATACCCAGCGTTGTGAAACAGCTTCAGATTAATGTAAATGCAAGTCAGATTCCACATATCTTAAGGGGAAGTTTCTGCTCCTAAAATGGCAAATCTGAGGGTGATTAAAATCGCCACAGCTGCACCCACATGTATTGACTCAGGTCACAGAAGAGACAGCAGTTCCTCTCACCCTATAAACCTGTTTGCTGAAGTCTACGAGCCTGCTCTCCTGAAAGCAAATCACCTACAGCCGTGAAACCCCAAGCCTTTCATTAACAGAGACAGGACGGGAACCGAGCAGAAATCGAGTTGAGCCTTTACCTTGGTTCTTTGGAAAACAGCCTTAGGGTCTAGCGTCTTGGTCTTGCCAGGATTATTCTTATTGGTTTTAATCCAACAAATGTCCTCACATCTTCTGTAACCCCACTTGCGTAGACACTAAACATTGCAGACAGATAGAATAGTTGACACCACACCAAAACTTCAGTAAACCTCAACTGAACACTCAATGGTAATGACAACACAAAGCTGGAAGGGACGTTGGCCGCAAATGAATGGAACTGACCGTACCTCGGTTTGCCAAGCTGCCCCCAAAAAAGAGGTTTATATGCATCTTGACTTGTGCACACATCACACACACATCCCTCCTTTTCTTCCTTGCTCTGCTATCTAATCTCTGTTCTCTAAGACCTAATCAATGCACTGCTCCCCTGAGGAGCTCTATACTCACTTTTACCTAGTGACACTTAACATTTAATCAAAATCCATCAGTGCAAAACAAGGATCAGCTGCCTTGGCCCTGACTCTACTCATACAGTCCTCCGGCAGGTTTCCACATCGTATAAAATCCCATAAACAGGAAGATAAATACTAACAGCCTTTGCTTCCATTTTTCCTTTTCCTTTAAAAAAAATGCTACGAAACTGCACACCACCAAAAAAACAACCTCACAGGAGTTTTTAATCCTTAACCCCTTATGATTGGTCAAGGAAAGGGAGCAAACAGGGCACTCACAGGGTCACAGAACCATCAAGGCTGGAAAAGATGACCAACATCATCAAGTCTAACCGTCTGCCCTACAACCCCCATCACTAAACCAGCTTCTGAAACCCCATGTCTATCTACTTTTTGAACCTTCCAGAAACGGTGCCTCCACCTCCTCCCTGGGCAGCCCATTCCTCTTTCTGGGAATAAGTTTTTCCTAAGATCCAATGTCAACCTCCCCTCATACAATCTGACCCCATTTCCTCTTGTCCCATTTTTGGTCCCTAGGAGGAAGAGGTCAACCCCCGCCTCACTGCAACCTCCCATCAGGTAGTTGTGGAAAGCAGTGAGGTCTCCTCTAAGCCTCTTCTTCAGGCTGAACAGCCCCAACTCCCTCAGCCTCTCCTCATCAGACCTGTTCTCCGACCCCTAACCAGCTCAGTTGCCCTTCTCTGTCCCCTCTCCAGCACCTCCATGTCACTCTTGTATTGAAGTGCCCAAACTGCCCCTCAATACTCAAGGTACACCCTTACCAGAGCCAAGTACAGGGGCAGGATCTCCTCCTTCGTCCTGCTGGCCACACGATTTCTCATACAGGCCAGGATGCCACTGACCTTCTTGGCCACCTAAGCACACTGCTGGCTCCTGTTCAGCTGCTGGCAATGAACACTCCTGGGTCTCTCTGTGTTGTGCCCAAGAACTGTCCAGCTACTACAGATGTGTCCATGACTAAAACCCATTTACCCAAAAAAAGCTACTTTAACCAACCTCAGGATGAAAAAGCCGATAAAGCAGGCAAGTAGTAACCACGCGCTTTCCACACACTGCTTTAAGAGAAAGCACTGCTCAAGCAAAGCACAAAATGCTTAAGTGCAGCAAGAGCCAAGTGGAAATCCTTGCTGCACTGTTGCCAACACAAGCACTGTTCCCCTGGTGCATGGAAACACTCAACCTCCAAGATCTCATAGGGGAGTAAAACTTGGCCAAGCTCCCTAAGAGTAAACCTACTTACAGTGCAGGTGTTTTCTGGCTCTCAACTCTATTTCTCTGTGAAACAGCAGCATATTTCTACTAGCAGGAGTATGTCTAACAAAAAATTATGTAAGACTTCTGTTAAATAAAATGACCTTGTAAATGCCCTTAACATAGCATCCTGCTCCTATGGCAGCCTGCACGTACCAAACCCAGGGGCAGCAGTACAGCTCTCTAGACCCCATAAAACTATGCTTCTTCAAACAGCCACAGCAGCTCCACAAAAAAAAACCCAGCATTTAACTGGTTAATACCAGATAAACTTACTTAATCCCCTTTAAATTATGTATTCTTTGCCACAGTAACAAAACATCTCTTGGCAGTTCCAGCTGAGACTTGTGCACATAAAAAGTCAAGGATAAAAATAAAGCCTGAAGTCCATCCATGGTAAATTGAATTAAAACATCATCTTACCACTCGGCCAAGATCCAGACCCTCGCCTGAACCACACCAGAGAAACACAAATGACCTTGGGGCTGCAATCTCTTCTATTTCCAATTTCATGATCTAAGAACAACAGTAATACAAGCGTTCAAATATATATCACCCACTCTACCAGAAACAATAGTTGTTATGTTCTGACATGTTATCACAGAACCAGCAGGAAGCACTGTGAGAGGAGATGCCACTCTGGGTACCATTCAATGCTGTCATCTCGGAATTGTTTCTCAGAGAAGTTCCTTGTTGGTACCCACATGCATGTGTTCAGCTTCACCATTCTCTTCAACATAAATCATACCTGCATGGAAAATTCTAGCTTTAAGACTAATGTGACCCACATGAATAATTATTTCCCCCCAAACCTCCGCTTCATTTTATCATTTCATTGGTCACAAAGAGATTTAATAGCAGAGCAAAAGTGTTGCTCTATTTCCCCTGGAGTTACTCACATGGAGCTTGTGAAGACCCAGTATAAAGAAAAAAAACCTAAACCCAGCTTAATTTCTATTGCTGTACAGGAAAGACATCCTTTCCAATTCTACTTTCAGGAAAAAAGCAGCAAGAATTTATCAGGACAGCAGTTCAACTCTGACAAATGAGTAACATTCAGCATTAAGTAACTTCAGCTGCAAAGCATCTGCTACTCATTACAAGTTACAAAGATTCATCTGTAGCCAGGCTAACGCCAAATCAAGCTTCATTCAGTGCCTCTAAGAAGAAAAATAATGCAGTAGAAACCACACTATGATGATCTAACTCCCCAGGGGAGGAATCCTGCCTCCAACATTCCCAGTTTCTCTGACAGGACATAAAAACTTTTCTTGCTGGATGTAACAGAGAGGGAAATGTGGACATTGCCTGCTTCTTACCAGGCTTGCATCACCAGCATGGGTGTTTTTCCTTTCAAATTCATTCCTTAAACCTAGTTTCCTTAACTGTATTTTGTTTTCCTCATCCTTTTAGTTTTCACTCTGGTTTTCCAGAGCTGGCTTTTTTGTAAAGGAGTTCCTTATCACCACAGCTTGAACACTTTCCTCTTCACAAGCACTTATGTCCAGTACTACAGGTACAACTTGAAAAACTTTTCTCCAGCTCAATTCTCTTAATATTTATTGCAGCTGAAAAGCACCCACAGTTGTCTCAAACAAGATCACATCTTGCAGATTAGGATTTGTCTCTCTTCCCCAAAGGGGTCAGAAATCAATGCGGCTTCAAAAAAAACCCTAAATTTATTGACTCAACAGTAACAGATCACAGAGATGAGAAACCATTCCCACATGTCTCGGTACACCACACAGTAGGGTTTCTCTATTTTCTTACAACTCGTTCTATTGCTGAACTCCCCCACCCGATGGGTAAGGTGGTTACATCAGTAAAGCACACTTTTGCCTACAAGGCCAGCTTTCTGAAAAGTATCCCTCAATCATCTGAGAATTTCAATGAGGGAACATTTAGAATTTCAACAGCAAAAACTGAATAAAAAAGTCATGGAATTTGAGAGTAGGAAAAAAACTCTCCACTATTACTAGATTTAAGTTTCCAACCAGGCTTAGGGAGAACAGAAAGGTATATTCAATTCATTAAACTCCTCAAAAAAGTCTTCTAAACACACTTAGCCTGGGTTTATGCACAACATAAAACCCAGTTTTATTACAAATCTAGACTTAAAAAAAAAAAGTCTGCCAAAACCTGACCCATATTTTCCTTAAAACATGCCTCAGGCATTTTGATACCAAGTTAAATTCTCAAATTATCTGCTCAAATACATCTATGAAATCCTTTTCACAGCAAGACAATTTCTTACATCATCCCAGGTCCAGCATTTCTCATTGGCAGTAATGCCGGTCTCACGGTAGTACTCTTCCAGTGGTGGTTCCAGCAGGATCACATCAAATTTGGACTTCAGTTCCCTGATATCAAAAGCTTCCAAGTCTGCCTGTAGGTACCTGTTGAAAAAAATGATGACAGGTTGTCTGCACAAGCTGTTAACAGTGGTTGGAAAACTAACTTGCTCCACCCAGCACCTCTGTGCTGCCAGTTCAGGGCAGGGTCTCCTGAGTGGTTCACACAGCAGAAACACACCAAATCCAGAGATGACCAATACATTCTCACTTCACCTGGGCTAGGTGCAGGGGAAGACACTAGCATTTCAGAAGCAAACTCTCACAGTCTAGCCAATGGACTTGTATTTTGTTTCACTTTGTGAAGGTGGGATCTTTTGAGAACCGCCATGTATTATGTCCAGAAGATCCTGAACAATGGCCACTTGATCACTTTTCAAACAGTGGAAAAGTATTTCTTTAAACACAAGCATGATTCCCCACTCCTGGATTTTGTTAAACATACCACAGTAAAAAGAATACACTGCCCTCCCCTCAACACCTTTAACCTTAGAAAGAAGTGACTAGTAGACCACCACCTCCCACTTCCTAGGAAGTGCTACTGCATCAGGAAGCATTATTAATCCCTTAGGGTACCTACTGTTATCAGAAGGCAGTGTTTGACTATTATCTTTCCCCATTCTGTGTTTTAAGGCTGAGAACACCAAACTACACCCAACTTCAACACAGCCAATTGAGCTTTGCAATACATATCTCTCTTGCTCACACAACTATTTTAGAGATTTTCACGTGACTGTTGTGAAATGGTGCTGTTTTACTCAGTACAGGTTAGGACTAGAGTCAATAGCACTGTGTTCACATTCAGATAGGTTCCAGTTCCTGGCAGTCACACACTGTGCTTAGGCTGCACCTAATGCTCTGCAAAAACAGAGAGGGAATTAGAAATCAATAGGACAAGCACTTCCCATCAGACTATACTTGCAATGGTCCTGAACTATGGAGAATCATCTGATATAACAGCTGGACATCATGTTAAAACCATGTTACAGCTAAGGTTAACAACTAAAAAATCAATTTTTTTAAGCTTTCCTTGTTGTAAACTGCTTGGTGGTGTGAGATGCATTATCATGTGTTGCTTTCTTAGTTCCCAAAGCCTGCAGTCTCATCAGTTAACAGTTAATCTGTGCATATGACCAGGAATAGAAAAGGTACATTCAGAGCAGGTGCTAAGGATAGAGATTTGCAAAAGCAGAGAGAAGATTTCAAACAGGGCTGGAGAAGAAAAGCATTTTCCACAAGAACACTTACATGGGAGGAGTGTTAGATTTAGATATCAGCTCATCCTTCAATCTGATGAGCTCTCTAAGTTTTGGATATTCTTCAAACCTATCTGCTAAGCCTAAGAAGAAGAAAACATGAAGTTAACAACTACTTACAGACTAAAGCTGTTACCAGTTCAGCACTGTTCAGTGTTCTGAATAGGTTCAAATGTTAAAACTTAGCCTTGTTTTGCTGTTAGAACAAACCTAGCCCTTCAAAGCAGTTTTTCGTTTACTACACAGAAGTCTCCTGTCTTCACCTAGCTAATTCTCTTCCAACAACAGGAAAAAGCTGTATCTGGGTGTTCTGCAACCACTACTTCCCCACAGGCTTCTTGTAGGGTCAGGCCCAGTTAAAAAGTAGCAGCTAGACAAAGATGGATGCTGATGAACAGCCATCCTGGCACAGTTTGTCTCCAAAAGGCCAGACTGCCTGCAGCTGACACATTCTCTTCCAATGTGAACATTCTTAAGAATTTGATCTGTCCCTTCCCCATCCTTTATGCACTGAAGCCCAAATGCTTTTCAGAGGGTGCTACACCTGAGCCAAACCAGCTCGTATTTCATACTAAATACCCAGCTGTGTTTCACAGAAGTATTTGCAAAATACAGAGAGAAAGCAACCTAACATCCTCAACAGTAAAATAAAACCTCTCTGGGCTGGCACTGAGTCTTACACCTGACATAATACAGAAAACTGTTGCACAAAATTGCCCAGGGAGGTGGCCTGCATTTTTAAAAAGGCCAGTAATCACCAGGCACCCATTCTGGGACACTGGACCAACCAGACCTTAGCATCAGAAAGTACTAATAAAGTAAAATTTCAGTAGTAAGTCCAGTGACTGGCTGTATGAATGTAAACACTAACAGTAACACCCTCTAAACTCAGTAACATGTTAGGCCTTCTAGCAAGCAATCCGCAGTTAACACATTTTAGCTGGCAAACATTATCCATATTGCTTACTTACATTTCATATATCCCACACTTCAGATGCTATCTGCACTCCTGGAGGCAATAAAGCCCAGGAAGCTGCTGAACTGTACCTCAGCTATTCAAACTTTCAAAAGGTTTCAAGATCTGCTCACTTGACTCATTTACTTCCAAACCACACACTTTAGGTTCCAGGAAGTATTACACCAGGAAGATCTTCCAAGATGAAGCCAGGAGCAAAGAGTATCTTCTAACCAGTGAAAAATAAAATCATTCCTATAAATTTATACACAGATACGTGTGCATACAGAGACAATGACTGTGTATATACTCATCTGCTTTTTCCCCTAACTGCTCAGTTTTAAAGAGGAAACAAAAAGAGCTAAAATGAATTCTCTTCAGCTAGTTACTGACTGTGACATACCAACATCTCTGATGAAGTTCTGGGGTCTGTGTCCTGTATCCACAAAGTGCTGGCAGTAATCATTGTGTGGATTTAAGCTCTGAGTACCCTGTGAACAAAAGGGAGGTCAGTGAGGTAACTGGACACAGGGTACCTGTGTTAGGCTGACAAATGTAACAGTTACACATTTCTTTCTAAGACACCTTTATAAATTGCACAAGACCTTCACTGTGTTTTCAGTTCAAAACCTGGTCTAACATTTGCACAGCTCACTGCAAGGTGACCCTCATGTGTAGCCAGCTCAATGGAAATGCTCCTTATAACCTAACTTGCATAGCTGTGAATTCAACCTGTAGAGCTGCATTTCAAACACTATTAACTGCACAGCTTAATGCAACTATGACAGCTTGGATTAGATTTCCAATTGCAGAAGCAGCTCACCTTAAGAAAGGTACTGGAATCTTTGTAAATCTCTTCTTCATAAGGCAGGTTCTCTTCATCTTGCTGCAGCTCTACTTCATCCTTGGAAATAAAGCAGATGTAAAATCAGGCTGTTTCTCTCTTGTACCCCCAAAAATTCACTCCTTGGACTAAAGCAAATGCTTTTAAATTCTTCTGTAGTAGGAGCTTTAAACATTTACATCTACTTGTTGTGGGTTGAAATACCTGAATACAATCACCTTTAATGTTCCAACATTAGCAGGTTAAACAGTCTTCTCTAATCTGTTAAACTTCACACTTTGCAGAAATAGGACCTGATAGAACCCAGTATTCCACAAGTAAGGAATACTTGTATTCCTTACAAGTAAGGTGAAAAGCTGTTTTGTACTCTCAAGATTTACAAAACCCACTGAATTGTATTGCAGTTTTTTCTCTCGTTAACGTCAATCACCAACTCTTCACTCATTAATCACACCTCTGGAACAGGGAGATGGGTCACACTGACATGCTCCGAACAGCCAACAGAACCCAGTTTTCCCAGAGTATATGTTATATATAAACAAACTGCTGTGCACTGTCTTCTACCACATGTACACAGGCTCTTTCACACAGCACTGGCACCACATAAGTCTCAAACAGCTTATGTAGTGCTTCGTGCAACAAGAACAGTCTTAAGGCCAAAATCCTCTCAAAAGGCATTTTAACAGACTAAAATAAAAGGATCCTGGCTCGTATCAGCAATAGTGTGGCCAGCAGGACTAGGGTGCAATTCTCCCCCTGGACTGCACACTGGTGAGGTCTCCCCTCGAGTACCAGGGGCAGTTCTAGGCCTGAAGAAAGAGATTGAGGGGCTGCAGCGGGTCCAGAGGAGCAATGAGGCTGGGGAAGGGACTGGAGGGAAAGTATGATGAGGAAAGGCTGGAGGAACTTGCGGTGTTTAGGCTAAAGAAGAGGAAACTCAGAGAGGACCTTCTCCCTCTCTACAACAACCTGAAGTGAGGATGCAGTCAGGTGGCGGTTGGGCTCTTCTCCGAGGCACCAGTGCCAGGATGAGAGGACAGGGCCTGAAGCTGCACCAAGGGACAGTTAGGTTGGATGTTAGGAAGCCCTTCCTCATGGAAAGGGTGATCAGACCCTGGAATGGACTGCCCAGGGCAGTGGTGGAGTCCCCGTTCCTGGAGATGTTTAAGGACAGACTGGCTGCGGCCCTTAGTGCCCTGGTCTGGCCAATGTGATGATGTTAGGTCCTGGACTGGGCTGGATGAGCTCAGAGGGTTTTCCCAGCCTCACCAATTCTGTGAAATATGGACTGGATTTTTCACAGAAAACAACTTCTCCCTTACAATGTGTATTTCACATCAAAAAACATAGAATCTATTATTAATGCTGCCTCTACCCTATGCCACATCAGCAGTGTGAAGGCACAATGTTCTCCCCTAGTTTGATCCCTCTAGCTGTTCAAATCTCCAAATTAGTTCAATATTCTTTCACCAACTTGCAAAATGCCTGCTGTGATTCTCAGGTCACAGATTTCCCTTCCCCATTACTCAGGTAAAGAACTCAGAAATAAATTAGCTTTTACTTATTTAACCAAGCTAGAAAGAGGGAGCTAACTGTTGCAAACAGGAACAGTGTTTACAAGGAGAAGGAACCAAACAGCAGGCAGGCAGCCACGAACATCTCTTGGGAAAAAAACAGCTGAAAGCTTGAGTTTTACTAAAATCTGCTGATGCTACCATGAGCTTAACACCTGCTTCCCCTCTTCTGGCGTAAATCTTTGCCTGCTGATGATAAATGCTTGTTAGACACCCAAACCTTTCAAGGGAAAAGGACAGTTTCAAAGCAGGGACTGAAAGAAATTAACAGTAACACAAGACATCAGGTTTTCGTACATTCATTACCCTTCTTTTCCAAATCTACTAACATGGCTGAGTTAGGGAACCCAAACCCACTTCAAATACTCATGCGTATATACTGTACTTGTTTCAGATGTCCTGAGATACACTGAGCAAGTAATAATTTAAATAATTCAACCAAATAGGATGTTTTCAGCCTCCAAAGCACAGGCATGAACTCCCAGTTCACCGTTCATCGCTTGCAAAACACAGGGTCTATCCCACGAGGCGGGCAGACAGCAGACTGGAACCTCAGATGGTTGTGTACTGCATGTAAGGTTAAACCTTCAGGACTCTGCCACAAACTGCCATTAACACCAGGCACCTACAAAGGCTCAATGTGAGAACACTCAAGTGGGGAAGGAACAGAGGCAGCTAGCTGAGCTCCCTAGTCTGCATTCAGATGATCAGACTAACCCTGATGCAACCATCACCAAAAGTGCTGCACAAGTTTTTTAAAACCAGTGTTCAACTTTCTTAGCCTCAAATATCTGTCATTCATTTCTGCCAGTAATGCTTCTCTCAGCTGTCTCCTACCTCTCTGGTTTGCAGGACAAGCATACAGTTACATCTAGTCAACAAACCAAACTCACACCACCACAAATATAAACCAGCACTTCTGTTTTGCATCAAATGTTCCTAAACAGCTAAGATTAACAGACTTCGTCTTTCATCTCAAAAACTGCTCTCACACTTCCCCCATATAATGAAAAAGTCAAACCGCTCAGTGTCACCTTCCATTTCAAACACTAGAAACTGCCAGAAATACTCCACAATACCCAACAATGTTTGCTTAATCAATATTTCATGCCCACATCCACACACTCCACACCAGCAGACCTTGTGCCATCACAATGCATTGCAGAAACTACCTTGTGATTGAGGATGACAGAGCACTGGAAGGGGCTGCCCAGGGGAGTTGTGGAGACTCCATCTCTGGAGACGTTTAAAACCCACCTGCTAGGTGATCCTGCAGGGGTATTGTACTGGATGATCTTCCAAGGTCCCTTCCAATCCCTAACAGTCTGTGTGATTCTATGATGTTGGACCAGCACAGTAACCATCTTCCCCAGCAGTTACAGCCACCAGCTCAGGCTGCAGCTACAGCAGCTGAGGTTTAAGGACACAGAACTCACAGCAAAATTTAAGTCAGGACACAGCAATTTCCAACCACTTTAGAAGGATTAACTGATACCATTAAATAGAACCCAACACTGCAACTCGTCGGGGTTTAAAGACTTACAAGTTACATCATAAATACCTCTAATTTTCCTAACAAACACGACAAACTTGGTCTTTGTCTGCAACACTATGGGTATGTCTATTACTCTTGCTTAAGGAGTGTTAAACTCATTCTAGAGCTTGGTACCATAAGAATCTCCTCTGCAGATGTTCTATTTAGAAGTTTCAAGTTTCTTAAAAGTCAGAAGATCTTAAAGAACAGTATTACAGAAATATTTATAAACCTGAACATAAATGTAACACTAGCAAGGCCTCCTATATCAAGGATCACTATTTTCAGGCATCCAAGAGAAAGGAGACACTGCATTATTTCATAAATACCATGACCTTGATTCTTAACCACAGAAGAAAGGTTAGAAGGGGAAGGGAGGATATATGTCCCAACAAGATCACCACATAAATCAGAAGGACAACAGTTTGATAAACGTGCCTTTGTTTAACACCCTTTCTCTGCAAAGCACCTAAGTGAAAATATCATGCTAGGAATGAAACAAGAAAGTTGTCAAACAAATCCCGGATGAGCATTTGGAAAACAAAGGGCAAATGCTTCCTCTTCAATGAGCACAGAGACATTCTGAGTTATTTCTTTTAAACTGAACTTTTCCTGGATGTTTTATGTACTTAGAGCCTACTCCAAACCAAGGCTCTATGTCCACTCCCTCAGAATCCCCTATTTCTTCACTCATACAGAACTGCATCCCTTTGCATTTAGCAGGCTGGAAGACACCTCCCTCACTCTGAAAGCTTTCCTTCCAATATGAAGAAATTCTGAGTGAGACTTCTTTATTCACATGGACACTTTACATTCCTTCACATACATTCCCTGCACCACTATGCCCTAAGTTCACCTTCTTCTATGAGCAGCACTAAATTAAGTCTCTTTAGCTGTGGGTTCTGGTGTGTTTACAGCTCAGTGCACCTAAGCCATGTTTGAAGAGAAACATCTATGGTCCCTCTCTTAAATCTCTGCAGTAGAAGACATCTATTGTGAAGAATCTAAAGCACTGCACTGGTTGTTATTTATGTGCACATGCATACATTTCTGAAGGCCCTGAGAGACATGTGAGCACCAGAGAAAAGTAATTTTTTTCTCCCTTCTTACCTTATACTCTTCAATCTCCTCCTCATCAGCTTCTCCCTCATCTGGGTATTTGCGTTTTGCATTTGGTGCAGATGTGTCATAAGCCGCCCTAGAAACATTAAACACATTCCTCATGCAGAACATTTTCTGTCCTGAGAGAACATTGCTGAACTCTCTGATAATACACTTGACTACATGCTTCTGTCACCAGTTGAAATTATTCTGTAACTTCATATACAAGAACTGTTCCTCTCTCAGTGTATGTGAGACCCGCACAACCTCTTGTGGACAGGACTCCTGAAACAGCTCATTTGACCAACAGGCACAGGTTGTTTTAACCCACAACATCAAGCCTAGTCACACAAAAAAATTATTTACGAACGAGATTCACTCAGCACAACAGGCAAGGCCCACTCAGCACTAACTATCCTACAGATCTATTGTTCCCCAAGAACTCTGAAGGGAATTGCTTTCAGCAGAAGTACAAAGGCCCTGGGCCAAGGAGCTGCCCGGCTCTGGAGCTACCCCAGGTTAGCCCCAAAGCAGCTCTGTAACGGATGTCAAATGTTTGCTGATTCCCAAACTGCTACTGGACCTGGATAACTAAACTCTGCAATGGTCATATTCAATGAATTACAGCATTTTATGTCACTGAATTGTATGTTTTAAATAAATAATAAGATTTTGTTTAGCTGCTCCTATTTCAAAGACTCTCACCCCTTTTAAGGCCCCTGGTTTCTAACCAGAGCTGCTCACGGTCACCGACCTGCACGTCTCTCTCGTCTCGGCGATCTCCCGCTGCTCCTCCTTGCTGTTCAGCACAGCCCCGATGCTGTCTGCGTTTTCGGCTCCCAGCTAAACAACGGGAAACGCAAATTCGATCACAGGACCGTTGAGCGATCAGGAAGCCGAACGGGCGCTGCCCGCCTCTTCCCGCCGCAAACAGACCCCGTCCGCAGGCGCCTCTGGCACCGCGGCACCGCGAAGCCGCGTCGGGCCCGCACGCTCGAGCGCCGCCAGCAGCGCCCGCTCCCGCCCCGCTACCTGCTGTGCTAGGAGCTGCCGCCGCAACTTCTGCCGCTCTCGGATCTCCTGCAGACGGCTGTTCATCGCTTCCCGCACGGCCTCCGCCTGCAGCCACCCCAGGCTCCCGCCCGCGCGTCACTTCCGAACCCGCATGACCTGCGGCGGCGGCAGCGTGAGGCCGCGGTGGCGGCAGCCATTTTGATTGTGGGCAGCGGGGCTTCCCCCCAGCGCGTCCTGTACGGGCGGTTGCAGTGCCGCAGCCTGACTGGGTGGACCGTGACGTTCTGCCTGCATAACTCTGACCGTTCCGGTTTGAGGAGCCCTGCACAGCCTTCAAAGCATTTTACATCACGTTCTTTGTGTCTGTCCAGCTTCCTCTGCTCCCCTTCTTTACATCACAGGCCCATTCTCATTGTGACAGCTGCTCACGCTACAAAAATAATAAAAGACCAAAATAAGGCCACTCGCTGCCTGGATTGGAAAGTTGTGCAATAAAGTTCCATTCCCAGCATCTCATAAAAAGACAACGTCACCAAGGAAAGAAGAAACATAACAAATTACCCCAGTGGTTGTAATCAGTGTTTGCCCACCTGAAAACCACCGGTGCTAACTCTCAGGCCCAGGGGTTGGGGTGACAACCAGGCAGTCACAGTTCAGCTGTCAGGTGGAGCATAGTTCCCGTGCTGGGCTCTTGGTGACAGACACCATCACATTGGCAGAAATGGTGTTTCAGTGGATGGTTTAGTGGTTGGGGACTGTAGGGCAGCCAGTTGGACTTAAGAATCTTGAAGATCTTTTCCAGCTTTAATTATTCTATATTTCTATGTGTGTGGGGGTCACCTTTTACAGGGCAAATATAAAAGCATGAAAGGTGCTAGAAGAGAAGGGAATAAGAGCAGTGCAGAGCAATGCACAAAGAACTGTCTCCAGCTGCTTGTATTTCTCAGAGACAGAACATCCTGGAACCTTTTAATGTTTAAAACCCAACAGGCAGAGGTGTTTTTATATCTCCTTAGGGAGACTGTCCTATCTATGGAAATCTTCTGGAAAAACAAACGCTCTCTTGCCCTGCCACACGCTTCTTAGACACTGTAATGAATCCAGCACAAGTGCCTGCACAGTAACAAAATCACTTCCTCCTTGCTGCAATCTGATGAAGTTTGAATGAGCCTGAACTCTGTTTTTAGACCTGGTTGCTAAGACAAGCTAATCCTTACACATGCTAGTGGCTCTGAAAGAAGTTATACCATTTACTCCCACTGTTTCAAAAGAAAGTTGATGTTTGCACAGGCTGCTCTCTGCCTTTCTCCTGATCTGTGCCTGCTGTGGTTTTGGCTCTCTGAGCTTTATTTTTCTTCTAAGTATCGGGCCAAATTCTGCCAGTTTGCATTCAAGAGCTTCACATGCATCCTTGATCACTGATATTGGTGGTTTAATTCCATCAAGATTTGCTGTGGCCTTGAATGTTTTCTTTGAACCATAAGAATGCACTCCTCTAAACCAGCCTCTGTACCATGCATGATACTATTACTGATATGGTGTCAAGCCTACAAATACGTTGTGCAGGGAATGCATCAGTCTCCCTGCGCAATGCACACAGAGCTTTGTGGTACTTAGATTTCCTAGTCTCCAAACTAAATGTTTGTTGCTGAAATTCATAACCTTTAATCCATATGGATCCAAGAGAAATGTATTTCAGACTGTCATGAGCAAGCTGAAGTTTATTTGCTTCTCCTCAGCAGCAGCCCTTTGTGCTGAGAAGGCTGCTGTTGCATTTCTTTTCACCTTCCTATTCCATACTTCTGATCCTTCTGCCTCCTGGAATCTCTTTTCATCCAATAGCTTCTTCCTGACTGGCTGTCCCCCAAACTGGCATTCAGCTGCAGATAAAGGCTTTACCAGCTCTGGATCAAATACAACCAGTACTAGTTTGTGCTGCTCAGGGATCTCAATCTTTCTCCTTTTTTTTATAACTAATGACTTAATTGAACTGTCATCAGCTCTGATCCATTATCCAGACTTTTTCCCTTCAGAGTTATGAATCCCATTTTTTTTTCTCATTGTGTTTTTATTTAACTGATTACTCCTGAGTACATCACCTTTCACTTCTCTTTATTGGCTTGCATTCTCTCTCTTTTAAGTCTTTCTATTGAGGTAATTTTGAATTCAGATCCTGTCCTCCAGCATAATTTGATCTACTTCCAACTTTGAGTGCCTGTCTCCAAATGCAATAAGCTGACATAGCTTTGTTTAAGCATTTCTAGCATTACAAAGTATTTACAAAACACAAACCAATAATGGTAGAATTTCACACCCACTTGGGCCCAGTGTTACTCTGACAGAGGGGTGTGTTGATCTGCTGGAGGGGAGGAAGATGCTGCAGAGGGATCTGGACTGGCTGGGTCAATGGGCAGAGGCCAACGGAATGAGGTTTAACAGGGTCAAGTGCAGGGTCCTACACTTTGGCCACAAGAACCCCCTGCAGCTACAGACTGGGGGATGAGTGGCTGGAGAGCGGCCTGGTGGAGAGGGACCTAACAGCACTGGTTGACAGCCGGCTGAACAGGAGCCAGCAGGGTGCCCAAGTGGCACGAAAGGCCAAATGGCATCCTGGCTTGGAACAGGAACAGTGTGGCCAGCAGGACTAGGGACGTCATTCTCCCCCTGGAATGGGCACTGGTGAGGCCTCCCATTGAGTACTGGGGGTTGTTCTGGGCCCCTTACTGAAAGAAGGAGATTGAGGGACTGGAGTGGGTCCAGAGGAGCAAGAATGCTAGGGAAGAGACTGGAGGGAAAGTCTGATGAGAAGAGTCTGAGGGAGCTGGGGGTTGTTTAGCCTGGACGAGACTTGGAGGACCTCCCTCTCTACAACTCCCTGCAGGGAGGTTGTACTCAGGTGGGGGTTGGGCTCTTCTCCCGGGCACCTAGTGCCAGGATGAGAGGGCAGGGCCTGAAGATGCCAGGGGAGGGTTAGGTTGGATGTTAGGAAGCCCTTCCTCACAGAAAGTACTGGAATGGACTGCCCGGGGAGTCCCCACTCCTGGAGGAGGACAGACTGGAGTGGCACTTAGTGCCATGATCTAGTTTATTGTGTTGATATTAGGTCATGGACTAGGCTGGATAAGCTCAGAGGCCTTTTCCACCTTCAATAATTATGCGATTATGTGATCCTGTGATATTCCAGTCTAGTCTGCTCCATTTAGCAGAAAGCTGCTCATTTATTTTATGTCAGTAAAAAAACACTGTAAAAGTTACAGAGAATTATGTCCGAACTGTTTAATTTGTTCTCATTCTCTCACCTTAATTGTTCTTTACATCACAAACCTCAGGCTGAATTACACCCAATGAGATGTTCAATAAATCCAGACATTTTTTACAAGTACTGAATGGAGCAAACAGATGAAATAAAAGAGAACTTTATGTCTTAATTCAAACCAGACTAATAGAAAATGGTTAGCATGGACTAACATCACATGCTTCCTAGTTTGTGTCCCTTTTCCTCATGCTTTTAGTCAAATACCTAGATCTACCTTTTTACAGACAACTTAAAGAGTTTGTGACCTCAACTTTAGGGCCTGTTTTGAGCAAAAAATAGTACCATCAACACTCAGGAACTGTGGGTTGATTTTCTGCCTCAGCCTTAGGCTGTGTCCCTACATGTTCTGCTTTAAAAGCTGAGCAGAATCTGCCAGTCTCATGTGTGTGTTCTGCAGAAAAGTTTAAAGTTTGGGTTTAAAAAGCTGAAAAGGGAAGTGTCTTCCCCCTCTCTTCTCCCTCTTCTCCCTCCTTGGTGACTTCCATCTTCTTCATTTCTCTCCATCTTGAACTGTTGGGAGCTGCATTGAGAGTGACTTCACAAACCCAGCACCACATGCTCTGGATAATTTGACAGACTTGCTGTGATTTCATGCTTCATCTAGATCATATTTCATTGCCATCTGATCCAGTATTGTACATGCCCTTTGTAACGGGCATGAAACCTTGATGTTGCATGGTGCTCACAGTATGAGAGCTGCTGCCTCTGGGCCAACTGCTCTCAGCCTCCTTACTAGCCTGGAGGTGACAATTAAAGGGTATCTCTTCAAAAGAGATTGCTTTACTTTTGCCTTGCACTGTATGTCATGTTTCTTCATTTCTCTATACATTTCTAGTTTCCCTACATGGAGTAACTCTGTTTCTTACATGTTCTCAAGCAAGAACAATTTCTGCTTCCTTTAAGCAGTGTGCAAATTGTCAAGAGAGCTGCACTACTGGAGTAGAGCTAGAGAAGCTCTTAGAACCTACTTTGTGTTCATGAAGAACTTGGATAGGTTTGTTTTAAGAACTTGCACTGAATGAGTTAAACTGCTAGCACTGACAGTGATTCCTGCTTTCAAAAATTCCTTTCTTCAACATGCTCTAGAAATGTCATAAATCACCAAAAATAGATAACATACCTAATTCAATATATTCTGTTGATAACTGTTCACACTTGACATCAGGAAACATTTCTTCACCGAGATGGTAGTCAAGACACCAGAACAGGCTTCCTGGAGAGGTGTCACCTCCCTGAGCCTGGAAGTATTTAAGAGGCATTTGAACAGTGCCCTTCGCCACATGCTTTCACTTTCAGTGATCAGACAGCTAGACTGGATGGTTGCTGTAGACCCCTTCCAATGGAAATAGTTCCATTTATTCTATTCCACTAATTCCTTGCGTGCATTTGTATAGCAACAGGTATGATACAGCTTGTTTCTTTTAGGGTAGGAGAAAGAACAACCTGGTTTACATGTTTTCTTTCACCATAGTCCGTATACTCTAAGGTAAAACTTGCAGAGCAGTGGAACTCAGAACTGTGAATATGCCCCATGGACCCCAGACAGTCTGGGCTTTTTCACTCTCATAAGGACAGAGGTGACTGTGCTGCACCATCCCAGATCACACAGGCCCACCTACCATAAAGAGTGCACTTAAGTCACTAGGATTATTCTCACAGAATAGACAATGTGCTGCTGAATGAGGTGGTGATTGTGACAAGAGGTTGGCACATCATCCTAACCTTCATTACTTTTTTCTGGAACTATAATGACTTGTGTTTTGATATTTCACACTATCAAGATTTAGATGCTGAGCCTACTCTATTACACAGCTGCAACCTTGCACACTATAGATAAGCAGACAGTGACATCCCTATTGTAACAGAGATTAACACATACTTTCTTTTTACAAATGTTCTGAATCATGGCAATTAATTGGTAATCCTCGTAAATTAGTAGAACAGTTAGCCAAAACTATCCACTGAGTCCCCAGTCCGGCCTCAGTTGGAGACCCAGAATTATTGGCTTCCCTCTACATTTGGAGAATGTCTTAAAATAACCATGGGCTTTTTCACGGCCCTGTCTGTGTGTCTGCCTCGAAAAACAGAACGTGAAGAGGAGATGGAGCACAGCTTTGTGTTGTAATGTAATGGAGTACAGCTTTGTGTTGTATTGCATCCAGCCCTGTGTTTACTCCTCGTTTTGCCACTGCCCCCAAGTTGCTCCCTTTCTCATTTTAACATGGCCCCCTTAGTGAGAAAAGGAGCAAATCTCTCATAATTACTAACTTCAATAATACCATTTGCTCTACCACTGAGCTGAATTTGATCCACTGCCCTCCAGGGCAGTTCAAATCTAATTACAAGACATCTGCTGGCTTTATTATTATTATATTTATCCAAGTGTAAAAGGTGCATGAATTTGTTATGCTTTTGAAGAACAGCAAAACATATTCCATACAACCCAGTCTTCACTTAACTCTGTAAGCACTGGGATCAAGTACCTATCACTTTCCCCGCTTTCTCTATGCTTCTCACACAAGACACTACAGGCAGACATTACGTCCTGTCATGCTTGCAAAACAGTCCCATGCAGTTACTATTTAAATACAGTACTTGTGCATGTTTTATGTGGTTATAGAGCTGCTTTGTTTCTACTAAATAGCAATAAAGGTGACTACATGATGATGCTGTACATATTATTACAGTATATGGTAGCTTTGCGTACTGGGAACGTTTGTAATCCAGAAAATTCATGCAGACACATCCTGGGCTGCATCAAAAGAAGTGCAGGCAGCAGATCAAGAGAAAGAATTCTACCCCTCTGCTCTGCTGTGGTGAGACCCTACCTGGAGGCCTGTAACCAGCTGTGGAGCCCCCAACAGAAGAAGGATGTGGACTTGTTGAAGTGGGTCCAGAGGAGGCCACAAGAAAGATCCAGGGCAGGAGCACCTCTTTTATGGGGACGGGTTGAGGGAGCTAGGGTTGTTCAGAGAAGGCTTTGGGGGGACCTCATAGCGGGCCTTCCAGTACCTGAAGGGGGCTACAGGAAAGCTGAGGAAGGCCTTTTTAAAAGGACAGGGGGTGAGAGGACAATGGGTAATCATTTTAAACTGAAAGAGGAAAGATTCAGGCTGGAGATTAGGAAGTTCTTTAGTGTGAGAGTATCACACACAGTATCACAGTAATGATGAAGCTGGAAAAGACCTTTAAGATCATCCAGTCCAACCTAAAACCAACCAAGTAAACCTTAAACATCTGACATCTAGATCATGCCACTCAGTAGTTGTGGCTGCTCCATCCCTGGAAGTGTTCAAGGCCAGGTTGGATGGGACTTTGAGCAACCTGATCTAGTGGGAGGTGTCCTGCTTAAGCAAGGAGGATGGAACTCAATGGACTTTGAGGTCTTCTTCCAACTTTTTCTATGATTCTGTGTTTCTATGATCCTTACATATTGCCTCATGCATTCAGTACTTCTTCATTTAAAATTTGTTTTCAATCTTATTTCATGCTTTTCTGGATACCTCCATAGCCGATTAGCTGGACTATTTTGCATCAGCATGGTATTTGCAAAGAATTTAAAAAAAACCGAACACCTGAATTTATAATTTATCTTCTTTTCCCAGTCTCTGATCTATTTATGCGTTTTGCAGAGCATTTACAGGTACCTGTGGCTTCCAGGAATATGCCATTTTTTCAGCATCTACATCTTAATGCTTCTTATCTAAGTGTAGAGCATACTCAGCTCAGCTCCTAGAGCTGCAACTTGTTTATACATTCCTGCCAGGGTCACTAGCCACTATGTTTTCTGTGAGGCCATGCAAATGACCCACATCAGGATAAGGATCTCACTGATCTTTTAACCCACTTTGGGTTCTTTCTCAGCCCATGTGCAACCACAGCTTCAAAAGCACCAGAAGTACAGACAGAAGGCTGTAAAGAAATACAGAAATGTTACTCCAGAAGATGGCTCCTTCTTAAATCCTAGCAAAATTGCTTCTTTTACTTTTCCTGGATTCTGTGAAACTCAGAAAGAAGGTTCAAGAAGAAAAACCTACATATACAGAAACGAAAACAGGGGACATATGGATCATTGCAATAGTCCCCACTGCAGGGAACTGCTGGAGTCCCCAGCATTGGATACTTCATAGTTGTCTGGAGAGAGTGCTGGACCATCTTGTCTAGATGGTGCTTTTGCCAAGAAAAGGTTGGACTAGATGATCCTTGAGGTCCCTTCCAACTTGGTACTTTATGATTCAAATTGGAAGTCCATTTTCTACAGCTCCCAGCACAAGTTAATGATTTGATTTTAAGGGCCACATGCGGGTTCTGTTCAAACTAACAATAAAACTTGGAGATCTGTTTCCAGAATAGGATAGAACTATTGCACTAGAAAACAATAAGTCTGTGAAATTCGGTGATTAATAAAGTTAATAGCACTTCAAATTAATGTAACTGGGTATTTGGTCTAGCAAGATTTATTTGCATGGTATTCGAATGTGCTGTGTAAAAAACTATGTTCAGAAGTCTAAGGAGCAAGAGGTAGTGCATGCTCTAGTGTAGTGTTTGTGCTAAGGAGAGGGCTATAAAACCAGGGTAAGTTATTAGATTTCATTTGTGTAGCTAAATCCATAGCAAAAATCCATGGGTTTCCATAATCCGGTGGATTTTAGGTTTTCCTTTTCAGTTGACAAAACCAGCCTCAAAGTTGACAAAACCAGCCTTTGAGGCTCCAGCCTCAAAGGATGAGTATACAAGCAGAAAGTTGGAATGTGCAATCCCACATTGCCATTAGATTATAAAAACACTAGCAAATCATAGTAATGGAATAAGAGGGATCGGAAGAGAAATGAAAGGGACGCCAGTGAGAAGTCAAGAAAAAATAAAGGATGATGAATCCAACAGTGACTATAAGAAAGCAGTTTGTCTTGCCACTAGTTAAAGGATCTTGCCTTCTTTGTGCCTTTTCTTCATCCATTGCCCTTCCACCCAGCCCTCCCCACAGGTTCTAACAGACATTTTCCACATTCTGTGGTAATGATGACGATCTAAGTGCAAATGTCTGTCACAAGCCTACACAATGCCTGCATGGCCAGATCTACAAGGGTCTAGTTCAACAGAGCAAAGTCAACACTGACCTTATGCCAATGCAGACAAACCAAATACCCAAAGACCAGCTCTGTACATAGCTCAGCACTGAAGTAATTCCTGCATCCTCTGCAACTCTGAAGGAAAAAAATCTTATTTACACACTGTGTGGACATTGTTCTTGGGTTTTGTGCAGGGCACTTAGAAATTCCAGCAGGAAATATTAGAAATTCCTTGTTCAGTTGCTGCTAATGGGAGGGTGACATCTGGGTTAGATGGAAGATGAAAATACAAAATCAATCTGGATCGACTTACCTTTCTGTGTTGTGTAATTTTCATTGCACTTCTGTTTCACAACAGCAAACTACAACATTCTGAAATAGATGTTAAGAAATGTTCTTATAATAACAATTCTGAACAGAGAGAACGCCCCTGCTACCATCCCAGACATAAAAAATTGGCAGAGGACTACGCAGATTATGTGTGAGAGACGAACTGATTCAAACGACTGCATTTATAAAGCATTGTTTACCCCAGGGAACCTTTCACATCATGAATGTCAGACGAAATTGTAGAAGGTCATATATCTTTGATCGAAGAACCAGTTGTCCTCACTGACAGTGGATGTTTTGAATAAATAAGGCTTAATTCTGCTCTGCAACAGGCTCACTTAATGTTGACTGATCTGTAGAAGCCACTTTCTGCTGAAAAGGAGAACAGAATGTGTGTGTTCTGTGTATATGTATATGTCATAAACAGTTTTCATTTTCTCTCTTAGATCTGAACCAAAATGTTTAACATTTCCACAAACATTAAGTATTTTCACAAACATGTAGCCTGCCCATTGATTTGTTTCTTTTGCGAGTGGGTTGTTTCTTCAGCATTAGCTCAGAATAAATCACAGCGCTTCCCCTAAAGGATGAACTCCATGAAACAAGGGTCCAAACCTACATACACCTTAAGCAGTCAGAGTTGGAATTGACTAATAAGGACCATTTTGTAGCAAAAAGATTGCTTGTTAAGAAATGCCATTTTACATTCTGTTTCCTCAAAATACCCTCTTTGGAATATTCTTGCCTCTTCAAATGTGCTTATTTATAGAGTGGCTACACAAACTCACCTTTCACCTACATAACAGACTGCAGCATGTATGATGCTGCATTGACCCTGTTCTGAGCATCAGGAACTAAAGCAGCAGCAGCAGCAGCTCTGCTGTACTTAGCCAGCCATGCTGAGGTGCTCCTGCTTTCATGCTGGTCTTACTCCCCATGCAGCCACATAGCACTGTACACACAGGTTGTGCGGTATCATCCTTCAAGAGGAGGAAGATAAAGGAGTACTCAGAGGTTCTTCATGGAACCAGTATACAGCGTGCTCCAAACATCATCACAAAACAACTGCATGAACAAGACTGTATGTTGTGCTAGTTTTATGTTCCTGGGTGCTGCTGAAATCACAGCCATAGGGCGAACAAACAATGTCTGCAGTCCTCTCCAGTTTTACACACAGTGATCATGTACCACATATTACCTGTTGAACAGCACAGCATGCAGATGTGTATACACTAAGAATGATGTTATCTATTTGCAGAATCAGAGCCTTTACTCAATGTAGGGGAGCTGTTTGTAAAAAGAACACTTCTCAAACAAGGATCTCTATATTTCACTGTTATTAAAAAAATCCTTTCTTATTCTGTGCAAAACTGTGATGGTTTTGAAATAGTTACAGTTACTCTGGAGATGTCAAAACTATCTCAGCTGAAATAGCATTTTTTACACTCACTATATTAAACAAGAAGTTTGGCAGAATTCAGTGTATGTTTCAGTTTTAAAGGCAGTTATTTTCCATGTCTGTGTACCCTGGTGTGAGGCCTATGGGCACCTGTGTACTGAAATCTTCCAGAAAATCAAGTTTCATATTGCCTTGCTCCAGGAAATCAGGTTTCTTATTGCCTTATGAGCTCAGTTTGTTGTACAAGAAAGTACTTCACACTTTAAAAAAGCTTTTTTCTATGATCTCATTACTGTGTGCCCTGGGTTAGGTGGTAATGGAAACCTCATCAATTCCAGGCTGTTCAGTTATATCCTGTGTGATGCAAGGTCACCCTATGACAGAAGGCCTATTCTCTCCCATATAAGCACCAACCCAAATTAATTTTGAGTCAGACTTGGCCATATTTCAAATGTCTGCTGCCTGTGTTTGTTAAAAATAATGAGATCAATGAATACAATTATTTCGTAAGAGCACTGATTTATATCCTAAAAATGTTGACTCATTACAGCCCATTTTGCGAGTGGAAATCTTATAACGAGGCCCTGCTTCCTCTTCTAGTTCTGCTTTCAGCCCTGTCTGGTGCTCTTACATCTCACTCAGTGCCCGCTAGGTCATGCGTGTAAGTTTTTCCATTGTTTCCAGCAGTTGATCTATTGGCCCCAGCACAGCTGATTATGCAAAGAAATACTAGTAAGAAATTATTGGATCGATAGTCTGAAAATAATTTCATTACAACATGCCATGCCTGGCTGTTTAGCTGCATTCTCTCCACATCGCACTTCTTTCCTTGGGGAATTCCTCATTTATCGCCTTGCCTGAGGCCAACCCTCGCTCTGATCTGTCACATCTACATTGCTGCTTGACTCCAGCCTGGTCAGGAGGCAGAGATCACCCTGGCTGGAGGGGGACTCAGGCCTTCACTTGTCACTTCACTGCATTTTGCCAACAGCTGGAAGTGCTCACCTCTTCTACAATCTGCTGAAAGCAAACTACTCAAAAAATAAAGGTAAGCAGCCTTACTGAATACAGGAAGAGAGTAATCAGTGAATTTTGATGTTGGTTTAAATGGAAGCAGAATTAGGACTGATTCTCCAGCTGAGTTTTGATTTCTTGCTATTCAGTGTTTCTGAAATGCAGGCCCGTTATGTTTGCATGTATAACCCACACACCGAGTTCCTTAATCTACTCTTGAAAACGAGTCCTGTGGTAAGTGGTACCTTCACCCAACTCATGCAAAAACAGTGGCAGGCAAGAACTAGCAAGTGCTTTTGGAAAGCTGTTCAGACAAAGGATAAACCACTCTCATGAAAGTTGTCAGGTGCACAGCACAGATTTGCTGACTGTGGTCATCAGCCAGGGACTGCCATGGGATTGAGGACCATGCGCTTCTGTGCATGAAATACAACCCAAACTGTACCGAAAGTGCTCTGCAAAAGGGAGACTTGCCATGAATTTTCAGCAGCTTTGCATAGCAGAGACAAAACGTAAGGCAACCAAATGCATGAAGAACATTTCATATTTGGCATCTTTTTAATGCCCTATCAGCTACACTAAAGCACTAAGCCTTTGTTTCTTGTTTATAAACACGTGAAGGTAAAGTCCATCCTTAAAGCACAGTGCAGGGACATTTTAGGCACCCTTGTAATTCTTACCAGTGTGATGTCTAAAAGAAGGAAGATTCTCAAAAACACACTGTCCCTGTAATGGTTACTGTGCCTTTGCTTTTTCCCAGTAACTTTGGACTGACTGAAAGGTGTGACACAGATCATGAGTTTTCTACGAGTGCAACCGAAGCAGATGTGAGTGATTTTCTACATGACACCTGTAAATGTGCCATAGCTAAAGAAAATCTGCCACATGAGCTCACACAGTTCAAACACAAGAGAAACCATATGGGGGAGACGCTTGTAAATGTTCTAGCCAAGACAGAAGCTGCAACTGAAGCGTGAGGCATACATCCTGGGAAACCAAATTGCATCAGTTCTAGCACTCCTTAGGAAAGGGCTCCCGCTGCTTACAGTGAAATTGTTATCAAATGGAAGCCAGACCAAGTCCCTAATTTGTAAATTCTAACAAAAGCATCATTTCCTCTGGCATTAACAGACTTCACATCATAATGAAAGCTAATTTGCAGTCATTAAATCTGATTAAGGCTCATTTTTCTTAGACGATTACATCAAAAATAACAATAATGATAAAAACTAAACTGTTCAAGAATGAATCTGTACATGTGGATCGTTTGATTGAATCTGAACCCTGCTTGGAGGGGAATCATGGGGTCAATTATCTTTTTTTCTTCTGATGCTTCTTTCATAATTCTAGCTACTTCCAACCCTTTTCTCCTGAGCAGTCCCAATCATTCCCTGCTCCCTATGTACCTTTTTGCAACCTCAGGCACAGACACCTCTACCCTACACAGGCGAGTTCAGTGCACGTAAGAACCCGCTGGCCCACACACCTTGGAGAGACAATGAGATCAGAATACATGAATAAGTACCAGGCTCAAAGCTTTGCCTCCAGTGTTTTGCAAGATTCATCATACTCATCTGTTATTTTTCTCCTGCACTGATCAGCAGTACCATCCTCTTTGAGGTTAGAGGCGGGAAAAAAACCTTAGGTCAGGGAAAATGAAATATTGCTGTTACTGTGGTGCCAAAAAGTGTTTACCAGACAATGAGGGAAGCCTTAACCAGTCAGGCTGAGCATACTTCTCACTGGTCCTCCTGAAGGATAAAGGCAAACAACTTGTCCTGACAGAAAAAGCATTTTTAGACAATTTAAAAATGGCCACAATGAGTTGTTTTCAGGCTCACATCTCACTTCTGTCTAATATTCTGAAAGCAAATTAAACTCTTGACTGTCCTGACAGGTTCCAAACTAATGCCTGTACACATACACACTGCTAAAAGAAACCCCAGGAAGAAAGAACAACCCGTGCACTCGTATCCACAACCAAGTGCAAGAGACACAAGTGATACCACAGTTACCACGCTGCTGTAGAAACCTCAGCAGTCTTCTTTAACCTTGTGATTCAAATACTAATTGTAATGTTGAAGTCATATATTAACCACAGAGAAAGCCAAGAAATGTGATACCAAACATGTGATACCAAACAGCAGAGGATCTGCTTTTCTTTAGTACTGCAGCTGTTTCATTGTTACAAACAAAAGCTAAAATGGGCAAAGTTATATTTTGCACTGTTTGAACAGTTTGGAGGCTGCTAAGGCCGCTGTTTATCAGATACAGGGAAAGCAGAAGGTGTACGCTCTCCTATAAACTCTAGTCAAAACATGGGCTTGTGCTGTGTTCACACAGAAACCAGATTAACTGCTTAGCCAAAAAATCAGAGAGGAGAAAAGATCCTATGGAAAGGTTTCTACAGACACTGCAGATCAAGGTGTGTTCTGTCAGGCAGAGTGGGACTTCACAAAATATGAACAACTCAGATTAAAAACAGTGGTAAATTAAAAGATAGTAACTAACAACTGAATGATACGAGACACAGAAGACTAACTAGGAGCATCCTGGTGGAAAAGGGAAATCAGAGGACCAGGTCACGCAGAACTCCGTATAGGCTGGGAGTAAGCAGATTACTATTCAGAGCACATGGGGCTAGGATAAAGCTAAACCCTCGAAGCCATTTCTCCTCATTTTTTTCCAACCCCTTTGTCTCCCGCAGACACGGCTGGGGCTCTCCAGTCCCTCTGTTTCCTAGTCGCCATTCTAGGTCGTTTTGCCCAGCTCTCCCCGCCCTGGGCCAGGCTTTGCCCAGGCTCTTGCTGCTGCTCTTTGTGAGGCTGCTGGGGGGCTCGGAGGAGCCACAGCCAGGGACAGTGAAAGTGATGTCTGGGAGGGGACCCCCAAGTGCGCGAGGGAAGCGGGATGGGGGAACCTGCGGCGGGACACGTGTAGCAGTGTCTGGGGCGGGCAGCGGCAGGTACTGCCAACCGCCCGGGGTCTGCCCTGCCCCGCAGCGAGGAGCCCGGGGGGAGGGCGCGGGGGGGATTAGCGGACGTCGCGGCTCCGCCTTCCCCTCTCGCATCCCGGGCGCGATGAGCGGGGGAGATGAACCGGCGCGGCGGGACCGGCACCATGACATGGGCCGCCTTTGCGGTGATGATGGTAATTGGGGCTATGCCCGCAGTCCTCGGGCCAGGACCGGTCTCGGCCGATCCCCCGCAACCCCTAACCTTGCCTCCCGCCACCGGCTGCCCCGCNCGGAGCGGGGCCACGCCGGCTGCGAGAGAGGTGAGAGGCGCCGCGGTCATGGGGCGAGGGGGAGTGGGGCGACGGCGAGACGGGTCGGCATCTCCAGTTCGCACCCTGTTTCACTTCCGAGATGGGTCAGGAACAGACAGGGAGGCACAGACACCTCGTACCGATGTCAGCGGCTGGGGAGGGTCTGAGCGCTGGGAGGGAGGCGGGTGCCGCCGGGCTGATCCCGGCGCTGTCTCAGGAGGTGACTGGCGATGCAGAGCCGTGCCCGGAGCACCCACCTCGGGCATCGCCGCTCCTTAACTGGGCAGCCACAGGTTAGGAGGCGGAAGGCAAGCAAAGGGATGCCTTGCTCTGAACTTCAGCTGCTCACCTAGCAGCTTGCCTTTTTTTGCCTTTTTCCTCACATGTTGGGATATCGAGGTTTGCACTTAGCGCTGGTGCTTGAACTCAGGCCGAAGACCTCGCAGCTAAACTCTCACAGACTTGAGTGGAAGTTTTCCGTGATGAGGACCTACTAGCAATTTCAGCATTCAGCCCCTGAGCAGCTTTACATGTCATCAGTACTGGCGTTACAGATATTAATATGCAGTCGGCTTTTAAATGACTTCACATTTTCTCCTGCATCAATCTCCCTACTAAATAAGAATGAAGTCCTGTCTATATCTATACTAAAAATGATCAAGTGTAATTGTTGCAATGAAAATAACAATTCCCTTCTTTGTTGTCCTTCCTGTTACATAGTTTGGAATATCACAAGGTCAGCAAGGAAGTTGATTTGTAAATACTGTTATGAATAAGCTTGTTCTCACAGAAGTTGTTTTTGGATTTGTTGTATTTTTCACTAATTCAGTTAGCGATCTCTGCAAAGGATTGTTATCCTTCTTTTCCAACAGTAGCCCTAGGAGGTGTGTGCAGAAAAGATGGTGATTTGAATAATGTGATAGTGCTCTGAATTACCATGGAGGCACCAAGGTCTGTATTACAGAATCATAGCATAGTTTAGGTTGGAAGGGACCTCAGACATCAACTAGTTCAAATATTGATCATTTAGGCATTAAAAAAGTGCTTCTTCCAAAGCTGTGTCCAGGTCCAATGTAGCACTCTCCCAAGACAGACTGATGTTATGCATTACAGATGTTTCCCTGGAAAGAGTATCAGGCAGCTGTTGCCACAGAAAACAGGTAACTAGATGGAGATGAAACAAAATTCAGAAGACTTCATGCCCTTTAATGGATCTTAGTTTGGAAAAGGATCCCGCAGTTGCTTCTTCAGTTTAGCCCATTGTATTTATAGCTTTTTCCAGAATTCTTCAGTCTAGTTCCCAAAATACTTTGAGAACACTTGGACTAATATCTTACGGTGAAGAGGAATGCAGCATTTTATTACTAAGATCCTAATCTTGCACTTTCTGAAGCAAATTCCAGAATCCCTCTAAGAAATGCCAGAAGTACTCCACGAGGCGGCTCTGGCTGTGTTTCTTTAGCATTTTCAGAATACTGCTTTTTTCCCTCAGGAAATGTAAATCCAGGTGAGCCCCTGCTAAGAGGGAGACACAGTTACTGAACAATAGCTGATACTTTCTGGTTAGAAGGTCATCAGCTTCTGTTCGGTGCAGTGTAAACCCTCAGTGATATCAGGAGGGCAAATGGCTGCCCTAAAGCTTTTATGGAGGTGTTATGAGTTGGAGAGTATGTGACTCGGCTTAAGGTTGAATAAATGTTGGAAATCAATCAAGCTGTTTGTCCTGAATTATGTTCCTTTCTTAGCAGAGGCAAAGAAATGCAAGCAAGGCAATGTGATGATGCAGTGTACAGCACACATTCACTGCATGCATTGCTTTAGTACGAGGCAATCTGTTCTCAGTTATTAGGCACTGAAACAGCTAAATATGTTCAGAGCCTTAACTGTAAATCTTTCTTTTCTAGCTTGAATATTAAAACTCTACAAAGTTCATTGACTAAACTTTTAAATGTCTTTATTGTAGGGCAGTTCCAATAATGTAAATAGAATAGTAATTCACTAAACTTCTGTGAGAGAAGAACCAAGCCTCCAGCTTATAGTCTGAACACTGGAATATTCCCCCTACCTACTAGATTGTAGTTCAGACAGCGATGGAATGTCTTTGGAGGTGTGGTTTTTTTAATAGCTTAGGGTTAAAGGAAAAAATAGGAAAAGTTAAACATGATTGTCTGTCTTTTCCTTCTGAGAAGCAGCTCTTCTGGAACAAGATAGCTGCAGAGACCCCTCATTTTTGCAGCTCTGTACCATAAAACCAGATAAACTCCTTTAGAGCCCATTATGTTCCTAATGCTTTGGTTTATTTTTCCAGAGCTCTAACCCATCGATCATTGACATGAAGAATCTCACTGCTGCAGAGGAACCAATTCAGCACATTACACACTCAGTGTATGCAATATTTATGAAACTTCTAGTATGAGGACACTTGAGCAAGGAGTACTGCTTTCTGCAGTTCTCAAGATAGGGCTGATGGATGCACCCTTTATTTGGGGTTAAAATACCAGGAGAATGTAATCATATTTTTAAACTAAGAGCTCAAGAAAGTGATGGACAACAGCATTCATTGATTGCAGTGAGCATCATCCACAGCTTTGCTGAAGTGAACAGGATTGACTTCAGCCAGGTCTGATACTGGAATGCAAGAAAAATTCCCATTGGTTTGAACTAGTGTTGGATATCTGTACTACCAGTAGCTTTGGACAAGTAGCTCATGCAAACCCATGCTCAAGATGGGACAATCTCCTTTATACGTGTTAAGGATCATCCACTAGTGTTCTGAAATGCTATAGTTATAATGTGGTTACCTAAGGCATACAGCCTGTATCAACAGGAAACTCTCACACTTGATGTCAGTTTGGAGTTACTCAACTGACTCCAAGGCAACAGAGATGAGTTATCAGTACAGGGCCTCTCTGGGGCACTCTCTCATGTTGGAACATCTTGGGAATGAAAGCAGAAATTAAATAATTGCTGTTTCTACAAATTTCCACAATTCAAAAGACTTTGGTTTTATTTAAAGCCATAATTTCAGTGCACAGGGAACTTCTTCTGATCCCTCTTTCCCAAATCTATGTTTACAACCAAATTACAAACCCTTAGATGTGTGTGTTTATGAAGAAACCAGTGGCATATCTTTACCCAACTGGCAACACCGTAAACCCCACTGCTGCAGCACCTATGTGTACAGCAGACGTGGTTCCCGTCTTGTTTGCAGTTCAGCCACATACAGTAAAAACGCTTGCTCTCAGTGAAATGTAGAAAATAAAATAGGGTTTGAAGTCACTCAGCACCTCTGGTCATGAGAATGCTGTAGAAGAGGCCAAGCACAACAGCACAATTCCTTTGAAGCTCTTTAGCTTTTTGGAGTTAATTAAAAGTTGGCTGAGAGGTTTTTCTCTCCCTGCCTTGCTGCGTGTCTCATTTTGAGCCTATATGGCAGGTGTTGCAGAGCAAGTCTTAGCAGCACCTGCTGGATAGCCTTACTGCCTTGCATTTGCAAGTGTAAGTTCATCACCTTTAAACAGTGATAGCGGATGGGGAAGACTCTGTCTTGGGCAGATACCAGGGCAACTAAAATTACCAGCCTGTTTGTAAACAACATGAATTGACCGTCAGTAACCTCAGCTAGAACATAATTAGAAGTGTATCATGTTGGTGTGTATAAAGGAAGGAGTTTCTGTCAAGACAGTAGATTTGTATTCTTCAATACAGGGCTAAATTAAGACCACAGTATGTGTCCTAGAGGTGTCTGGTAGCCCCACTTTGTGGTCATGAGCCCTTTACTTTAAACAGAGGCTTGATACCTCTGATTGGTGGAGTGGGTAGAGAGTGTGACTTTCTTAAAGCACTGCAAAGAAGCCAGAGAAGATACCAGTTCTCAGAAGGAAGCTCCTTGGGGACGTGTGTAGAAGGGGCTTGAGGTGCTGAAATGGCACAGTAGAAGACATAACCAGAGAAATTAAGAAGTGAGCAGTATCCTTTTAATCACAGTAAATACTGTGTTCTTGCTGCCTATCAAATGAAGGAGCATTTCCTGGTCATTGTAACAATGCAAACACATATATATATCGCAATTAAGATATTAACACATTGTTAGCAACAAAGATAGAGTAATGAGCAATAAATAGACACTTGGTAATATAGTGTAAAAATCATGGCCGTAAAGGACCTCCAGGATCACCAAGCCCAGCCCTCATGTCAACATCTCCCCAGCCCTTAGACCATGGCCCCAAGTGCTACTAGCTACTTGCTTTTTAAACACCTCTAGGGATGGTGATTCTACCACCTCCCTGGGCAACCTGTGCCCAACCACTCTCTCAGTAAAGAACTTTTTCCTAAGATCCAATCTAAACCTCCCCTGATGCAACTTGAGGCCATTTCCTTTTGTCATATCATTAGTAATTTGGGAGAAGAGACCAGCACAGCCTCGCTACAACCTCCTTTTAGGTAGCTGTAGAGAGCTGTAAGATCTCCTCTCAGCCTCCTCTTCTCTAGACTAAAACAACTCCAGTTCCCTCCGACTCTCCTTACAGGGCCTGTTTTCCAGCCCTTTCCCCAGCCTTGGTGCCCTTCTCTGGCCTCATTCCAGTACCTCAATGCCCTTCTGATACTGTGGCACCCAAAACTGGACTCAAGGTGAGGTTGCTCGACCTGATGGCATATAGTGATGGTCATCTTGCAGTTCCTTTTGGTCAATTTACACATAAACACAGATCTTTGTGTTATTACAAAGAGTTTTATCCATAGGAAACTAAAAATAAACTCCTGAACTGGGGTCTGTACTTTAAAGTTCAGTTATGCTGTATGAGGTATCCATGTAACTGCAACTAATTCATCTTGTGATCCAGTAACATGACTGACAGGTGCTAGAACACCATGAAAAGTTTGAGTAACAGAGAATAATTTTATCATTAGTGTGCTCTTTGATTTGTTTGCTACTTAATTATGACTGGTCATACCAGGTAGGTTGATACACACTTGAAAGTGCATCTGAAACAGAAAATACTGCTTTCTTTTACTCTCACTGTATATGGTGCTGAAATACTGAGCTAGAGATGCTTAGACTGGACTAAGCAAAATATGTTGGAGGTAGAAACCCTTCACATGGGTTTAATTCTTACTTTTCTTTTAAAAAATTGGTTTTACTTATTATTTTGCTTGAGGACTGAATGCTGGGTTTTGCACTGGACAGATTATGTTAGTCATAGCGGTAGATATCAGTACTGTCCTGTGAGGAGAGTAGGGAGTCAGTGCAACCTGTTAGAGTTATTACAACATGTGTTTGATTAACTCTGTATTAAACAGCAGGCATAATAAAAGATTTAGTATTAGTTACATGTAAACATGGGCTTCCTTTTCTTTCCAGTTTAATAGAGCATGTGAAAATAAAAAATATTTTAAGTTTCTTACAAAATTACCTTGATCGATTATCCTGCAGGTTTCCTCCGTTTAATAGTTTGTGTCTACTGTGAGCATCCTCTGCCTTCGAAACTGCTTTCCTGGAGCTTCCACTGGAGAGGCAAAGGATTTCACATTTCTTCTCTTTTTAATAGCTGGGAAACATTTCTGAGGTGCAGCGGTTATCTCTTGTGTTATCTTGTGGTGCTCTGTGTACAGGGATAAATTCTTTCACTGTTGTCACTGGGAATTCTGTAAATACAGAGGAGCGATGGAGATGTTGGAAGAGAATTTTATTCTTCATGTAGTGCCTTATTCAAGTGTTTGAATAGAAATGTTGTGTAATGTGCACTCAGGAAACACTGTCTTGATCTCAGTGGCTGTCATGCAGCACTGTGAGCAATCATATACAAAACATAGACTTATTTTTGGAGATGACATCTTCCACATGACTTTCTAGTATGTCATGAATCACTTTGCTCTGGCTGCAGTTCATGTTTCAAGTGAAAATAATAGTCTACACAAAAGTCTGGTGAAGAGCAGAAATAAATGACATTCCTGAGCCTGTCTGGATGTGACAGAAAAACAAAAAGAGAAGAGTTATAAAGAGAAAGAAACAATGTGCAGCATGTCCACAGTTTTGTTCTAAGTACCTCATTAATAATCCTCCCTTTGGATTGATAGGGATTGATAGCTGTCTCTGTAACATGGGTCGAATGCATTTTGTTTGTAATTTACTGCACGCTAAGCTACTGCTGAGGCAGTAAACAGGAGCCAAAAAGAAACACACGAAACCAAGTTGGAGGTTAATGAATTCCTCAAGTTACTTGGCAGCCGTTGGGCTTCATGGGTTTGTAAAATACACTGAACTAAATTAAAACTGGGGCAGAGTCTGAGTGTAAGCTGTGAAGAAAAAGTGGATCTACTTATTGTTATTAGTAGCAATGTTAATACATACATGAACGTAAATACAGTTAACTGCAAGCACAAACTATCACTGTTTTCTCCCATTGCTGAAAACCTTGCACACTGATTGATGGACTAGCTGCTGATTTTAAGCCGATCACAGAACAGAGGCAGATGCATTAACCAAGATTTCAGGCAGTACTAATATGCACACAGTTTGGTTGTATTTGGTGATTTAACAGAAATGGATCCTTTCTTGTTGAATGAAAGCTCTGTCGAGACTCTGCTGTAGAGTTATGACCAGCTTTTCCTCACCTGTAATAGCAGCATGTCAGCAGCTGGTGCATCTGGCATCTGAAGTAAATCTGCTATCATTTAAAAATGAAAAATTCATTAATTTTCTTAGAATTGTGTCTTCCATAATTCATAAGAAGAAGACTATTATTTTTCCTTCACTTCTTTCTGATGATTCCTCATCTTTGTAGCTTGTTTTGTCTGAGAATTTGGTACAGTCATCTCATTAATTAAACTAACTACACCCAATATTTTTCTGTCTGAGAACAAATATGAAATAATGCATTCCTTGTTTGAAATAGATGACTGACTGACATCCATGACATGCCTAACGCTACACAGGTCAGGGCAAAAGCTATGTAATCCATGTGGTCTTTGTCTGATTCCCTTAAGTTGGGTGGAATTATGTGGAAGACTAAAGTATAGCACTCATATATATATATATATATATATATATATATATATACACACACACTCTCACACAGTCTGTTCGTTTGAATAGAGATAACCACATTTAAACAATGATGTGTACTTCTATTAGATCTTAAAGTTGTGGCATCAGAAATACCAGAAACATGATGTAATTTCAGTATGAGAAGCAAAATGTTTTCCTCGTGTGAAGAACAAGGTTAACCCCTTCTGCATGTCTTTGTGTAAGAACATTAGATATGCACGAAAGCTTCACAAGAGCAGCTCTCACACAAAGCACAAAGCACAAAGATGGTTACACATGAAACTGGAACAATCACCTTTAGAGTCTTTGGTGTGGGACACGCTGAGGGATGAAGTATCTTGGAGGCTTCATTTTTTCATTGTAAAAATTTTTTTAACTAGGGTCAGTGAGACTCCGGGGTGGCAAGAATGAGTTTGAAGGTACGGTGGAGGTTTATTTGAATGGAATCTGGGGAACAATCTGTGGGAGCCATTGGGACAATAATGATGCAACAGTTGTATGTCGTCAGCTTGCACTTGGGTAAGTTTCAGCCTGAGTAACAGTCAACCAATTGTAATAACGTGTCATTATAAAGGACAATCTACTTTGCAAATCCTGAGGGCTTTTTGTGTTTGGTAATTGTTTTTTCTGTTTCAAAGTTGCTGAATGCTGAAGTTCTTCCCAGAGTCCCTCAGTACTTCACAAGAACTGTTGTGAGAATCAATATTTCATTTGAAAGCTGCATATGGGATCTGGAAAGGAGCAGACTAGGGTGTATGCTTTGCTTTCAAGCTGCAAAGGAAACCTTTCCTGACCTTTCAAGCAGGTCAGGAAAGCCTAGGGAATACCAAAACTGCCTTACTAGACATCTGGGACAGGTCCGCAAGGGCAGAAAACACACAATCACAGAATGTTAGGGACTAGGAGGGACGTTGAAAGATCATTCAGTCCAGTCCTCCGGCCAGAGCAGGATCCCCTAGATCCAGTTGCACAGGAACAAGTCCAGGCAGGTTTTAAACATCTCCAGAGAAGGAGACTCCACAACCTCCCTGGGCAGCCCCTTCCAGTGCTCTGTCACCCTCACCATGGAGAAGTTTGTTCTCACATTCATGTGGAACCTCCTGTGTTCCAGCTGCCCCTTGTCCTGTCATTAGATGCCACTGAGCAGAGCCTGGCTCCTTCCTCCTCACACATTTATGGTGTCACCCCTCAGTCTCCTTTTTTCCAAGCTCAAGAGACCCAGCTCTCTCAGCCTCTCCTCATTAGGGAGATGCTCCACTCCCTGCATCATCTCTGTGGCCCTGTGCTGGACTTTCTCAAGCAGTTCTGTGTCCTTCTGGAACTGAGGGGCCTACAACTGGATACGATACTCCAGATGTGGTCTCACCAGGGCAAAGTAGAGGAGGAGGAGAGCCTCTCTTGGTTTACTAACCACCCCTCTTCTAATACATGCCAGGATGTCATTGGCCATCTTTGGCCACAAGGGCACATTGCTGGCTCCTGGACATCCTACTGGCCACTAGGATCCCCAGGTCCCTTTCTCTTATGCTGCTCTCCAGCAGGTCAGTCCCTACCCTAAACTGGTACCATGAGTTGTTCTTGCCCGGATGCCAGACTTTACATTGCCCTTGTTGAGTTTCATTCAGTTCCCCCCTGCCCCCCTCCACAGCCTGTCCAGGTCCTGATGGATGGCAGCCCAGCCCTCTGGTGTGTCAGCCACTCCTCCCAGATTTGTGTTAGTAGCAAACTTGCTGATAGTGCGCTCTAATCCCTTATCCAGGTCATGGACAAATACATTGAATAGTACTGGTCCCAGCACTGACTGCAGAGGGACTCCACTAGATACAGGCCTCCAACGAGACTCTGACCCACTGACCACTACTCTCTGGCTTCTATCCTGAAGCTAGTTCACAGTGCATCTCATTACCTGATTGTCCAGACAACACTGTCTCAGTTTGGCTGCCAGGATGCTGTGGGAGACTGTGTCACATGCTTTACTGAAGTCAAGACAGACCACATCCAGTGCTCTGCCATCATCTATCCACCAGGTTATGCCCTCATAAAAGGCTATCAGGTTAGTCAAGCATGACTTCCCCTTGGTGAAGCCATACTGACTGTCCCTGATGACCCACTTGTCCTTGATCTGTCTAGAGACAGTAGCAAGGACAAATTGTTCCATCACCTTTCTGGGGATGGAAGTGTGGCTGACTGGTCTGTAGTTACCTGGGTCCTCCTTTTTGCCCTTTTTGAAGATTGGAGTGGTGTTTGCTTTCCTCCAGTCCCTAGCACCTCTCCTGTTCCCCACGACTTATCAAAGATGATGGAGAGTGGTCTAGCAATGACTTCTGCCATCTCCCTTAGCATTCATGGGTGCATCCCATCAGGACCCATTGATCTATGCACATCCAGACTGCTTAAATGGTTTCTAACCCAGTCTTCATTCAACCAGGGCAAACTCCTTCTGTGTTGCGGTCTGACCCTGATCTCATCTAAATGTCAGTTAGAAGCAGCCCCAGAAAGGTTACCTAATCTATAAAAGTGTAAATGTGGCCAGAATTAGGCTCTGGGTGGGCTCTTAATCACAGGAAAATTCCTGGTTCTCAGGAGCATGGGGTTGCCCTGGCAATCATCTATTTTATCCTACCAAAACACACCTGGGACTAATCCTAGCTTTTTGGAACACATGGTATTTTTGTAGTGCACATCTTCATCTAGCTAGATGATGTGCATGGTTCACATTAGTAACTCGACCCAGAACCAGAGCAATTTTGCAGCTTTCCATTTTTACAGAAATATTTTATAGAGTTACATAATATTGGACTGGTTGAGTGTCCCTGTGCGTCTGCACTGACCACTGCTGCTGGAATGGAGTTAACAGGAGCCTTTAACACTATTTAGTCATTAAACTCTAGATAATGCCTGCAGTGATACTGCAGCTGCAATACTAAGATGAAACTGTGGTAGCAAAAGACAGTTTGAAAATAAAATGCAATTTCAGCCTCTAAAAATCAATGCTGGTCAAGTTAGCAATGAAATGACATGAATATTCCCCCCAGCACCATGGTCAGTTTGCATTTTGTCAATAGGACACAAAGTGGGCTGTTGCGATTGCCTCTCTAATGTTTCTTTGGGTCACACACCAGCCACAAGCTGTGAGGGGCTCTCATGGCAAAGCTGCCCTGTTACGTTCCTCATGTTTAGTCTACTCTTTAAGACCACTAACCAGAACAAAATCCAAGCTGTTCTGTAATGTTCAATACTAATCTAGCCACACAATGCCAACTTATAAAAATGTAAGGATTAGATGAGATAAAAGTTGAGCCATCTGGAGGCTGTGATTTTGCTTATGACTTCAGCTGTCTATGTGCAGTGTCTCCTTTTCTCATTTTCCTTTAATTTCTGTTTGCCTTCCATACGCTAAGCATTTCAGCTGAACCAAACTTGTAGCAATATGGATGAGCTGTTTGGCATTTTCTACAGAAATGGCTTAAATCTGAACCCAGGCCAAAAAGCCCCAGGCAAACAGTAGCTGCAAGTTTCTGTTATCGTGGGTGTTTGGCAGAAATGTAGTTGAGTATACCATGAGGTGAACTTTCTAGCTATTATTGGTGCTTATCCAGGGGCTTCCTTTGGTTTTACATTGGACTTTGGTTTGAATTTTGTTTGGCATTACATAGAAGAACGGGTTGCTTGATAATTGTCCCTGTAGATTCAGCATGGGAAGGAAAGAAGAGTTGTTTATAAATGATCTGGATGGATGGGTATGGCTGAATAGAGAATAACGGACTAACGGATTACAAACCTCACGTAATAGACTATGAGGTGGTGTCACTGCCCTGTAGCCACAACTGTTTAGCATGACGTGTACGGGCAGAGCACAGGTACATTGTAGTGGAGCAAAGGATAAGGGTGAAAGGCCCACTAGCATCACCTCTCCTGGCAGTTTAACTGTAGTGGGATGGTACTGTAGATTTACCTATGGACTGTGGACTTGGGTTTTGTAGTTAACAACTGGGAGAACAGGAATGTATCTGGCCCTGCAGCAACACAGGCCATTGTACTGAAATATCCCACAGCAAAATGATGAGAACTGGGTCACATCTGTTACTTTTCTTTGTGCAGAAGACAATGCTGAACTGTATTGATGAACTTACATTGCTGAAGAAAGCCCTTTGTTTTCTGTTGTAAGATTTATATATCAGATAATGTTCTATTTCCTTTCCTCCCCCTCTAATCTAATCTATCGTTATTATTCTTACAGTGAAAAAGGTACAGCAAAACACATACCGTTTGCTGCACTGGGTCTTATTCCTGTTTACTGGAGTGAAGTGCGTTGTCGCGGTGATGAAGAAAATATACTGTTATGTGAGAAAAACATCTATCAGGATGGAACTTGTCATCCAAAAATGGCAGCAGCTGTCACATGTAGCTCTTCCCTAGGTAAAAAAACATACGTGTGGCTTGGTAAACTCCTTACCTTATTTAAATACAAGCAGTAATTACTCATCACTACATTAGAAAAAAAAACATTAACACTTCTTGGAGCAGGAAATTAAACAGATGGAATCATTGCATCATTAATTGCCTCAAATCCTGCTCTGCTGTGCAAGAAGCAACTAGCTGAACCACATCTACCATTCCATAATCCACAAGCAAATTTTTGCTTTGAAAAGGCTGTGAGAAAGTGTGAAGCAGTATTAATCTTTTACTTTGAAAGTAGGATGATTTCCCCTAATTTTTCTATTTAGTTCTAAATAGTTTTAAACTAGTTTTCTACTAGTTTAAAAACTAGTGACTGACTGTAGTATTTGCCCTACCAGCCCTGTGTATCTGTGAGCACTCTGACACTCTGACACCTGAGTAACACAAGGATAGGATCAGTGGAGCTTAGGAGAGCTCATTTCTAAGGAGTTTAATTTCATGTTTTCCATATAACTAGAAAAAATGAAGTGTGGTTCTGCAGTGACGTCAGAGAAACTGTTAAGCCAACTGCTTTTTTCTTTAGTTAGGATAAGGTTTTGAAGAAGAAATGACATTTTTCTATATTCTGTGTTTGATCACAGACCCTGTCTTCACTCCAATCCGGCTGGCTGGTGGGAGCAACGCTCATGAAGGAAGAGTAGAAGTCTACCATGCAGGCCAGTGGGGCACTGTCTGTGATGATCAGTGGGATGATGCAGATGCTGAAGTGGTCTGTCGGCAGCTTGGCCTTGGGTTTGTTTTTCTACCTATTTTCTACTCCAGCAGCAAAGCAAGATAATCAGGCAGATCCATAACCTGGAGTTGTCAACGATGCTCCTTTAAAATCACTGTAATACTTCAAAGCAGTGACTAAGTTTGTTTACAGATGTTTCAGGTGCAATGTCATTAATTTCAGTTCCCTGGAATTTTGACTTACAGGATCCAGTTTTCAGTGTCATGAGAGAGAGACAATTTTGTCAACAGGGCAGGCAAAGGATGCATCTCATGATACCGCCTGACTTTTTAGTGAAAACTACTATTTCAGTAAAGTCTCAATCAAAAATAGTAGGTGAAGAGAAGGAAGTTGCTTTAACTGTTAAAATCCTTACATTCATTTTCTTGAGGAGTTCAGCAGCCTCCTTGCTTTGGAGCCAGAGCACTGCTTTGTCAGAAAGGATGCATCTTAATGGCATGCCCGTGAAAATCTGTCCAGATTTGTTTAAGTTAAGAGTCTCTGAAGATAGTTAGTTTGCATATTCTGAGTAGAGGTCTGTTTGAAGTTTTGACAGTTGAGCTCATCTTGAGTAAGCATGGTCTGTAATGCAGTCACAGCAGCAGAACTGGCTTTTCTTGCTCCTCTTCTGAACAGCCACGGGGGATTTTGATACCACAGGGACAATAAGTGTTCAATATTTGAGGAGAGATGCTTGCGAAAGTGGAAGGCAAAGAGAAGAACTATCAGATCACAAAGGAAGGAGCTGGGAACAATTGGGATGAAAGGCCAGATGAGCTGAAAAAGGAGAGAACAAGGAGCAAGATGCAGAGAAAACAACCTATAAAACCAAGGAGGAGAAAGGGATTATGTCTGAGACAGACTGTATGAGAGCTAAGCAGGTCAGGGCAGGGGAGAGTGGAACAGAACTTCCCTGTTCAGCACTGATGGGATTATGATGAGGTAGTGACATTGAAGGCAGCAAACCTTGTGGCATTGATGGGTGTCCCCCAGAGTGTACTTGTTTTGTGATGTGAAACTGAGGCCTTGGGCTTCTGGTGACATCCACATTAGCCCAAAAGGATGAGAACTGTGCAGTATTTGTAAAGCTTCTACATCTGGGAGCCATGTGGGAATCAACATGCTTCTGTGACAGGAGATTTTCACTTTCACCCAGTTATGTTGTGCAGTATTTCTGTGCTGCTGGACATTTTCAGTTGGGAATACTGAACAAAAAGTCTGCCTTATGGGCTTTTTCTGCTTTTGAACTGGGCCACCATTAATAAGTCTGGGGAGTTGCTAAGCTGTGGATAGTAATGGCAAACATCATGCTCCTATCTGACCTCCTGACTGGTTACACTAAACCAATTGATTGCTTATAATTAGTGCTCCAAAACTACAGTTCTGAGATGCTTCTAATTTGATTGGGTTTCCTGAGTAAATAAATTGTATTAAGATAGTGCTATATCTTTTTGAAATGTGTCTAGAGATTTACAGAACTTCTCAAGTAATCAAGATTTCTTGACAAATGTGCTCATTACTATGAAGTGCAATTTTACCAACAGTTGCAGTAGACCAGTTAAGAAGTAATAAAAATAATCTAAATTTGCATCTTGCTAATCCATCTGGAAATGTGTCACTAACTGTACTAGTAAAGCAGCTCTGTAAGTAGCTTCCCAAACCCTTTCACCTTTTCTGTAGCACTCTCAGTTAATTTCAGAACATTAATAATATGAAATTAATAATTAAAATTATAGTATTTGATTTCAGAAGTACTTTTTACTTGATACAAACTGCCCTTGTTACTAGTGGGTTGTATTGTCTCTGCAGTATCAGAACTACTAGATTGTGCTACAATTTGTTTTCAACACAGTGTGTGCGTGTGTGAGTCATTATCTCTACTATCAGCCAGATTTCTAATGAATAAAGGTTGCTTTTCTAATGTCTACTATACAGAAACACAGACTCACAGAATTATTTGGGCTGGAAAAGACCTCTGAGCTCATCCAGCCCAGGCTGTGACCTAACATCACCACATCAGCCAGGCCAGCACTAAGGGCCAGTCTGTCCTTGTACACTTTCAGGCATTGAGACTCTCCCACTGCCCTGGGCAGTGCGTTCCAGGGTCTGATCACCGTTTCTGTGAGGAAAACATTTGTAGTAGGATCAAAATTGAAATAGTAGAAGACATAGAAGCTATGGGCAGGAATTTTCTTTCAGTATGAAGTTTGTATGTAGGCAAATACTACTCAATAAACTTACATGAAGATTATTTATCTTACACATAAAGATGTTGTAAGATACAATCATCTTTAAAATTGTCAGTAAACCAGGCTTTTGGTATAAGCCTATAATATATTTAGGGTACTGTTGGTTGAAGTAGACATCCTGAAAATAAGCTTTTTTGTCCATGTGTATTAAATTCTACAAAAACAGCTGGATGTGATAAGAATCCACTGAACCTATACTGGTACCTCAGAAAACCAAGACATTATTAAATGATTTAGATGCTTAAATATAAATGGGGTACCTAGATTTGAAATAAGCATTAAGCTTAATGTTTCCTATGGGTTGTATTTTCTTAGTTTACTGTATGGTCATTCCCAGTTTAAACCAGTTTGAAAATCACCTTTGTTTCATAACAGATGGAGGACTTTGATTTGTTCCTCATTACCTAAATGGTCAAATACAACTGTTCAGTAGATGAATGCTACAGATGAAGATGCAGAGCTAAACTAAATACAAGAATGGTGAAAGCCATCAGGAAATGTTTGCAAATCTGAGGAGCAAACACAATTTCCAGTCTTCTAAAAGTCTTGGCATTGTAAAGGAAAAAGCATTGAGCAGGCTATCTGTTTATATGTTACTTGGAATTAGAAAGCTTGTTCAGGATGGCTGTTAAGTAACAGCTTCTCAAAAGAAGGTTCTGCATACTGCAATGATGCCTTTTTGCTAAGATGTAGTCTGATGAGTATTTGAGGATGTGTTTTGCTTGCATACGTACTTCTTTAAAGCAATTGCTGATTATAACTCTTCTTTCTGCTGAGTAAATAAGAACTGCTTTTTTATCATCAACATGTTCTCCACTGTATAGAATCACAGAATCCTCATGGCTGTAAAGGTCCTCCAGGATCACCAAGTCCAGCCCTCATCTCAACATCTCCCCAACCATGACCTCAAGTGCTCTAGCTACTTGCCTTTTAAACACTGCCATGGATGGTGACTCCACCATCTCCTTGGGCAGCCTGTTCCAGTGCCCAACCACTCTCTCTCTCAGTAAAGAACTTTTTCCTACAATCCAATCTAAACCTCCCTTGACACAGCTTGAGGCCGTTTCCCCCTGTCCTATCATTAGGAATTTGGGAGAAGAGACCATCTCGCTACAACCTGTGTAGAGCTGTAAGATGTCCTCTCAGCCTCCTCTTCTCTGGACTAAAGAACCACAGTTCCCTCAGCTGATCTTCGCAGGGCTTGTTTTCCAGACCTCTCCACAGCCTTTTTGCCCTTCTCTGGCCTCATTTCAGCAGCTCAATGTCCTGCTTGTACTGAGGTACCTNCTCAGTAAAGAACTTTTTCCTACGATCCAATCTAAACCTCCCTTGACACAGCTTGAGGCCGTTTCCCCCTGTCCTATCATTAGGAATTTGGGAGAAGAGACCATCTCGCTACAACCTGTGTAGAGCTGTAAGATGTCCTCTCAGCCTCCTCTTCTCTGGACTAAAGAACCACAGTTCCCTCAGCTGATCTTCGCAGGGCTTGTTTTCCAGACCTCTCCACAGCCTTTTTGCCCTTCTCTGGCCTCATTTCAGCAGCTCAATGTCCTGCTTGTACTGAGGTACCTAAAACTGGACACAGTACTGAAGGAGTGGTCTCACAAGTGCAGAGAACAGGGGCACCATTACCTTCTGACTCCTGCTGGTGACACTGTTCCTGATACAGGCCAGGATGCCATTGGCCTTCTTGGGCACCCTGCTGGCTTCTCTTCAGCCAGTTGTCAACCAACACCCCCGGATCCTTTTCTGCCAGGCAGCTCTCCAGCCACTTTTCCCCAAGCCTGTAGTGCTGCTGGGGGTGGTAGTAATTGAAGTGCATGACCCGACACTTGGCCTTGTTAAAACCTCAATATGCAGAAAGCATCTGGTCATCAAAGCAGAGGTTAAAAATGAACAGTGCTTTTTCAAGATTAATAATTAATGTTAAAGCCAGAATTATTTTAAACAAAAGGAAAATGACGACCACTCTATGTAATGAACCTTCTGTGTGTATGCTGCTATTTGCTGAGCTCTGCCATACTCACAGTTCCTACCATGAATTGCTTCCTTCCCTTTTACAGATGTTTTTCACAATCCTAATTTGTATAAGCTTCTTCCTGTTGTTATTTCTCCCCTCCCCTTTTCATGTTTATCAGGAATCTGTACGAGTGCTAATTGTACATTTAGTGTTGTTTCCCTTTAGAAAAGAGAGGTCAGAGGTTGTTATATATCCATCCAAAGTGCTAGAAACAAAAGCTACCTTCTCTGAATCCATACAGGGAAGGAATACTTGAAGTCAGTGCCTTAAAAACATCAATTACTGCAATTTATAATAAAAAAAGAATAAATCACAGCAATATGCTGTTTCAGCACAGTTGTAGAAGCCAGTTAAAAGTGAATGATTACATCCCAAAACAACATAGTCGAGATCTGTCATGTTTCCAGTGTAAGCTGAACATGGCATTCCTGCTGAGTGTGATAATATATGGCAAATTAGTAATTAGTGTGGAACCTCACATGCAAAACTGCATGTTAGTTCATCAACACTAATCCTTTAGCTAGGTAATTTAAAGCATTTAGACAGACATTTCAGTCTTACATGTTGAAAAAGAAGAGATATTGAGAATAGTCCTAATAAAACCAGCTGGGATATATGAACCAAGAAACATCCGAGTAGAAAGAAATCAAGCCATGAAAAACATTTTTATATGAAAGATGCGATAAATTAATTAATTGGGGTGATAAATAAATTTTAGATTTATTTATTATTATTTATTATTAAATTTTAGATTTATTTATCCTGCTAGATCACTACCAAGTGTTAAACACTGCAGAATATCTGTAACACTGAAACAACGGAGCATTTTCAATTTGTATAAGTTCTTGTGCTCCACATCCTCTGAGCTGCCCTGAAGAGCGTAACACACACAAGGCCACCACGAGTCTGCTTTTTGTTCTTCTTTCTAACACTGACTGGGCATACAACGAAATCTCTTTGCTGTAGCATGTACATGACTAAATGGGGCACAGTCACCTTTACCCACTGCATCTGTGCACCTGAGGCTGCGTTAATGTGCTCTGAGGGTTACAGATGAAATTCTCTGCAGAAATATGTAGTGGATTATTTTCACCACACAGAAACAAATGAAAATGAAACTTAGAATCCTCATACCCAAGCTGTACATCTATAATCTCTTCTAGGAAAGCTATGCTTCATAAAAAAAGGGTCAGCATAGGAAAATCTCTTAGGCACAACGTGATGGAAATCAATGTTCTAAAAACGTTTGAACAGTGGAAATTGTCTTTTTGAGTCTGTCCATGACCTCAGCTGAGGCTGGACTGTGGACCCACACCACACAGATGGCATCCCAAGGGTCACACTACCAGTTCCCAGTGCAGCGGCTGTCTAAGCAGTCCCCTCTGCTATTTTAGAAGCTGGATATGAAATGTTTCAGCTCTTCCCATGGAGACACAGGCCCTTCAGCTGACTTGCTCTTGACTTGGTGTTTGTTATGTTTGAACAGGGGTATTGCCAAGGCGTGGAGCCAGGCTCACTTTGGAGAAGGCTCAGGCCCAGTGCTGCTGGATGAAGTGCGATGCACAGGGAATGAACTGTCAATAGAACAGTGCCCAAAAAACTCCTGGAGAGAACACAACTGTGGCCACAAAGAAGACGCCGGTGTTTCTTGCACACCTCTCACAGGTACTTCAGTTGCCAGTAATCACACAGGAAAACTGAAAAATGCAGAGTTCACAACTCTGGAAAGAGCATTTCTAAAGTTTGCAGATGCACAAGTCCCCACAGTAATAAAGTGTCCTGGCAGTATGATAGTGAATCAGCTGTTGGCTGTGGAAATGCTACCAGTTCAGAGGATCTTACTACTGACGCAAAGCCTTGGTTCTCAGTGACCTGCAAATTGCCCCTTGTTGTGCACAGAGTGACTTAACCGTGCATCATGGCTCTCGCTGGCAGTGAGCGCTGCAGCATAACAGTGATAGTGAATAACTGAATAGACAAAGAGACGTTGTTTCTATAGTGAAATCATGTAATCAGGCCCAGACCTGCCGCTAAAGGTTGGGGGGTCGATATCTTGTGCTGTTTCCTTTGCACTGAAGCAACTGCATTACGTATCACTTCCTAGCTGACTGGGTGCATTATGGCATCTCTCTCATCTCCTCATTAAGTGGTATCTAGCAATCAGCACTAAATTCAGTGGTCTAATACTCTCATCCAGTACAGTAAATGCAATGTTATTGACTTTGTTTTAGAACAGTAAGTGGACCTAAGAAAAACTGACTCTTGTTTTTGTTTTTCCTTACTTGTTAATGATGCAGATGGTGCATTAAGACTGACAAGTGGGAAAGGCAGTCATGAGGGACGCCTGGAGGTCTATTATACTGGGAAGTGGGGCACAGTCTGCAATGATGGGTGGACAGAGCTGAATACACAGGTGGTTTGCCGGCAGCTGGGATTTAAGTAAGATTACTTGGTATTAGATATCTGACTACTTGACTTGAGAATGATGACAGCTACATGAACCCTTCATTATCCAAGAGTCTTTTTTTAATGTGAGATAAGTGCTTTATAGAAACTACTGAGATAAAATCCATTAGAACCTGCTTCCCTCCATCTCAAAACAATATTTATGGCCTCAGTGTAGGTAGAAGAAGAAAAAGCTTCAACTGAAGCTGTGATTCAGCAGCCTTTTCTAACAAAATTCCTTCTAATCATCTCTCTGGCTAGCTGAGATCAATGCGCATGCTATACGGAAAGAACTATTTCTTACATTCTATTTTGCCTATAGAAGTTTGAGCCTTCAAAATCTTTGCTTGCCAAACAGTTCTTCAAAATCACATTTTCCAGATACAAGTTCTTCTGGATCTAGCGTAGAAAAACCCAGAACACCATTATGTATTGCAAAGCAGATTTCATGCATTCACTCAGCACTGCTTCTTCTAGTGACTGTGGCTAAAAAGACAACCCTTTCACTAGGTGACTGTTCCTTTGCCTTCAGATTATAACAACTCATACTGAAAAAAGACCTTGATCTCATTTTTTCCCCAGGCTGTGACATTTAAATATATATCTAATACTACTAACATGCCTTAAGTATCAAAGTCAGTGAGACAGCCATATGCTGGTGGAAGGGAGGCCTTTCTCAAAGCTGTTACCTTCTCACATTTGTATGAATGCAACAGCAATTCCTTAAAAACCATTACCAAAGCATTCAGCACATGCTAAATGCAACACTAATGGAAACTGCCCTGTTGTGGTTAACACTGTTTACTGGCACTACTTGAGAAGCCTTTATTTTCTCCTAAAAATATATTTCCATTTTAGTGCAAAAAATGGTTATGTATGTGTTACGCAGGTATGGGAAAAGTGCTTCTGAGAGCTACTCGGAAGGAAGCTCTGGACCCATCTGGCTGGATGATGTCAGCTGCTTAGGGAAGGAGACAAACCTTTTGCAGTGCTCGAGGAGAGAGTGGGGAAAGCATGACTGCAGCCATCAGGAGGATGTCAGGCTCATTTGCCATCCGGATAATGACAGCCGTAAAGTCTCGCTTGGTAAGGCATGTCTTTGGTAAAGTCAGTGTAAGTAGTGTTGCAGGGGCAAAGTATGATGTACTGAAGGATGCTCAAAATGTTGGTATCTGGCAGAGGTGTGCAAAGAAGGAATGGGAAGGGAGGAAAGCTCACTTTTCCCCTGAAGACCATAGGAAGTAACCAAGCTTTGTTTAAAGGAACATAAACTGCCAGAGCATTAATGATCCAGGCAAATCTGTAAGGTAACCAAGACAGATTCCAGGGATCCCATTCTCAGTCTTCACCAGACTTCAGACCTATTTCATCCTTCCTACTGGTTTACTGCTTGCACATACAGATGTACCCCAGCACTGGGGAGTATAAACTAATAGTGTATCCTCTGATGCCCTAACATCCAGACAAGCCGAAAGAGATATGGAGATACCTCTTTGGAAAGATCCGAAAGAGATATGGAGCAAGAGAGGAAAGGATGAAGTGCAAGAAGGAAGGGTGAAAAGCATAACAATATTTCTGTATTACTATTGCCAACCATTTATGTTGTGCCTGGATGAATGGGCCCCACTTGTTGAGCCCAACAGAATGATACTCAAACACTGATCAAAGAGCCTGTACCAACAAAAAACCAGCAACACTGTATGACAAAAATACATGACAGACAAAAAAGGAAATGAGAAAAAAACCCCTATTTACACAGAGTCATTGTAGAACAAAATAGATACAAATTATTTCAGATGATTCCTAAATCCAGACAAAGCTAATTAAACAAGAATTCCAGCTACCAGACAGGTGCAGTAAAGTATCACAGGGGAACAGTGGGCTGCTCAGCATTCTGAAAAAAATATTGAACAAATATTAGTCTGATATCCTTTGTTTACTCAAGTATAATTTAGTTGATTTTGAAATCAGAGCGATAAATAGTGGAGTTAGATTCATGGCTTCCACTGAAATCTAATGGATTTGTATGTGTGGGTGCCTGAAGTTCTCTGGAAGTCGCAGCCTGAAGGCACATGCTGCAAACTATGACATAGATTTACCACACAACATCACTGCCTGTTGCATCCACAATCAGCTCTTGCTCATGTACTTTTCTAGATTCTCCCTCTTTATAGTCTTTTTCTTCTGACCTCTCACAACCCAAGTAGTATTTTATGTTGCAGTACAATTCAATTAATTGTAGGTAATGTCGAATCATATTTGGTGGAAAGAATTTTCTCAGACCAAAAATAACGGGAATTCAGATCATGACTGCTGTCTTTACAGATGCAAACCAGCTGCTCTGCTGTGCTCAGATTCCTGTAAAATATAATCTTAGCTGAAGGAGGTCTGGTTCCATTCAATTCATCCATATGGTAACATTCTCACATCCCCGTTACTAGAAAGTTATATTAATTTTGTGCTTATAAACGAGTACTTTTTTCTAAAACAAGATGATAAAACAGCTATGCTGGAGCATTAACATCCCATGGCTCCAGCTGGGTAATGGCAGTGTAAGTTTCACCTAAATCTATATTCTTTTAGAGTAACACATCCTTTCAACACAAAGTGAAGACTGTCTGACATTCCTCCAGGATTTCTGGTTGGGAAGTGGACAAACACGATTGTTATCTCTTGCTTCCCAGCATTTGAAATAAACTGTCTTTTGGGCGGGGAGAGATTTAGTGAAATACAACATGGTCCAGTGCAGAGTTGGATCTAGGCAAGAACAACCCCAGGTACCAGTTTAGGGGGGGGGACTGACCTGCTGGATAGCAGCATAGGAGAAAGGGACCTGGGAGTCCTGGTGGACAGCAGGATGACCATGAGCCAGCAATGTGCCCTTGTGGCCAAGAAGGCAAAACGCATCCTGGGAGGGATTAGAAGGTGAGTCACTAGTAGATACAGAGAGGTTGTCTTTCCTCTCTACTCTGCCCTAGTGAGACCACATCTGGAATACTGTGTCCAGTTCTGGACCCCTCAGTTCCAGAAGGACACAGAACTGCTTGAGAAAGTCCAGCACAGGGCCACAGAGATGATGCAGGGAGTGGAGCATCTCCCTAATGAGGAGAGGCTGAGGGAGCTGGGTTTCTTGAGCTTGGAAAAAAGGAGACCGAGGGGTGACTCTATAAATGTGTCAGGAGGAAGGAGCCAGACTCTGCTCAGTGGCATCTAATGACAGGACAAGGGGCAAGGGTGTCAGCTGGAACACAGGAGGCTCCACATGAGTGTGAGAACAAACTTCTCCATGGTGAGGGTGACAGAGCACTGGAGGGGACTGTCCAGGGGGGTTGTGGAGTCTCCTTCTCTGGAGATGTTTAAAACCTGCCTGGACTTGTTCCTGTGCAACTGGATCTAGGGGATCCTGCTCTGGCAGGAGGACTGGACTGAGATCCCCTGCAGTCCTTAACATTCTGTGATTCTCCCTGTTAGGAATAAATTAAATGGAAAACCATGGCAAATAAGAAGATGCTACTTGAGGAAATGCATACATTAAGGAACGCTAAAAATGAGATAGAAGACACTACGCTAATGACATTTGTTCAGTGAGATCATGACAATGTAGCTGAACAGAAATCTGAATTTAAATCATGTAGCTGTCCAGACAGCATGAACTGCAGTATGAGCAGTATGCATTAATTGACATACGAAGCAAAGAGACTGTAATTTAGTTTTTTAATTCCTTTCTCTTTTAATTAATGAGTTAAGCCAGCTTTACCTAGTTCTAATTACGAGTAAGTTGGATATACATGTATATTAATACCATAAATTAATCTGAATCTAACATCTAGTGTCTCAAACTGTTGCTTTATTTAAGAGCAGTTGAAGCAACTTCTCATCCTTACAGGTTTAGGAAAGGTTAGGAACAGGTTAGAATACCGTTGGAACAGGAAAAAAAGGAACTCTCATTAGTGAATTAAGGATCATAAAGTATGATATATTAGAGCATTCAGAAGGTGATTTTCACTTACGTGATATGAGGAGGCCTCGAGGAATTGGTAACTTTTGAAGCTACTTGCGTTTCTTGCATGCTAGAGAGGAGTTTTAAACTGAGGATCAAATATCTATCTGCCAAGCACTGAAAGAACCAGGATTAATGAAGTTTGACTGATTTGGGTATCCTATCAAACATGTCTCAGGTGTTCTCTGACATCAGGGGGAGAATTATTCTGTGTCCATTGTGGTCAAACTCTGAGCTACATCACATATTTGTGTGAAATGAAGGAAACAGGTGAAGTCTGATGTTCAAAATACAAAATAGTATTTCCTATTTGTCTTACAATTTGTAGAGACTACTTCCTTTTGTCAGCTAGGAAAAATACGACTACTTAACAGCTGGTATTAGGCTTGGTGAACATAAATGTCGACTGACCCTATAAACTGAACATGATGAAAATGACTTAAAGTAAGGTTGTTGCTTCTGTTATTGTGTGCTGACAGCAGTAATTCATTCCCAGGTCCTCCCATCAGGCTGATGGATGGCGAGAATAAGAAGGAAGGACGTGTAGAGATTTTTATCAATGGCCAGTGGGGCACAATTTGCGATGATGGATGGTCTGATAAGGATGCAGCTGTAGTCTGTCAACAGCTCGGCTACAAGTAAGAAAACTCATTAAGCTGTTTCTCAAGTTATCCACTTTCTCTATCTAAAAATGTTAAGTTTCTGCAACTTCATATCATCACTATGTTCTGATCACATAATATACAACGTCTGCAACTCATCAGTTTGGCATTCATTAAGAAAATTGAGTTGACACTGTTCGTATCAGCAGCAAACTATGTCTTCCAAAGGAGCATTCACTGACTAGTATGACTGGGAAAAGGAATTCTCCTGTTGAAAGGCATATTGTAGCCTGATTGCAACTGAAATGCAAGTTAGTGCTAGTTATTAAATATCTTTTTGAAGCTAAATATTACAAATCATTAAGCTGTTGACTAAACATTTTACATGTCACTTCTGTTTCCACGTCTATTGCACCAGTAGTTTATTTCTTTACACTTAGTTGCACTAATGTAACTGAGGATTTTAATTAATGCATTTGCTTTCTGCTCTTCACCACTTAAACTGTTCTTCAGTGACTTTTTTTGTCTGTTGCTTTTAGTTTTCTAACTCTTTTTTTTAAAAGAGGTAAATTTCCAATTTGGAAAAAAAGAGACTAATTGTAAGATCTAGACTAGCAGACATGAAAGAGTATGATCGCATGTTCTGTGAACTATGGTTCTGATGTTGCATGAGCGCTCTGCATTTCATCATACTTAAGTGACTATTTTAGTTCATATAACAAACTTTATATTGAGTCATCTTTAGGCAGCACAACTTCACCTTAATGATCGCTTCAAAAGCCTTATAGGTTCTAATATAGCGCTTTTCATGAACTACAGCAGCAGGTTCATTGTCATAAGGGGTGGATATGATTTCTGCAAATTCAGATGTGGGCACAGTGGCTATGGAACTCGGTTTCTTGGGTTTTTAACTTCACTTATTAACGTGGCTCAAAATGATGTCGTCTGTAGGAAACAGGAAGCTGTTATACAAAGGGTTAGGGTTTGCGCCTGCGCAACAGTAATTTGCTTAAGATTCATTTAATCTAGAAATGGAGCTGACGGGACAATAACACTCTCAACTTCAAACCATCTCAACACGTTTGTGGTGTGGGAGGCAGAGTGCAGCAGTGGTTGGCAGAGTGAGTCAGGCAGAGCTCTGTGGGATGGGGGCTCTGTTGGTGGAGGAGCAGTGTGGTCAGTCGCTAAAGGCCCAGCTGTGTGTCTGTGCTTGTGAGAGAATGAGGTGGACACAAGTCCTCCCTTGGAGTTTCTGTGCCAACGATCCAATGTCAGGCTCAGCTACCTGGCTGAAAACAGCCCAGGAAAACTTCCACTCTTGGCCAAAGGAAGGAGGCCAGCAAAAGGCAGCACCTACTCTTTCAGGCTTGGAAGCAAGAAAGGGAACAAGAGTTGGAGAGTGTGGAATACGAGAAGACAACTGAAAGAAGACTTTTAAGTTGAAGATGGATGGTGGGGAAAGATTCAATATTCCAGTTCCCCAGTCTAGAAACCTAGAATCAAAGAATCATGGAATGTTAGGGTTTGGAAGAGACCTTGAAAGATCATCCAGTCTAAACCCCCTGCCAGACCAGGATCCCCTCAATCAAGTTGCACAGGTACATGTGTGGGTATGTTTTATATGTCTCCAGAGAAGGACACTCCACAACTTCAAAATAGGCAGGAGAATAAAGATGAAGATTTACATGAAGAAAGAAAGGAGATACAGGTGCAACTTCTTACCTGGTGCATGGCAGGCCATGCAAAAAAGGGAGAAGAACAATGTTCACTTCCCCAGCAATCAAAATTGGAGCCTGTTCTTCACATCTCAAACCAATCCAAACTATGCTGGAGCAAAATTCAGTGAGCCACCCTCACCAAGTGTTCTTCCTAAGCCACCATGCCACTAGGTATGTCTTTGTTTTAAACCTGCTATATATTTCATCTGTGAACTAAATTGCTTGATCAGGTTTCTGATAGGCAATTTTTTTTTTCCGGGTACTTAAAAGCAGCAGAGATAGAACAACTCTAAGGTAAACAGAGCAGTAATAGAATGAATATGAGCCTTGAAATATCCAGGACACTAGTGAAATACGAGAGGAAACCAGTGAAAAGTTTGTAGTGTATCCATAAAGAAATCTGACCTGAAGGAACACCAACACATAATCTGTTTGCTGCATCTAACAATGTGAAGTTTGTTCAAATGGGTGTTGTCTATTTCTGTCTGAACATGGAACATATGTATCTTAAAAACTGTCTGGTATTCATTTAGTAAAGAGTATCTATAACAGTCACTGACTAGAACTCCAAAACTGCAAGATTTGTGTGATCTCCCACTGAATCATTGAGTCAGTCAGCCTCTCTGGTCTGCTCTGTGCCTTCCCCAGGTGATCCACCCCTTATCCCCACCGTCTGCTTCTGCATTTCTGCAAGGTGGGGCCAATTCTCAATTTGTGTCATGTTAGAATGGGGAGTTCAGATCATAGCACACAACACAGCACATCTCCTAAAAGACCAGGGACAGGCGTGCTTTAGAAATCTAAAATTAGGTTCCAGAAAACTGGGAGAGCCTCTTGGAAATGCTGGATCTTGGTGACCCTGTGTCTAGACAGTTGCATTCCACAAAGCCAGCTATGCTGTTACATGCACTGCTGAACTGGAATTGCTCCTGGGCCTGAGAGATAATGCCCGGATCGTTTTGCTGAAGGTCAAATTGTATTCAATGCTGACTTGACTGTTCCAAAAGAAGGGCAGAAGATAGTGTGTTCATGTACCTGAGCCTGATGATGAATGTTTCTGCAGAAAGAAACACACCATGACCTTTTCCCAGGAGGAATCCAGAAAGCACCTAATCTTGAAGCCAATAACAGTTTTCATTAAGGCTGACCACAGAACTAAACAGCATCATCTGATTCCCTTTATGATGCTGCTTAATTCTCAGGTATTTCCTACAGGGGAATTACATCGCACATCTATTATTTCAAAAGGAGAAGACTATTTTAAAAAGGAAGTCTTGTGCAAGCAAAGAGTAAACACGGAGAAAATGGACAGAGCTTTTTCCTGTGTGTATTATTCATGTTGTCAGTTCTTATCTGCACATTTATTTTACAAAATCCTGCTTGGAAGCTTTCTCAGCCATTTACCAGGGTTCATTCCGAGACTGAAGTAAGAAAAGCCCTGAATTGCAAAATCACTAGGTTCAAAGCAATGCTCATTTCAGAGATGTCTCATTAAGCCACTTTGTCAAATCATAGAATGTTCCAGGCTGGAAGGGACCTCCAGAGGTCATCTAGACCAACCTCCCTACACAAGCAGGGACATCTCTAACTAGGTCAGGTTGCTCAGAGCCTCATCAAGCCTGACCTTAAATGTCTGCAGGGTCGCCTCCCCAGGCAACCCATTCCAGCCATCAACCACCCTCACACTGAAGATCTCTCTTCTACTATCCAGCCTAAATCTCTCATTTCCCAGCTTGAACCCATTGCTCCTTGTCCTATCCATACAAACCCTTTGGAACAGACCTTCCCGTGTAGGCGCCTCTCAGGTACTGGTAAATCATAAGAAGGTTCCCCTGGAGACTTCTCTTCTCCAGGCTGACCAGCTCCAACTCTCTCAGTTTGTCTTCATATGACAGATGCTCCATTCCCTTGATCATTTTGGGGGCCCTGCTCTGGACGCATTCCAATATGCCTGCATCTTTCTTGTGCTGGGGGTGCCAGAACTGGACACAATACTGCAGGTGAAGTCTCACCAGGGCAGAGCAGAAGGAGAGAATCGTCGCTCTTAATCTCTTAGCCACAGTTCTTTTGATGCAGAGCAAGATGGGGTTGGCCTTCTAGGCTGTGATTGCACACACCGGTGGCTCACAGCCAGTTTTTCATCCACCAGCACCCCCAAATCCCTTTCCACAGGACTGCTCACCAGTAGATCTTCTCCCAGCCAGTACTGACAATGCTGGTTACCCCAGCCCAGGTGCAGGACTCTGCACTTGGCCTTGTTGAACCTTATAAGGTTCATATGGAGTCACCTCGTCAGTCTATCTATCCAGCTCCCTCTGGATGGCATCCTGACTAAAAATCCATGACTAAGAAAAAGTGAATATACAGAACATTACAAACAGCCCTACTAATTGGCTAAAACACTCCATGAAAACATAAAAATAGTATCCTAATCAGAGTATATTTGTAGCAAGATAAGCACAAAGAGAATGCACACCTTTTCTAAGTACTATCTGTAGCTTAGCATACAAAAGTGTTCTGATAGAGTGAATACAGAGCAAAAGATAGCCTTAGAAACTCTTTCTGTTTAACGAATTAAGTGGCCCAGTAAAACTGGCCCCTTTCTTTTAGGACAGACCTATAGGAACGCACATGCATGCACACGTTCACATGCAAACAACAAACGGATACACGTTTGTGCTCCAAAAACAGTCTAAACAAAGTTCAAGGGCAGCTGGCCGTTGATACTCATCAACTGGATTTCCTGGTTATCAGCATTATGAATAACGGTGATACTGCACCTGAAGAGCTCAGCATGTTGTGCGTGGCCTTATGTCTGAGAAAAACTAGGGCATCAGACCTGGAGCTGCCCTTCTCTCCAAGGACAGTACTGAACAAGGAAATATTTTCTTTCTCAGATGGTCATCTGTACTTAATAGTTGGCTTGGAGACACACGTCTTTGTTAAGGGTGGACTCAAACCAGTTGTAAGAGCACGTTCCATCAAGGAACAAACACGTAAGACCTAATACTTGTACATTTAGAGATCTGACAACTACATTAAAGGATTTTCTGTCTGAAGCTGCGCTCCTTGCTCTTCAGACATAGTTATTTACCTCTTTTTTGGTAGATGGTCTATTCAAACAGTGGGGTTTTTTTGTTAAGTGTGGGTACGCACACATTGTTCACAGCAATTACCAGCAACTGGAGAGATTACTGATGCAAAGGGAGTGATAAGGCAGCCTTTGTATGAAGTTATGAAGAGTCTCTGCAGTCTGAGTCCCTCAGACTCAGTTCATGTCAATGCATAATTGCAATTCTATCAGTGTCTCTGTCTCTCTACAGCTCTTTCACCTCAAATATTTACACATGCAGCCTCACAGATGTCAGAGTAATCTCTGAGATTTATCTGGTAGCCAGAGAAGGCAGAGCCCTTATTAAGTAGCCAGTAAGAATCTGCAGAGACAATTCTATGCTGAATTGCAATAAATACTTCTCTGGCAAAGACAATTCAAAACAAAGAAGTTTTTGATGGCCTGAGGAACATTACAGCAGTTCCCTAAAGCAGAAATGTGTTTTGACCCAGTGATACCATAACTAGGTAAGAACCACCGCCAAGTGCCTCGACTGTCTCACAGTTTTGTAGCAACACACACAGACACATCAGCTGCCCACATGAGCTAAAGAGCTGGACATTTTTTTAGTCACCAGTAACCAGAGTATCATTTAAAAATGAAAACTATTTGGAACAAGAAGAGACACATCGCTTGTGACTGCCAAGTGAAATCCTACTAACCTCATTAGGGAAAGACTGTCCTGTGCTGGTTCTAAAGTCAGTTAAGGTCTGGATCATCTGGTAAATACACACTAGCCATGGAAATTAAAAATGTGTGAGGACAGCTGACCTTGTGGTGTCATCTCTGTCCTGTGTTTTACATGCTTCTCTTTCCTGGCCGCTTACAGTTCTTGTGTTCTAACTGACACTCTGTACTTAGAAAACCTGCCTGCCTGCCCCTCAGGACCTGGTGAAATCCCTCTTAACTGGCAAGACTTTCTGTGTGCAAGTCTGAGAAAGGCAAAAGCTTGTCTGGATTACATCTGTAATGGACAACTGAGAGCAGGGTTCTGAGAGCTAGAGTCACGCCTCTAGCATGACGAAGCTTTGAAAATAGTACCACAAATCAAAATTCCTTCCTAGCAGAGTCACTAGCTGAGGGACAGAAACTCCTTAGGACATTCTTACCTTCCCCAACACTGCAGGTATTAGAAGATGTATAAAAGGTGTGAAGACAAATGCTTTCTTGCCTAAAACAATTTCATTGTTGAACACTCTGTACTCCAGCATTTCATGGCACCTGCAGTTATCCTGTGAAATACACAGTTACCGACCTTCACAACATGCAATTCTAGCGACCTTTCAAATGGGCTGCATCAAAAGAAGGGTGGCCAGCAGATCAGGAGAGGGGATTCTGCCCTCTACTCTGCTTTGCTCTGGTGAGACCTCACCTGAAGTCCTGTGTCCAGCTCTGGAGCCCCCAGCACAAGAGGGATGTGGACCTGTTAGAGTCTAGATGAGGCCACAAAAATAATCTGAGGGCAGGAACACCTCTTGTATGAGGACAGGCTGAGGGATCTGGGTTGTTCAGCCTAAGGAGGAGAAGGTTCCAGGGGACCTCACAGCGCCTTCCAGTACCTGAAGGGAGCTAAAAAAAAGCTGGGGGTGAGTGGACAAGGAGTAATGGTTTTAAACTGAAAGAGGAGAGATTTAGGCTGGAGAGCAGGAGAAAGTTCTTTATTGTGATAGTGGTGAGATTCTGGAACAGGTTGCCCAGAAAAGTTGTGGAAGCTCCATCCCTGGAAGTGTTCAAGACCAGGTTGGATGGGGCTCTGAGCAACCTGATCTTGTGGGTTATGTCCCTGCCCGTGCAGGGGGGTTGGAACTTGGTGGTCTTTGAGGTCCTTTTCTAACTCTAACCTTTCTATGATCCTATGACACTGACCTTCTTTGTAAAGTACTTTGAGCCCATGGATGAAAAGGCTACGTGAGCACTAAGTATGAGGTTCATCCTTGGAAAGGATGGGTGCTGAAACTGAACCAGGGTCAGTCTTCATCCGACTACATTACAGTTTTAGAGCTCAGCTTTAAAAATGGTGTGCTAACAAATTATGTTAATATCTATGGACAACTAATGCAAGTGTCAGTCATAACTCTTGCTACAGAAGAGATTATTTTTGGCATCCACAGATGTTGATTTGATAGGAGGATTAAAGAGATTAAGAAAAAGCGGCTTTCACATAGTTTGTTTTATAGGTATTTTCATGCCGTTACAGCATACAGTACTTTGCATCGTGCCCTCTAAATAGAACACAAGCACTTTGTCATCGTCAGTGAACTGAAGCAGATTTGTTTACTTACTTTTTTTTATTAACCATCAAAGAAGAAAATCTGTCAGCAGGTAATCAGTGGCAGGACTTGGAATGAAACCTCCGTGCCCTTCACTGCTCTGAAATGTTTCAGATTGACTAAAATGTGGAATAATGCCTCAAAATGTTCAATGTTCTACTTCCAGAGGTCCGGCCAGAGCCAGGACAATGGCGTATTTTGGGGAGGGCAAAGGCCCAATCCATGTGGATAACGTGAAATGTACAGGGAACGAGAGATCCTTGGCAGACTGCATTAAGCAGGACATTGGGATGCACAACTGCCGTCACAGCGAGGACGCAGGGGTGATCTGTGACCACTGGAGCAAGAAGGTCCCTGGGAACAGTAATAGAGGTGAAGCCCTGTTGTGAGTGGCTGACTGAACAGGGGGAAATGTCATAGTGGGAAGAGATGGATGTGTTTCCTCACAGAGGAAACGTATCAAACTATGAGAGCAAAGCGGTGGGGAAGCAATTCTGCTCACACTGTGTGTAAGTCTGTGAGTGTTCGGTGTGTTCTCCCTGATTGGTAAAAACTGCAGACTAACTGCAGCCTGTTTGGGTTTTGTTTGGGTTTGGCTGTTGTCAGTTAATTCTCACTGAAGACTGTCTACTTCTCAATCGGAGTTTAATGCTGTGTCTTTCCCTTTTGTTTAGATTCTCTTGCTTCAGTTTGTGGATTGAGGCTACTACACCGTCGGCAGAAGCGGATAATTGGTGGGAAAAACTCTTTACGGTAAATATTTGGTAGAGATAACCAATTCTGAATATAAAGCTTCTAAGACATAGATTTGACATAACTGTTTTGCTTAATTTATGGTGTTATTCTAGCTTGTTGTTTAATTTGTCTTGGCATGAGGCAAAACCAGAAATACAGCAAGGAAATCTGGTAGGAAATGGAAAAATAGTTAAATACCTGAAGCATTAGCTGATAATCTGTAGATGCTCAGATGTCTGGGTTAAATTCACCTTCCAAATAGCCATTTTGCCTTTTTTTAACAAAGGATATCTTGATATTTAGAGTGTGAGCTGTATGAAGAGAGCTAAGAATATAGGAAAAGGTTATAAATGCTGCCCACACTAAAAAAAAGGCCTGGCTAAGATTCACTGCCTAAGGTTTTCCTTCATAAAATAAGTCTCCGTGATGATGATGTGACTATGAAAACTATGAAACATAGTCTTAGCTTTTCATGACAGGTTTATATTTAGTTAATATAAACAGACTAATTAAATACTAATGCTGCTACTAGTAAATGTTACAATAAGAAGTGTAAGCTGTATTTTCCTAACAGATGTGTGTAAACACAGCAAATACATACTCAGAGAATCTGAAGAGGAATTGGAGATAAACCTCACTTACCATTACTTGTCATGGTGTAACCTATTTCAAAGTACACATGCAGCATCAGTCATCAAAAAAGACACTGCCTAGGTGGAAGAAGTTCTAAACACAGTAACAAGAGGGAACCCAGAGAAGCATTTAAAAGCAGTCAGACAGAGCAAACTAGGATCAAACAATAACTCCAGAAGGACACAGAACTGCTTGAGAGAGTCCAACACAGGGCCACAAACATGATGAAGGGAGTGGAGCATCTCCCTGATGAGGAGAGGCTGAGTGAGCTGGATCTTTTCAGCTTGGAAAAAAGGAGACTGAGGGGTGATTCCATTGATGTTGATCAATATGGAAAGGGAGGGTGTCAGGAGGAAGGAGCCAGCCTCTGTGGCATCCAGTGATAGGACAAGGCGCAGTGGGTGTCAGCTGGAACAGAGGAGGTTCCACATGAACATGAGAAGAAACTTCATGGTGAGGGTGACAGAGCATTGGAAGGGGCTTCACGGGGAGGTTGTGGAGTCTTCATATCTGGAGATATTTAAAACCCTCATGGAAATGTTCCTGTGAGACTGGATCTAGGGGATCCTGCTGTGGCAGGGGGATTGGACTGGATGATCTTTCCAGGTCCCTTCCACTTCCTAACATCTGGTGATTCTATGTGATTCTCTGTGTGTGATTACTTTCCTTAGAAAGAGACAAATGAGATTGATTAAGAATGCATTCTGAATACCAAGGGCATCTAAAGGTCTTCTCAACTGTTAATAAGCAACATGGTTTGCAAGTTATGTCAAAGGACCTGAACAGGATTTGCACTGAAGGTCTCAGAGAAAATACCCCACTTTTCCACTGTGGTACTGACTGCGGTGCCCAATGTCCTCTGTAGGGGTGGCTGGCCATGGCAGGTTGCGCTCCGATTGAAATCTTCTCATGGCGATGGAAGGCTCTTGTGTGGTGCTACTCTCATCAGCAGCTGCTGGGTCCTCACTGCTGCACACTGCTTTAAAAGGTAGGTCTCTATTCAGTGTTGGTGCCTTTTCAAACTCTCGCGTGGTTCTGGTATAGGCAAAAGCATTCTAGTTCAAGTCCACTGAAAACTGTCGCTAAAAGGTTGGCCTTTGGTTTAGAAAAAACCTCTACCAACCAACCAACCTCCTGACCCTCCAAATAAACACCGGCAAAAACCCAAAAAGCTAATATGCTGAAATCATTCTGGGTGTCATCATGCACAAGATTTACATCCACAGCTTCAGCGTTTGCATGAAGAAACACAGACAATACTACTGACCTTTGAACACAGCTTTCTGATCCAGACAAACTGCCGCTCATGGCTTTCAGATTGCAGTGAAGACAACAAAAAAACCATCAAGCATGAGCCGGTGTGATCCTTCACACTGGCATCCAGTGTAGCTGTGCCAAATTCAGCTCGTTTTCCTGTGTTTACAACTGGTTTACAGCTTGCAAATGGCATTTGATAGCCACGGTCTGACTTCTGCATTTTTCAGTATGAAGCTAATTTTGAGCTTTCAGAAATGTTTTCCCCTGGTTTTGCAGAAATAAAAGAGAACCTGTTACTGATAATTTCCCTACTCGGTTTTTATGGTTCTCTCTCTTCAGGAATTCTGACATCAGGAACTCACTGCTGATGCAGTTACTGTAGTATAAAAGCATCAGCTTGCATTGAGCTGCCCTCATCAGAATGTATAGACAGTGGCTTCTGTGCCCATCATCTCTATAGTGACTACTAAGGATGCGACTTAAGCTCTCGAGAAAGCCTATAATTACAGGCTTGAAACCAAGGCCGTCCCTTCTGTTCTTTTACCTCAAAGATTGTCTTCAAGGAAAGAAAACGGGAGAAAGGAAACAGGGAAACCAGTTATGTTTTCTGGGTGCAAATCAAGATCTAGTTAGCCAACTCTGTCTTCCTAGAACACTTTCACAAGGCTTGGTGAACCAAGCTTGCTGCACTGTTGCAGCTGCAGTGCACTCTGGCAGTCAGTGCTCTCTGCACAGCATACACGAGCAGCTGTTCCCGATGGCTCCAGGTTCTTCGGGACTGTCCTGCCAGAGCGTGCCTGCTCTGCTCTGGCTCCATAGCTGAGCACCATGAGATAGGGCAGCAGCATGGAACTGCTGACTGGAGCACTGTACACTGTGATGCTTCCAGGCGGCTGCAGCCACGTCAGGGTCTGTTGCAAGCTATCCTAAACCCACACACAGACTGAAGAGGTGATTTGCCCCACAGGTTGCTTTTCAAACTGAAGCCTACAGCTAAAAGTGGAGCAACCTGTGGAAGCACTGTTGCTTACTGTAAATGAGAGAAGGAGCCTTTGGCTCTAAGCTGATACTGGCCAGACTGGGCTGAACTTCCTAATGCTTTCAGAGTGATTTTAAGGGGCTGGGTTTCCAAGAGCTATCTATAGATCAAGTGCCTTCTTCAGATACTTTCCACAGGCAGACATGAGAAAGGCCAGTATTCCATTTCTCATATCCTGGAAGCTGGAACACTACTTCAGTACCAGAAGCGGGCTCCTATGTACTATAGATAAAAATGAAATACAATGGTATGCGTGATGGTTACGATTGTTCCTCACTGGTGTAGCAGCATTACTGCTTTCTGTCATTTCATAGACCTGTAATTTAAGATCAGAAGCTGTTTGAAGCTATTTTTCCTTCTATAACCCACCCACCTTAGTAGCCAATTTTGTCTGGAGTGGTTCTGCCAGCTGTATGGAATTTGCAGGTCTACACAGAAAAGCCACCAAGCCAAACCTGGGTCACTGAGGCACAGAAAGGAAGGGAATGACATTGAGCATTGTGCCATTTTAGGAAGCACTGTTTTACTTGAACATTTTGCTGTTTGAACACTACAGCTTTTACGTGAGGGCTTCTTTAGGCATTTCTAAATGCCCACGTGGTCCTAGAAATTGCAGTGACAACTAGGGAGCCTGTGGTACAGTGGAACAAATATCTAGGAAGAGACCAGAAACCACAGCAGACACTAGAATGAAAATTCAGCTGTCTGAAATGTAGCGTGAACAGAGGGTGAGGTAACTGCAGGCCTGTGCCAGCACCATTACCTTATCCGGCTGAGTCCCTTTCAGGAGAGACAGATCAGCAAGGCGAGCTGGTGGAGTTGCTCTTTACACGAGACAGCAACTGGAGTGTATTGAGTTCTGTCCAGGGGCAGATGAAGAGGGAGAGTTTGTGGGTGCGGATCAAGGGGCAGGCTGGCAGGGGTGACACTGTTGTGGGTGTCTATTACAGGCCACCAGATCAGAATGAGGAAGTCAATGAGGTCTTCTACAGGCAGCTGACAGCAGCCTCACAGCTACAGGCCCTGGTTCTCCCGGGGGATTTTAACTCCCCTGATATTTGCTGGAAGACCTCCTCAGCCAGCCATCCCCAGTCCAGGAGGTTCCTCCAGTGCATTGGTGACAATTTCCTGATGCAAATGGTGGAGGAGCCCACTAGGAGAGGAGCGCTGCTGGATCTCATGCTCACCAACAAGGAGGTTCTGGTTGAAGCAGTGAAGGTTGAGGGCAGCCTTGGTTGCAGTGACCATGAGATGGTGGAGTTCAGGGTCTCGTGTGGTGGGAACAAAGTACCTAGCAGAATCACAATCCTGGACTTCAGGAGGGCCAACTTCGGCTGCTTCAAGCAATTGCTAGGGGAAACCCCATGGGACAGGGTACTGGCAGGTAAAGGGGCCCAAGAGAGCTGGTCAGCATTCAAAGAGCACTTCTTCGAAGCACAGCACAAGTGCATCCTGACAGGAAAGAAGTCAAGGAAGGGAGCTAGAAGACCTGCGTGGTTAAATGGGGACCTACTGCATAAATTGAAGAGGAAGAAGAAAGTCATGGAAGGAGAAGATGGCCACTTGGGGTGATTATAAGGCTCTGGTGAGACAATGTAGGAATGCAACTAGGGAAGCCAAGGCCTCCCTGGAATTAAACCTTGCAAGAAAGGCCAAGGGATACAGAAAGGGCTTTTTCAAATACATTGCAGGTAAAACCAAACCTAGAGGCAATGTGGGACCCCTGCTGAATGAGATGGGTGCCCTGAAGACAGAGGATACAGAGAAAGCAGACATACTGAACACTTGTTTTGCCTCCATCTATACTTCTGGGAGCCGTCCTGATACCAAAGCCCAGACTGCTGAGGCTCCAGAGGAAGTTGACGCAAAAGAGAAGCCTGCCCTGGCTGATGAGGTCTGGGTTAGGGATGTGTTCAGCAAACGGAATGCACATAAATCCATGGGCCCTGATGGGATGCATCCGTGCTGCTAAGGGAGACAGCAGAAGTCATTGCTAAGCCACTCTCCATCATCTTTTCTAAGTCATGGGGATCAGGAGAGGTGTCTAGGGACTGGAGGTTAGCAAATCTTCAAAAAGAAGATTTTACTCCATCCTGGAAAGGTGATGGAACAATTCGTCCTGGATGCTGCCTCTAGGCACATCAGGGACAAGAGGGTCATTAGGGACAGTCAGTATGGCTTCACCAAGGGGAAGTCATGCTTGACCAACCTGACGGCCTTTTATGAGGGCACAACCGGGTGGATGGATGATGGCAGACACTAAGTGTTTGGCACACAATCTATAAGGGATGCGCAGGGTAGGATTTCACTGACGCTGTAAATCAGATGGCCATACACAGATGCACATACTCCAGAAACTGGTCACAACCTAACAGCCATCCTTAATCTGAACAGTCACCTTAAAGGCAACACAGAATGAAGCTGTACACCAGGGGTCCATGGAAATTTCCATGGAATATCACCAGTTATTTTATCAGAAGAAGAATCAATTGTGAAGTCTTAGTGAGCTTCTAAAACAGGCAAAATCACGCAAGAGGATCTGCAAATGGGAACAAGAGATCTAGTGCAGGAGGGATTCAAGTATTTGGCTTTTAAGAAGCTTACAGAGAAATACGTGTAGTCAGAACACCTGGGGAGTCAGGAGTCATGCTTCTGGCTTTTCTCATCTTCCTTTCTTCCTCATGCTCTCCCTTCTTAATAGGAAACTCCTAATGAGAATTGATTCAGTTGTAAGGTATAAATTACTAGCACTTTTGTGCTTAAATATTTGTGAGATATACATACTGATCCACAATTAAAAACCTCTAGCTATTTATTTCTAGGAGGAAATAACTAATGTGCTTGGGTGGAATACACAGTTTAATTTTCCTCAGTTCTCCCTCTGAGACTAAAATCAATTTGAATACTTCTTTCAGTACCTCTGTAAACATCAGTTGCATCTCTTTGCATCCAGTTGCTATAGAATTTTGATTTACAACAAGGAAAAGACATTATCTTCAGAGCAGTTAGCACAGACTACTACAACAGAGGACCTTGAGATGGTTTTGTGGTAGACAAGTTACCTCATTTTTCCTACACAGAAGGGTATTTCAGATCAAGAGATGTTTGGTCATAGCCTACACATCTGTCCTCACTAGAAGCCTGGAGGAGACTCAGGGGAGACCTTCTCCCTCTCTACAGCTACCTGAAGGGAGGTTGTAGCCAGGTGGGGGTCAGGCTCCTGTCTCAGGCAACTAGAGACAGGATGAGAGGGCAGGACCTGAAGCTGTGCTAAGGTTGGATGTTAGGAAGCCCTTCCTCATAAAAAAGATTATCAGACCCTGGAATGGACTGCCTGGGGAAGTGGTGGAGTCCCCATCCCTGGAGACATTTAAAAACACATTGGACATGGCCTTTAGTGCCCTGATCTGGCTGATGTAGTGATGTCAGGTTACGGGTTGGGCTGGATAATCTTAGAGGTCTTTTCCAGCCTCAATAATTCTGTGATTTGTGAAATGAAGTTTTGCTCATAGAAGATCTGAGTAAGATGTGCAGAGCCAACAATCAGAATAAATACATCTTGTTCAGAAGAAACCTGTAAAAGAGCCAGCAATGTCCTCTTGTAGCCAAGAAGGCCAAGGCATGCTGGGGTGGATTAGAAGAGGGGTAGGTAGTAGGGAGAGTTTCTCCTCCCTCTCTGCTCTGCTCTGCTATGGTGAGGCCACATCTGCAATGTTATGTCCAGTTCTGGGCCCCTCAGTTCCAGAAGGACACAGAACTGTTTGAGAGAGTCCAGCACAGGGCCACAAACATGATGAAGGGAGTGGAGCATCTCCCTTATGAGGATAGGCTGAGTGAGTTTTAGCTTGGAAAAAGGAGACTGAGGGGTGACCTTACTAATGTTGATCAATATGAAAAGGGCAGGTGTCAGGAGGAAGGAGCCAGGCTCTGCTCAGTGTCATCCAACGATAGGACAAGAGGCAACGGTTCTCAGCTGGAACAGAGAAAGTTTCACATCAAGGTGAGAAGAAACAACTTCATGGTGAGATGAAGAGCTCTGGAATGTTCAGAGAGGTTATGGATATTTTCCTGTGGGACTGGATCTAGAGGATCCTGCTCTGGCAGGGGGATTGGACTGGATGATCTTTCAAGATCCCTACCAATCCATAACACACTGTGGTTCTGTGAAAATGCTCTTCATGCAAGCTTCAGTAATCTAAGCAAATGCAAGTACCCAACAGTGCTCTCCTGTTTGCATTTCCCTGAGAGGGGCTGTGTATCAAGTAGTCAAGAAATCTCCAAAGGCATGCACTGAAAATAGTTACTGCAACCATCTTCTTTACCACTTAGTCTATGATGTGAAAGAAACCAGGGTCATAATAGTTGCCAAACAAGTCTAAGATTGACAGGCCTATTGTCACGTTGGCAGCAAATAGTTGTGATGCACATCTGCTTTGTTTTCCTCATCATAACTTCAGTTAACCCCAGAGGCTGCCCTCAGCCTCTAGAATTTCTCAACCAACCTACAAAGCAAGCTGCAACAGAGTTTTCATTTCAGCAATTACTTGGAACATCACAGTGGTGTCAGTTCTGAGGTTTTCACTGTAGTTGCTGGTAGTTTGTGTTCCCGTTACCCAATGCCTTTATAATGCCCCTTTGAAAGAAGTGCCACGCCTGGCAGATGGCCAGAAGAACCTTGCCTGTGAGACTGTACAGAAAGGAACACAGCTCAGCCTGAAACTGCAAGGCAAGCTTTTTGATGTCATTCAGGGTACAACTGAACATCAACCTAAACACCTGAGAAAGCGTTTTTGCTCTGTAGTGAAGCCTTTTGGTGTCATTCTTTACACGAACAATAAAGACCCCGATTGTATCTGCTCACACTCACATGCTTAGAATCTGACTTTACATGAGCCAGCCCTCTTTTGTTTCTACCTCAATCTCAGGTATGGCAACAACACTCGGAACTATGCTGTGCGAGTTGGAGACTATCACACACTGATACCAGAAGAGTACGAGGAAGAAATTGGTGTCCAACAGATTGTGATGCATAGAGAGTACAGGCCTGACAGCAGTGACTACGACATTGCGCTGGTGAGGCTCCAGGGGCCAGAGGAACAGTGTGCCAGATTCAGTACCCATGTCTTACCTGCCTGTTTGCCTCTACGGAGAGAGAGGCCACAGAAAACTGCTCCCAACTGTTACATCACGGGATGGGGTGACACAGGTAAAATCACTTTCGTGATCTCTACCCACTGATCCTGCTCCCTGAGTCTGCTTCTTTAAAAAAAAACAAACAAGAAAATAAACCCTCAAATACTTAAAATAAGAAAAATGCTGCAAAGTGAACAGTTTTACTCTTTTTATATAGGGAAATATTTTCTCTCCTTGATCCTAAACCAGGAACATTTTGTTTACTGAATACAGTTGGTGTCTGAGAAGTGGCAGTTAACTAGCCATTCCAGACAACAGAACCAGGCAGTAAAATGACCTCATTAAGATTGACAGGCACGAAGGAAAAACTTGCCAGGCACATCACGCGCAGCAGCTTATCACTCCCTGCCTCAGAACATGCTAATGTGTTCAAGGTTTTTACGCTAAGTATAATGAATATTTTAGAAAGGTTCTTTAAATTTTTTAGAGAGCACTCAGGTAGAAAGAGACTTGGGGTACTAGTGGACAGTAAACTTAGCATGAGTCAGCAATGTGCCCAGCAGCCAAGAGGGCTAATGGCATCCTGGCCTGTATCAGGAATGGTGTGGCCAGCAGAGAGAGGGAGGTTATACTCCCCCTGTATTCGGCACTGGTTAGAACGCACCTGGAGTATTGTGTTCAGTTCTGGACCCCTCAGTTTAGGAAGGATGGCGAGGGGCTGGAACAAGTCCAGAGAAGAGCAACTAGAATGGTAAAGGGGCTGGAAGGAAAGCCCGATGAGGAGAGGCTGATGGAGCTGGGTCTGTTTAGCCTGGTAAAGAAGAGGCTCAGGGGTGACCTATAACTACCTAAAAGGTGGTTGTAGTCAGTTGAGGGTCGGTCTTCTCTCCCTGGACACTGGAGAGAGGACAAGGGGTCACAGTCTTAAGCTCCATCGGGGGAGGTTTAGACTTGACCTTAGGAAAAGGTTTTTCACTGAAAGAGTGATCAGATTTTGGAACGGGCTGCCCATGGAGGTGGTTGAGTTGCTGTCCCTAGAGGTGTTCAGGGTTAGGCTGGATGAAGTGCTGAGTGGCATGAGCTAGATGTCAGATGTTAGGCTTACTTGGTTGGTTTTAGGTTGGACTGGATGATCTTTAAGGCCTTTTCCAGCCTCATCATCACTATGATACTGTGATAAATTAGACTGATCAATGGAAAAATGGATAGACAATGTACACCCCATTCCAGGTAACACTTCTAGTAGCTACTGCTGACAATTTCAATCAGCAGTTAGATCCAAATAAAAGAACATCTTGCCAAGAAGAGAGCTACAAAGCAACCTGTCATCTAGGCTTCTAGAACAGACTTTTTAGGTCACTATAAGATTCTTCCTCTTCTAAGGTTGTAAATGTTTTATAAATGAATTACCATGTATTACTTTCACATAGTTAAGTTATGGTGCAACCACACATGAGCCTTTGGCCGTTCCAGCTGACAAGGAGGCAAGGTGGCAAGACAAAAAACTACCCATTCTTCCTCATCACCTGTGTTCATCTGTGCACAGAGGCGTCTGGGTCACTACTATTGTAACAGAGACTGACTTTCAGGGCAGGCCTTTTTGCTAAAAACAATTGCTAATTCACTGCCTAGTTCTGTGTAGCTTTTCACACAAGTCACTAAAGTCCTGCAGTAGCTTACTAGGGACAGCCATTTATGGAAACATTAATCACTGCAATAACTGGCTTCAGTTATGGTAGGAAATTACATCATCATGGTGCTTCAGCTGAAATCTCATACTTACTCCTTCAATCATGATGACAGGATAAGATTTAAGATTTCACTTTAAAAATGTAGCCCCACACAGGCTTTAATCTCCCATGTTCCAACTGAAAAAGAGCAAGCTCACAGGGACTCATGGAGCACCAGTGCGATGGTTGGTTGGACTCCCTACTAGGAAGCGAACAGAGGCTGCAGCAGCTGTCAGGCTGCGTTAGACCAGACTTGAACTGGTGATGGAGTATTTCTACAGCTTTAGTCTCCACTGCTCAAGACTCCCCAGAACAGCTTCTCTATTTAAAGATTAAGACAGATATTCCTAAAGCTCCTCTTTTTCTATATTTACAATATCTAGATAGTATTTTGGTGTTATCTGTCATGCACAGTTGTAATGGGTTAGGAGTTTTGGACCCAGAAGAACCCCTGAAACCAGAACAACAGTAGATTTTTTTCAGTATTTAGTCTTGGTTTCAGTGATTTTATCTGAGGACAAAACATTGCAAAGGATTAACAACAACATTTGGCTTAAATCCAATTCATGTTTCCATCATGATGAGACAGTGATTTGGGTCTTCTTTTCAGGAAGGGCTTATTCAAGAACGTTACAACAGGCTGCCATCCCCTTACTTCCCAAGAGGGTATGTGAAGAGCGTTACAAAAGGAGGTTCACCGGAAGAATGCTCTGTGCTGGAAATGTCCAGGAGCAGGCACGCGTCGACAGCTGTCAGGGAGACAGCGGTGGACCACTGATGTGCGAACGGCCAGGGGAAAGCTGGGTTGTATATGGTGTGACCTCCTGGGGCTATGGCTGCGGAGTGAAAGATTCTCCAGGCGTCTACACAAAAGTATCATCTTTTGTACCCTGGATAAAAAGTGTGACCAAACTGTGAACATCTGTAATGAAAACCAGTATTTGTTGAAGTTTGAAGCAGGACACAGAATGGGGCACAACTGGGGGCCACAGCAGCTGCAAATGGACACCATTTTCCCTATTCATGTGGGTTTGTCTTCGTTCAATCCAAGCTGTATACACACAACTTCGCCAGTTAGGGATTGCTATCCAAACAAACCCCCTCTGTGTTAAGGAAGTTTATATCACATGAACAAGTTATCCTGCATCTAAGGTAAGAGGAAAAGTGATAGCCAGCATATGGTAACATCAGAGCAGGACAACTGGAGAGTTCACTGTCTGCAGGAAGACTATAGTAGCTCCAAACTATTTGTGCTCCACACTTCTCTAGAACTACAGATCTCAAAAATAACCTTATTTAATCAGTTCTTGACTGTTTTCCTATCTTATATTCTCATTTTGGCTCATGTTTCATTAGCTAATGAGACCATTAGAAGGTTGATTGTTGGTAAGTAATTGTGAGCATTTGGTGTTGGAAGGACAGTAACTGCCTATAATCAGATCCCCAGCAGTTCTGATCGATGCTCTCACAGCTTAGCGTGCACCAGAGTACATTCCCAAGTCGAACAGGTACCACACCACAAGTTGGCTTCCCCACAAACATCCTGCGCACCTGCAAGAGCCAGATCAAAGCCATGAGACTGTCATTTTCTTTCCTCTAGGTAAGCATTCATCTTCTTTCTGAAATTAATGACGTTTAGTACATACAATGCTTTGGAGAGAAAGTACTTTTCCTATTTACTGCTAGCTGTTAGTATCAGACTAACGGACACACATCCCAATCTTCTCACTGCTGGCTCCAGAGGGGTTTCACTCCAGCAATACTAAGAATCTCTATGAACCCTGTAAGAGGAAGCTGTAAGTAAATGCAACACAAATACTGGAGATGTTGAGTCACAATCTGCCTGAAAAGATCTGTAAGGTCCTAAAACTAGTATATTCCACAAATTAGCGTTTAGACAGCTCTCTCCCACTTAGTTGTGACACTGGTTCAGACTGACCTTAAAGGAAAAGCGAGTTACCTTGTTTACAGTGACTTCAGAAGTACTGACACATCTTGATCTCATTAAACTCCTTTCACACTGCTGTTCCCCACATTATGCAAACCGCAATGGCTTAGTATGAAAAGGTTATTTGTGATGTGCAAGACAAATATAACCCAACCTAACTATCCTTTTGGAAAGGGCCACCCCATTGAACTCGATATGCAGAATACAGGGCGTAATCCCCCTCTTAGCACAACACTGAAGAGCAGCATCTTAAAAAATATCAGTGGCTAACTGTGGTCAAGAGAGATGAGGACATTTCAGTGCTACCTCTCCAGTTCCTGCTGAAGGCTGTTCTGACTCTCTGCAAGCCTGCTGAGATTAAGATGAAAGCTCTGTGGGCCACAGAAAAGCCCAGTGTGACAAGTGTGGCAGATGTGCATCACCAAAGAGTGATGGTGTAAGCTGTGACCACCAGTGACTGGTTTTCTGTGCTTCTTATCCCCAAATGATGTGGCCGTGAATGTTGTGTGACCTTTTGTGAACAAAGTGGGATGCTTGTATTTGTGTTGTGGGTTTGAGCAGTCATTCATTGCTGCTTGGTTCTGTCTCAGGTGTTGCAACAAACACCAGGGCACTTGTTAATCAACTGTCAAAATCAGTTTGCATACACAAGTGGTGACGATATCACAGAACCCATCTAATTGAAGACTTGACCCTAGTTTCTCTCTGAACTCAACCTTACATTTCCATGGGTCATGACTAATTTAAATATCTTGTTGGAACTGGTGCTAAACTACTACACAAGGTGCTTTAATTCAGTGTTCTGTAATTCCATACTTCTGGAACTGTGTGAATTATTTAAACACACGTCAACAATCATAGTAGTATGACTACCTACTGCCAGACCTGCGTGAACCAATGCTAGTGAACTTAAACACCAGTTGTTTTCACTTGTACATAGTCCGTCTAAACAAAGGGGAAGTAAAGTGGTCAAATATATCTAGTTGTACTGCCAGACCTGTTCTTTTCAGACTTGTGAAGTAGGCTGTATGGTGCAATACAGTGTTGTACACAGGGGAAATAATTTTCTTGTAGAAGTTACATCACAGAAATACAGTACAGGGGGGGAGGAGGAGGGGGGATAAGTCTGCATATTAAATGTAGTAAACATTTAGAACTAATACAGTAAGTAGTTAATGAGTTTTGCTCTTTCAGTGGGATGCTCTATTAGATTGGAATGCACTGCAGTACTGTTCTCTTGCTGAGAACATGCCTTTGCAGCTCCTACCATTCAACTCTGTGCTATGCCGTTCTAATTTCTGTTCAGTGAGCCTGATGATGTAAGTATACACAATAAAAACACCACACCAACATGTTTTACATACTAACTCTCTGGGTAACGTACAAGCAGATGCTGCAGGAACGTCAGATGAGTTAAGAGTTTAGAAAGAACCACTTACATTTGTAGCAACATAAATGGAAAAAAAGATCAGGATGGTTTAAGGCTGGAGAGTTATGACAATGGATGTCGGGACGGACAGAACAAGGCTCACTAAAATAAAGAACTACTGTAAAGGTATAGTACTAAGATGCAGTGAGATGCAAGAGGAACAGACTAGAACGAAGAAACTGGTAGTTTGGAAATTAGAAATTAAATTTAAGAGGAGTGAAAACCAAGCTGTCCTAAGCCACAACTTACTACAACAGCTTTGTTGTACTCTATGAGGTAAGAGATTTCACTGCCCTCTATGGATGTGACCGAATGCTCATGGAAAGCTTCATCCACAGGAAAGGCTACAGAACCTCACTGAGCACTCAGAACTCGTAAGGTACCCACAGCAAACTGTAGTTCTTACTTCTTTGGTCAAAATCTTGAAAATTATTTTTCTTTCGCTTGATTCAAACCCACTGCTCTGTCTTTGCAAGTATGAAAATTTTACAGTATTCTACATCGAGCTCCAAATTGAGTTATTAAAACCCAACCTTGCAGGCTGGGTTATCTGGGCATAAATACCAGTGACCTTGCTCGGCTTACACAGTAGACTAGCAGTGTGAACTAGCTAGAGGACCTCACACTATGTTAGCTTCACACAAAAGAATCCTCATTAAAGGAGGCAGAGAAAGGACACTCAGTTTTCAAAAGGCAACTTATAAAAAACCCAAGTTATTATGCGCTGGAAGTGTTCTAAATGATTTTAACAGTTAGCTGTCTGGTAAAGATTAAAAATGAAGGGAAATATGCTAACACATTAGACAACATCAACACGATGCCATACAGGAGTTACAACACCAGAAAGCTTCATGTTTGTGGTATCAATTCAGGGGAAATCATCTTTCCAGCAGCACCTTCAAGCAGTCTGGGTGCATTCTGAACTTAATACTGCTATATTCCACAAAACATCCCACTCTGTTGTTACATAGTCCAAAGCCATGGAGACACTATCCTCTGAAACTACTCCTGGCCACTGGTGACACCACTGTCTTGTCAACAATAAGCAAAGCACCTGGAAGCACTGAGGTTAGCACACAAGTCACTCTTCTCGGGGAAAAGGATATTCACAGCACACACCAGGGTCATAAGACTTGACAGCCACAAGCTTGCAATCCTGGTCAATCAAGTGTCATTCCACGGGGTTGTACTCAGCTGTGTGATAGCCATCACACAGCTATCACATCACACAGTACCAAACAGGTGAGGACCATGTGTCACAGCTCCATACAGAACAGACACTCAGCTACACTTGAGCAGTAGGAAGGAAACACCACTGAAGTTTCCTTTGACAGCTCCCCAATCCCCAGTCTATTCCAAAGTGTCACTCACAACCATCAACAGTAACTTCCTCAGATCTAATCCACATTGTAATTGAGGTCCCCAATTCCACCCTCACCCACTCCAAAACGGAACCCCAACACACCTCACTTGCCCCTCACTCAGCTGCCAAGGACTAGCAGCAGTTGTTTCACCTGATTTCAGTTACAGCCTCACGCTGTTTCCCAGTCCACTAAAGCCCCTCCTAATTTTCCAGTTTGCGATGATCTGCAAAGTACTTCCTTGTTAACGGGAAAACGTTTCACAAAGGATTGTGCCAGACCCACTGGTATCAGCTAAACCTTTACTTGCCAGCAAAATACATATTGTAGCTGATTCTGCCTACTGGAGCTCTCCGTATAGGTTGGGGACAGACCTGCTGGAGAGCAGCGTAGGAGAAAAGGATCTGTGGGTCCTCCTGGCCAGCAGGATGACCACGAGCCAGCAATGTGCCCTTGTGGCCAAGAAGGCCAATGTCATCCTGGGGAGGCGGTTAGTAATCCAGAGGTTCTCCTCCCCCTCTACTCTGCCCTGTTGAGATCACATCCGGAATACTGCGTCCAGTACTGGGACCCCCAGTTCCAGGACACAATCACTTGAGAGTCCAACACAGGACTACAAACATGATGGAGTGGAGCATCTCCCCAGATCTTTTCTCAGTGTCATCCAATGATAAGGCAAGGGGCAATGGGTGTCAGCTGGAACAGAGGTTCCACATGAATAGAAGAAACTTCTTCATGGTGAAGGTGACAGAGCACTCGAATGGGTTGCTCAGAAGGGCTGTGGAGTCTCCTTTTCTGGATTAATTTAAAATCCTCCCAGACTGTTCCTGTGCACCTGGATTTAGGGGATCCTGCTCTGGCAGGGGGTTTGGACTGGCTGATCTTTCAAGAATGATCTTCCAATCATTCTGCAATTCTTTTCCCCAAATTCCCTCATTAACTAAAATGAAGCCAGTCACTGCATTCAAACACACTCCTCCTCTCTGATTACAATCTCCCGACCCATGGAATGGCTCCAACAAAAGTCATGTTATGGCTGGTCACTGCTTTATCCCTGCAGTCACAAAGGTAAGGCTCGGCTATCAGCAACTGTATCCCCACACAACAGGCAGTACTGGCCTGGATGAGCAGTCCCAAACACACATGCAGGTCCAGCCCTGAGTATCAAACACTCTGTAAGTAAGCAGCAACACTTGTAGTGGAATCTCTCTTTATTGACTTACTCATACATGTGAATGCCTCACATACAGCTGAAACCGTGACCGTGGAGTTCACAGAAACTTCCTGGACTTCAAAAACTCACCTTCACCTCGTGTAGTGCGTGTACGCTCCTCTCAACAACCTTCCTGACTTGTAAAACAGCACAAGAGCCACCACTGAAGACACATCAGAGTTAGAAGTACTGCAGTATGTCCTGTCATCCAACAGAATGGAGCACTGGAAGTCACCGAGAGCTTACGATGGCTTCAGACTTGGTGACAGCCCAAACTTAAGTGCAGCAAAACATCCCTGAAAGCAGCACAAGCTGTCACCCTGACTACTGTACAGAAGCATCTGAGACCAACTTTAGGCACAGCAAGCTCCGGTCTTTGGAAAGGTGAGAGATGGATTGCAGTTGTCTAGACTAGGATCCAAGTCTGAACTTTTAAAAAAAAGATCATTTCTGTAAAGTCTAAAACAGAGTTAGTTCTAGCCTAAAATTATCTCTGGTTAGCCCTGCTTGATAACCAAAAATACTGCTACTGGAAAAAGTCATCAGTTGCAGAACATTAGACAGAGACACACTCCCTCAGTAAAAATTAAAAGTTCTAGTCACAGCTAGTCCTAGAAATCACACGTGGAACTCATCTTCATCTTCTCCCCCCTACAAAACAAGTTTGAGGCAGTTTAGTATCGCGACCAGAAACAGTGAAGACAGCAAACGTCACTGCTGTGATATGCTCTCCTAGACATTGTTAACTGCTCCGAAACAAAGCTCATACTACAAAACTAACATGTCCCTCCGCTTCTGCAGTTCCAAGTGATTTTAATAACCGGTTCATTCAATGAGAAACACACTCATGGAAAAACATACTCTTTGCACAGACATCCCTGAGAAATCTGTGGATTCCGAGGCCCCTAGCTTTAGCAGGCAGGATCTGGCAATGCGTTTTATCATAATCCCTTCTGTGCAGTGTATCTACTACATCTACACCCCAGCCAAAGGCTTCTCCATGCACACTACCTTAAACCCAACTGGCCGTTATTCCTGCCCGAAGCCTCAACTCTAGCAGCTGACTCCGTAACACAAAGCCAGCCACACACTCTCGGCAATCTTCACACTGCAGGAAACGGAGCTCCAGACTTTCAGGTTCTGGGGTTCTAAGGAAAAAACAAAACAAAAAAGAGCAGGGTTAACAAAAAAGAGGGTAAAACTAAAGTGAAAACAAATGCTACAAGATAGGGCGGGCGGGCAACGCCACGGCACCCCTTCTCGGCCCGTTTGGCTTGTGCCTTGCTACAGTCAACGACTAATACCCACAGCGGGTATGAGTTTTGCCAATTAGCAAGACGCTGCTCTTCCATGCCTAGGAAGGGAAACAGCCACGGGCGGCAGCCCCCATGGAGTCATGGATCACCCCGGGTACACACACTCACACACGTGGCGGCCGCCATCTTCCCTTCCTCCCTTCGTTCCTCCCTCCGGCCTTGCCACTCGCCAACCGCCCGCGGCCTCGCCACGGGCCCCACCTGCTCCTCGTTCCGTTTCTCTTCGCTCCTTTTTTGCCTCAGCGGCTCCAAGCCCGGCGACAAAAACGCGTCGCCGGGAAGGCCCAAACCCCTCTGATCGGAGCCCCGGAGCCGGCTCCCACCACCCTCCCGCGCACCTAGAAGAAAGAGACAGCCGCCCGAGGCTGGGCGGTACTAACGAGGGGGCTCCGCCCGCGTGGCGGGGCGGGAGCTGATCACGGGTATCACGGGGATCACGGATCAGCCAGCTCCACCCACATGTTCTCCCGCTCCCTGTCTACCACGTGGGTGCCACCGTTTTACTCCCCCGGTGGGGCTTTGCAGTCCTTCACGCAGGTGTGCGCTCTCCCCTGGTTTCACTGCTGGTTCCTCCTGCCCCTCGTCGCCCCCATCCGTGTCGAGGCAGCTCACTGTCGCGCTTGGGAGGGGGAATGGCCGNGGCGGCGGGTGCACGCTTCACCGCGCACCGAGTCCTGGGTGGAAGAGGCAGGGCCGCGGTAGAGCGGCCGAGGAGGCGGCCAGTAGAAGGGGCTGCGGTTACTGCCCGCAGCGGGAGAACCCTCCGTTACAGCCTGCGGTGAAGAGCACGGCCCAGACGCCACTTGAACGTCTAAAGGGCTGGCGCAGCGCCCGCCCCTGTGGGAAGCCCGTTCCGGTGTGTGACCACTCTGGGAGCCAAGACAAGCTGTGACTGGAGCGATGCAGGAAGCTGCTGCTTGCATCGAGTTGTAGTATTAACTTTTCTTACCTCTTGTTTTTCCATTGTTAGGTGTTCATATAATTTTCAGACAACTGTGATGTAATATTAGTGCTTCAAATCCATGATTGTCAGGCAGCCTGCAGAGTTAAGAAAATAACTGCTACGGGTATGCACCAGGGCAGACAAGAACAGGCTTCCCATGCTCTGCATTCTAGCCTGTGCCTGAAGCTAAGCCTTGGCTCTTCAAACTTTGCACGGTTTCTGTTAAGGAATTTTAACTTCCCTGTCATGTGAATAAAGGAGCTGGCTCCTGCCTTTAGCTCATCGTCTCTTCTTTCAGAGTTCTACAGCCAACCTACAGGTACAGGGTTTATGTACAAGGTTATGGGACCTCATGCCGCTAGCTTGCTGGCTCTCCTAGGCTGAGGAGACATCTGAGCAATTAAAGTACATGAGAGTTACCTCTCATCTGTATTTCTCAAGGGAAAGGATGAGAACAGTAAAAAAAATAAAAGTGAAAAAATACTGAATAAAGAAAAGTAATCTGACAGCCATCAACAGTGTAGGCTTAAGCTCACAATACACTTCTCACTCCTGTCTAAATTCCTCCATTCACATTTCCTTAGCTCCTGGTTTCAGCTGTTAATTACTGCTCCTGTGATCTGCCTTTGATGCTGACTGTTGTGCTTTCTTCATCCATGTGGTCCATGAAATGTCACCTCTAGAGATCTGGGGATTGGAAGAAACATTGAAATGCAAGCAGGTGAATTTGAGGCAAGGCAGGTGTTGTATCTAGTAAGGATCTCTTCTCTTTGAATGCTGCTATTTACTGCTCCACTGTTGTTAGAGGTTACAGAGGTGGGTACTGCGAAAGACAGTTCTAGTTCTAAATTACAGATTGCATCGTTGCTGGTAATGAAGGCAGTATTTTGTTAACCTAGGTTTCCTGGTTCATACACCTGTACGGAGACACTAAGCAGCCCAGCTTTTGCCCAGCTAGACAGCACGTTTCTTTTTTTGTTCTAAATTTGTAGGTTTTCGTTTGCATATTTGTACCATCTTCAGAGGTTTCTCCTCGTAAGTGTTTTCTCATGTCTGTAGGCTGATGCATTGGCACAACTACTGAATCCCCATGGCAAGGACTCTGAGTAAAGGCTGCTTGTCACCTTAAAAATAGCAAGGTCTGGAAGTCTACCTGTAGCACATTGGTGATTTCTGGTGCAAGAAATGAGCAGTAATCTGGAAGCAAAAGCCCTGAACCAAGCAGCTGCACAAAGCAGTGATAAATAACTATGGACACAGGAACCAGCATTTGTGAAAACATTTCATGCTGCTCCCGTACTCCTGGGCTGTGCTGTAGCTCAGTGCCAAACTGCAATAGTTGCTAACGAACCTGCAAAAGGGCAGCTTTTGTGAATGCAGAAATCACACCCACACCATGCTATGTTTTCTTATCAGAGTTTATTGTTGCACTTCAGATACCATGCCACTAATCAGAATAATATCTATTTTCTTTTATTTTAAAAAACTTGGAGAAAAATGTTTCCAGCAATTTTCATTCAATGTGAATGACAAGTGTACTACATCTATAAACATTGAAATATCTACTTTTAATTCCTTCCTGAGGAAGTTTCACATTGGTAAGCAATGAAAAAGGATTTTCTGTACAAGATAGTCTGCAAATCATCATAAGGAATTATCTCTGCACAAGGAGAACTGGGAAAGCATCACAGTATTTTCAGGAATGTTTGTTCAAATAATTAAGTCATTTCAGATCAGGCTCTGTTTGCTCACCCCCACAGCTTTCAAGAGTAGCTCTCTGCTCATAATCACACATTGATTTTGAACAGTGCCAGGGTTTGCAGAAAGCAAACTTCAGGATCAGATTTATGAAAATAAAAATGGGTCTCACAGAATCAATTTGTTACAGAAGTTGCCTGTGCAGTTCTCTACCAGGGGAACAGAAACAATGGCTGTGTTACCCTCCACAAGAAAGCACCTTTGATGAGCAAATATAAAGTCATTGTACTGAATCAGGATTTCTTAAGAGAGTTAACAGTGGTAACTACTTCTGGAAATCAAAACTGTAGGCAACTGTGACTAGAAGAGGTTAAACTTTGTCAGATAATTCATGTTGTGACTTGCATCCTATGATTTGGGGATAACACAGCTAGCTGTTGCCTGCGTGTTTTCTTCACACTCTTCATTCTTCACCAAGCTGACTGCACATTAAAAGCCATCCAAATAGAAAAGATGGCTTCATAGAACCTTTGAATAAGCAAATAATAAGTGAACATCAGAAACTGATACTACCAGCAGTTTGCCTTGACTTCTCTATTGCTTTTGTGACTGAGACTAGTCCTGCAGCACCTTTTCTAAAGGTCACCTGAATCTCAACAGGAGCTTGGACTTTGACTCAAGATTACACCCTTTCAGCTGTGCAGATGCAGGACCAGAAGGTTGAGCTACTTTGTTCACAGAATTTACTCAGGTCAAGCTACCAAGGAATCCACTGGAGGCATCTCTAGGGAATCATACAAAGTGAGGGGTTGGAAGGGACCTTGAAAGATCATCTAGTCCAACCCCACTGTGAGACCAGGACCACCTACAGTTGGTCACACAGGCAGGTTTTTGAAGTCTCCAGAGAAGGAGAAAAGGACTACACAATCTCTCTGGGCAGCCTGTTCCAGTATCTTTTTCCTATGTTTATGTGGCACCTCCTGTGTTCCAGCTGGCACCTGCTACCTTCTGTCCTGTCATGGGACATCACTGAGCACAGCCTGTCTCTGTCCTCCTGACACCCTTTATGTATGTGTTTATTAACATTAATAAGCTCATCCCTCAGACTCCTCCAAGCTGAAGAGACCCAGCTCCCTCAGCCTTTCCTCATCAGGGAGAAATGTTTCATTCCATCATCTTTGTGGCTCTGTGCTGGGATCTTTCCAGCAGTTTCCTCTCCTTCTGGAACTGAGGAGTCCAAAACTGGACACAATATTCCAGATGCAGCCTAACCAGGGCAAGGGGAGGGGAAAGAGAACCTCTCTAGACTTACTAACCACACCCCTTCTAATCCACCACAGAACTCATTCCAAGTTCTCTCACACAGGAAGGACATATGAGATCTGGAGACTGAGATCTCCACCCTGCCGTTCCTCATCAGAACTTGAGTCCTGGTGACACTCCTTCCTGGTGGATAAGTCTCAACTAGCCAAACCAAGCCTAGTTCAGCCAAGGCCAGGTGTGTACATGGGGTTTATCCTCCTACTGCTGTGGAGGGACTGCAGCTGGGTTGTTTTTCACAAGATCACCATCACTCACAGCAGAGTTCACAGAAATTATTTGAGATGTATCACTTTGCCTGTGGTAACATTTCTCCAGGGATATGACCAAAGTTCACAGCCCCATCACCACTCTGTCCTTAACTGCCCACTTGTCCTCATTCTGGGGAGGGCCTTGGTTTCCCAGAGAAAGAAGGCAAGAAAGGAAGTTCTTAAGAACAAAGAGTGAATGTGGCTGAAGCTCATTCCTCCTCTTCTCAGGAGGCACTCAGTTTGTGTGCAGAGGATCCTCTTACCAACAAAAATTCATGCACTTTGCAGTGCCTGAGGTTTTCCTACTGTCTTCTGTGTTACAATTGCTACACTGAAGAACAGGGATTGAGTCAGCAGTGCACAGAACAAGAGCAATTGCTGTGAGTTTTTAAAAAACAAACTTTGAGTGATGGTATATCAGGTTCTCTCAAGGATAGAATGAGTCGTGCCACAATGGAAACCCCAGGTGTTTCTCCAGTAATTCAATGCAGTTGTAACAAATCCATAGAGATGCTTGTGGGACGCAGGAGCTGCCCGTAGCATGCAGAGGGTTTGCTTTTGCAGATGTTCAGAATCCAAAGTGTTTCTTTTATCAAATAACAAGTATTTTAAGACAAGTCCGCTTTTGGGATGAATCTGTATGACACTAAATATTTCAAGTGAAGTGAAAATTCTCATTCTGTCTAATAAATAATAAAGATGTTCCTCTTCAAAAATGTCTACTCTAGTAGGTCCTCATCATTAATCATGCATATTTCCGTAGCAAAAATGTGCTGTGTAAAGAATACTGTTATATACAGCAAATTTGTCTAGAGTTTGTTCTTTACAGGCCTATCAAAACCACATATTACATAGACAAAATCAATAAATAATAAAAGATTACCAGTTAGAGGTACAGGAAGGATCTCAGCATCTGTTTTCTGGTTAAGGAATAACAGACTGGTTTCCGTTACGTTACCTTGAAAGTTGAATGACATGATTACATAAATGCTGTAAAACAGCACTGAGACATAAAGAGATTTTGCACTGTTTGATGCGAGTTTGTAACTTCCCACCCTAAAACAAATCATTATAGAGCTACAGCATGAAGCACCGCCTTTGGTACTGTACCTCTCTGCTTCCACTTTCTCTTCCTGCCTTTAAAAACCAGTGGAGACACATTAAGCCATACTCAGACCCAGGCGAAGCTTTCAGTGACCATCCTTCTTGACTTGTATCAATAATTAGACTATCTAAGCTGATGTGTCATGAGATGTGTCACTGGCACATCCCACAGTCACACACTGACACACAAGGCTGGGTATTTGTGTTTTCCATTATTTCCATGTAATTTTCTAGTGTGATTGCACACACTATTTGTTCCCCCGCTGAAGCTTCTTTGGAGTGTCTACTACCAAACCTTTGCAGTGTCTGCAACCAGAACTGGTATTACCATCTGATAAGATTTTTTGCAGCTGACCTAAACTGAAGGTTACTGACAGATGCTACAATTTTGATTGGGTTGAAGAAATGTGGAATACACAGAACACAGACTTGAAGGCAAGTAAATTGAGGGAAAAAATAGTGGTGCAAATTAAGGCAATTTATGTGTGGATCTGTCCCTGCTCTGGATGAGCTCTTTCTTCCTTACCATGCTGTCTGGTGGAAGCCAGAGTGCCACACCCACATTTGACTGCTCACAAAAGCCAGGAATGAAAGCCTCTTCACAGCTTCTGCTTGGCTCACAGTTGTAGTATTTGTGTGTGTGTTTGGTTTATTTTTCCACACTGCTTTTGCTGTGAATTCCAGATTCTGCTCCATGCATTCTGTTGCAGTGCACAGCTAAATCATATGTGATAACTGTACTTCTCACCCTTGTTAGTAAACACAGTGGGCAGTAACAAGCCAATTCCAAAGACAAGTACAGCTGGCATTTTGTGCCACAGGAAGTTTTCTTGGTTATGTAAGACATAAAAACTAGCAAGAAGAACTGTCAGCGGTCTAACAATGGGCTACAAAGCTTACATGAGACACTACTTTTAAACTGATATAAACATTGTAAATATTTACTGTGAAATGGACAGGTTGTGTATCTCTGAAGCTTAGACGAGTTGCAAGTAACTTCCACATATTTCACAGAAGTCCACAAGTCCTCAGGCCCAGAAATGTTTATAGAAGGATTTGGCCCAACAGAGCTCTAGGAAACACGTGTATTTTCACAATCCACATGCCAGCACATGGAAATAATTTTTCTCTTGTTTTGAAGAGGTATACCTTGCAAGACCTTCCGGTGGATATTGGAGACTTCAGGTACGATGACTGGAGTGTGGAAGAGATTTAAGAATGCCTTTTTTTCAATGCTATCTTACTTTCTGTAGCTCCTGTCTCAGCCACGATGGGAGGGGTTGTCCCAGTTTGTGTAGGAGTTTTGACAGTTCCACATTGTGATCTCTGTAGTAGTTTGAAAGAAAAGCCCTGCACTGATGGACACCAAAGAAGAGACATTTATTTAATACAATGCTGTATTGCAGTTGTGGTGAATTAAAGGTTTCAAAGTTCTACCTCTGTCAGACCATTACTGTCTTTAACGCAGTTGATATTTTTTTATGCTATCTACTGCAGGCACGTTTAAGCTCTTCAGTTTGGAGCTGAACTGTACAAGGTAATGTCAAGAGAAACAAGGGTTGTCTAAAATGAATGCTGAAGTCAAAGCAAATGTTCCAGCACTACTCCCAGATCATGTAGATAAAGAATTGCACTGAAATTGATGCAGTTACTTTGAATTGACTGAAGTGCCGTTGAAGTCAAAGCTTCTCTGTACATAGGCTGTACATTTATCAGTTAGCAACCCCATTTTCAGAATCATTCAGAGTTTCAAAATACAATAACAAGAAAACAGAGCCCTGGCTTATCTCTGGCCAAGTGATGTTGTATCAGTATGATACAACTTAAGTACTGTGAGAAACAAATCCCTGCTTACTTGACAAGTTAATACTTCTGCAGCATTTGATCCAATAGAAATTTCTTCACTTGACCATTTGTCTGGGGAAGGTATTTGTAAAATTTGTAGCGATAGCACCTAACATCTCTTAACACTGGATTATGTGAGAGCCCACATTAAATATCATGGTGTAACTACCCCCAAAGATAAGGGACCAGGCATAGATACATGTACTGATCACGACTGAGCCAAATCCTGTGCTGTGGAGCCTCTGTTGCTTAAGTCGCTTAGGTAAAGGGGACAGGTTTCCAAAGGAAGTTCAGGGGGGGCAAGTTTATTTCCCCAAGTGGTGCCAAGATTTAAAAGTTGTTTTTCTTAATGACTTGAATTCTTCACATTTGAAATAAAGAACTGGAAAAGTCTACGCACTATCTGAAATGTTTTATTTCTGGGGAAATGTAATCAAATAATAATGTCTACTCAATTTTGTCTTCTCTCACTTTCTACAGTGTTGTCTGTGTGATGTTGTGTATGTGACAAGTGAATCACTGTATCATGCCAGCAGGCAGAATGGTTTACCTCAGAATCCATAGGAGGGTATTTTCTACCTTTGCTCTTTCCAAGACACTTCGTTTTTCCTTCTTCCAGGAGCTGACACCAGAAACCTTTGTGTGAATCAAACCTGCAACAAATATCTTGTAGTGTAAAAGCTGTCAGATACTGTGAGGATGATGCATCTCCCAAGTTTAGACTGAAGACTCAAAAAAGCAAACCTAACGTTATTGCTCGTATTCTGAGGACCTAATTTCAACGTCAGAATCCAAAGGACTTGTGTACTGGTGTTTGTGATGCACAGATTGGGTGTCACATTCCTGACCTGCACTGTTCCATCTATCTTGCAGCTAGTGTCAAAAAATAACAAATTCTCTTGCCCTCCAGTTTATGCAGTGTCAGCATTCCTTGCACCATTACCACAATACCATTGATTTTGATTAACCTGCATTTCACATGCAGTTCTCATAAAGCAGGTATTGACTTTGTCCATCGGTTTGTTATTTGAGTAACAGCCAAGCTTCACGCTAGGCGGCTCAGTGGATGGTTCACAGAAAATCTACCCCAGACAGGGAAGAATGCATTGTGCTGACAGGTAGAAGGACAAGTATGAGCAGCTTCATTTTGCAGTGAGCTTACTTACACATGAACTAGTATTTTAGGAATGTAGGTGCATGTGAAAATGATGATTAAATTAACTCACGTTAGGGCTTCAGAGTAATTATAATGAGGAGAGACTCCCAGAAATTTCTGTACTTCATCCATTACAGTAGATGGGTCAGTTCTCAGCTGCTGTCCATCAATAATTAGCAGCTACAAATAAGCAAATAAGTGGAAAATTAATTTAAAATTCATTATTTCAACAAAAATTTCCACCACTGTTGAACTCATTCATTATATGCAGAGTACTGCCCCAGAGAATAATAATTAATGCTGTTTTAATTGTCATCATTAACAATCTAGGAAGAGGGTAAATGGCATGTTCATTACATCTGAAATGAATCTGTTGTGGCAAAATAGAAAGAAATAGCAGTGAAGGACACAGTAAGGTAAGAAATATCAGCGGGCAATTCAGTGAGCCAAGAAAGAAGTGATTAATGTCTAGGAAAATAGGCTTACAGCTTGCAACTGGAAATGAGCGGAAAGACAGAACCCAGTGGGTAGATGTTAGGTGAAATGCTTTACTTCTGAGTCCATATAACAATACATTATTGTCTGAGAAGAACTCCCATGAGAAATTCTGTGAAGGCAGATGTTACAGGAGGAGCTTAAGGTAGAGGTTGTAGACAGATTCGGAATGTGCAACGTATCTCTCTAAAGCTAGGCACTGGTAGGCAATTTATTTTTCCTCTTTCTAGGAGCCTGACACACAGCTGGCTATGAGTGTCTTTGGAATTACCCATACATAGCCCGTAGATTGAGAGATGTGGATTAGTAGAAGTATCAGGCTGTTCAGGAAGCAGAAGCCATTCCACCAGTCTCTGCAATCAGTTGCACACAAACTCATAAATGGACTTGTCATGGGGATGATTTTTAAAGCAGTGATGTTTTTTCTCTCCAGAGAGTCTTCTTAGACTTCTGTTATAATACACTGTAATTACTGGGGCCTCTGCATCATTATTAAACATAACTGTCACAGACAGTAGCTAGAGAGTGCAGCTGATACGGCTTTCCATGAAATGTCCAGGAGTCATCTAGTATGTCCAACATTTCTACTAAATGGCTCATTTCTGATAAAACTGATGTCTTCTACCAGTGGTTATTCCCACAATTTCAGTATTTGTGGTTACTTGGACTTAACCCCCAGCAGAGCTACAGACTGGAGGATGAGTGGCTGGAGAGTGGCATGGTAGAAAGGGACCTGGCAGTACTAGTTGACAGCTGGCTGAACAGGAGCCAGTAGTGTGCCCAGGTGGCACAAAAGGCCAATGGCATCCTGGCTTGGATCGAGAATAGTGTGGCCAGCAAGACTAGGGATGTAATTCTCCCTCTGTACTGGGAACTGGACATGGTTCTGGGTCTCTCACTGCAAGAAAGAGATTGAGGTGCTGGAGCAGGTCCAGAGGAACAACAAGGCAGGGGGGAATGTCTGATGAGGAGAGGCTGAGGGAGCTGGGAGTATTTAGCTTAGGGAAGAGGATACTCGAGATGGACCTTCTCCCTCTCTACACCTATCTGAAGGGAGGCTGTAGTCAGGTGGGGGTTGGGTTCTTCTCCAAGGCAACTAGCACCAGGATGCGAGGGTAGGGCCTGAAGCTGCGCCAGGGGAAGGTTAGGTTGGATGTTAAGAAGCCCTTCCTCACGGAAAGGGGGATCAGACTGGAATTGACCACCCAGGCCAGTGGTGGAGTCCCCATCCTTGGAGTGTTAAAGGACAGACTGGCTGTGGCCCTTAGTGCCTTGGATTGGCTGATGTGGTGATGTTAGGTCACTGGCTGGACTGGATGAGCTCAGAGGGTTTTTCCAGGCTCAATAATTCTGTGATTCTGTGACTGTATCTCCTAGCTAGTGGTTGGTTTGCAGAAGAGTCACCTCTGATCTGTATTTTATTGCCTTCCTGATGAAAGCAATACCTCCCTATCAATGTCACAAGAAAACTTGTTCAAGTAAGGTCCAGGCATTGCATCATGGAATTATTTTGCCAGATCACCCTAGTGCAACATGCTTTCCTTTAAACCTGCAGATGCCTGGAGTAATCCTTGTGTTTAAAGACTGTATAGATGTGGTACTTAGAAATAAGGTTTAGTAGTGAACTTGGTAGAGTATGGTTGTTGATTCGACTTGATGATCTCAAGGGTCTTTTTCAACCTGAATGATTCTATGCATAATGACTACCTCAGCCCAAAAATCATCTCACCACTTCCCTAAGACATAAGCTTTGAAAACAGGCTTAACTACTCTCAGATATGCACATGCTTACCACGTCACACAAGTGATGTTAGCACTTTTCTATGGAAAAGGAGAACCTTCCCTGTTGCTGTTGCCACTTCCAGCACATTCTGCAGGCCTGATTTCATAGTGGACATTAGACACTATGTATATATAGTGTATATATATATATGTATATATATATGTATATATTAGTCTGTATACAGCATTAAAAATCACACCTTGCCTTAGCTAGGGTGCGAGCTCCTGTGAAGGAAGGAAGGAACTCCTTCTTTTAGACAAGGCTGAGCTGATTTGACATCTGCCACATCTGTTCTCTGTTGCAGTAGTTCCTTGAACTTGCTAACTAGTTTGTAAAAAAGTTGCATTGTTGCTTTTGCACTGCAGGTTAATCCCCAGTACTTTTAACAGAGAACACAAAAGGGGTTGTTCGCTGCTCTCGCTATGGGATGTAAAAACTGGTCAAAATCTGCATGATATGGGATACTGTCCATTATTTCTGGAATACTTTTGGAGAAAAGCTAACAAAAACACAGCACAGAGAATTCCATATGTGTAATGTGGTAATACAGCACCGTGTATCTAATGAAGCCTGCAAGGCTGGCCCCAAGAGAGAATATGTGGAGAATATCACAAACTAGATACATCAGAGCTTCTTTGGCACACTTTGGGAAAACAGAAGGTGCAGACTCCAGCCAACTTGTCTCAGCTAAACAAGTCCTGGATAAACAGAAGGTTCAGATTGCAGCCAACTTCCCTCAACTGAAGTAATCTATAAATGCTGGGTAGGGAGTAGTGCCAGACACACTGCTCATGTCAGAAAAATCGATTCCAGAAATAAATCTACCAAGGGGGTACAGATCATGTGAGCTTGTCTGCCTACTCTTGTATGGCATGTGATGTTCAGCACTCAGGATGTGCATCTTTTGAGGCTTGATCTTACTCAGGGCCAGAAGGAGGATAATGATTTGTATGCTACATGTCAACAGAAGCTTGCAGGGAAATCCAGTTTTCAGGTTGCTGTCGTGCCACCTGTACTGAAACCTATGGGTCCATAAACACACATCTCTGAGGCTCAATGACACACAGAGCAACTGGGCTAAACATGTTGAGAACTCAGGGTCAGTGACAGATAGCAAACATAGATGAGGAACATCAGCACACCAAAATAATCTCCATGTGGTAGTTCCCATTCCAGATGGAAAGGGTATTTGTTACACCCCAAGGTGTTCAGACTCCAAAACTCTTTTCAATCCACACATGGAGATCAGTATCCCAGCTAATGTATCTTGATGCTCACTGATATTTGCTGCCAGAGTAGATGGAAATACAGCAGATTACATTTTTTTTTCAAGGTTTGTTTTGGGGGAACCCTGATGGACAAGCTGATATTAAAGACACCATGAAGCACTGCTTGCTTGTTTCTTTTCTCCTCATCACTACTGACAGAGTGCCAGAAAAATGGTGATGCAAGCATGAGCAAATGAACACCAGCTGTAAGTGAAAGGGTACAAGAGAATTCAGGGAGCAGCAGTGAGGTTTCTTGAGCTTCCAGATTTTTGTTCTGATTTGCTTTGCAGAAGCAGCTCTCCACTGTAAGGCGCTATACAACATGACACCACTAGCAACGCCAACTGACTACGCAGCACATGGCTATGAAGAGTCACCATCAATGTCTGGAGGCATGCTCTAGTACACCTAGGATATTCAGCAGGTGAGGCTTTTACGGAGGGAATCTTTTAGGATAGCACATATATATATAAGGTTAGGACAACAAGTTACAATCTTATTCACCTGATAAGGAGGGAAGTAAGTTAGCCATCTTTCAATATGGGTAGCGTACCATCCAGGTGCCAGGCATCTCTTCTGGAGAGCTCTAAGCTCAGATGGGGCTCGAGGTCCAGCTGTGATTACCTGATAGAAGCTGAATTTTAGAGCTGCAGGGTCTTCATGTGATCGCTGATGCTGTAAAAGAAGTTGCAGGGCTGGAAGTTTACAGACCACAGATGTTGGGAAAATAGGACAAAACTGATTGGTCTTACCTTGTCTTACTGACAGAAATGTTTTATGTTGTATTTTGAGCACCAACCGGCTAACTCTGTCTATAAACTAATTGTAATTAATGGAGTAAGCACTTGTACATGCTTATCTTACAAGCAGACTTTGGAAACAGTAGTTTCTGGTATTTTAACCCTTGGAATATTTTCAGGTTTAAGTTGACAGATAGCAGAATCCACTGGTGATCAGATATTGTGCACTAACTGGTAGGTAAAAGCTTGTATTATCCAAACCCTTTATATATTGAATATATACACGCAGAGGATTCAAGGTGGAAACCTTGGTTTGTGCCTACCCATGTTATCAAAAGGGCCTACCTGGTACCAGGAATACGCCCGATCCGAGGGGTCAATGAGGATAGTGATGATCTTGGCCTTGGGGATGAGGGAAGCAGCTCGCTTAGGGGCTTCCTCGGAATGGAAATAGTTGGCACTTTTCTCAAAGAGGAAGTCAGTGGTGATGTTGGAGGGAGTGGGGAAGAAATCCATGTACCTGGGAAAGCAACATCATTCACAGAATTACTTCAAGGTCTCACAAAGTTTCACAAATCTGTTATTTTATTCTAGAATAATCAATTAAAATAATAACCTAATTACCAAATAAAAGCAAACATTAGTTTATAATGAATTTTACATCATATTTTACTTGGTACTGTCTTCTCACTATGCATAACTAGGCATTGCAACTATTTTTTGGTAACAAGACTAAAATGTTACAATATTATGAATCTTCTTAAACTCACGCTCAAAAGTAGTTAGGCTTGGTCTAGATGTAGGCTTGAACAAAGACTAAGTCAGAGTCAGCCCTGGAAGAAAGCTGTATGTCCACAACCATAAAAGAAATGGAACTGATTGCTATTTGTGAATACTCTTGCCTTGAAAGAAATCCAGCTGATGAATGGACTAATGAGGAGAGATCTTGTAGCTCATTACATACCAGTACCAAAAGAGCAAGGTCTGAGAGACTGACCTGGCAGAGTGCATATCTAAGGGTTAGGCCAACGGGTAGCTCTGAGTATCCAAGACTTAACTGTAAGAACATGGCAGAGGTGAGTGGAGCAGGTAGTGCCAATATCCCAAAAGGAGCTGCAGATGTGAATCTGCTGAAAGGCTGTGTTTGCTCTGTACAGGGTGACCACAGGCCTGTGTTTAGCACACCAATTGTAGCTGCATGTTAGGAAAGTGTGGATGGCAGAAAGAAAAAAAAAAGCAGCAAAGTGGTCTTTTAGCAACATGGTAACTTTGGTTTTGTGGAAGAACTACCTCACCATACTTAGGCTGCCTCCCCAGGGTGTATCCACTATGCCTCACTTGCCTGTCATTTTCACTGACTTCAAATCTCCACAGCAGGGAGCCAGCTTTCTAATTTTCAGTCATTTGGACAGCATCTCTCTGTTGGTAATCACTGACTCACCACATTGGGTAGTAAGAAACTGCTGTAATTATAACTGTAAAGAACTAAGTGACTTCAAAAGAAATTGGATCAGATTTATCTGCACTTAGACCATGTAACGGTGTTCACCCTGCTAATTTATGGGTGAATACATAGTCAAAGGCAATAAAACTATTTTCCCTTGAACTGGGAAAATAAAAAGGACAAAATATCAATAATCTTTTACTGCTGTTCCCCATCCACTACAGCACATTACTGCTTTTCATCTGGTAGTGCTTTATACTTTAGCAATTTCTTAAAACAAGAGAAATCCAGAACGACCTCCCAGGTGTAGCTATGTCTGGTGGTTCCCCAGCTGTCACAGTGAACACGGCAGCAGTGACACACTTTTTCACACCACTCACTAACTCTACAGAGATCTCAATGTTTTAATTACCTGATCTTTGAAAAACATTTTGAGAACCTTCCCTTGTCGCCCTTTTAGATAATTGCTATTTTTAATTCTACATTAAGGAAAATAATGCCTCTCCCTGCTATTTCCTTCTCTCTTAAATAAGATTCCCAGCAGGAACAGAGGTTCTGCTAGCATTCATCCCCCTGACAAAGGCTTGTACAGTGAGAAATATACGTTGGGAGTGCTCTGTGTCTATAATTGTAAGGATATTTACAGAAAAGCCTTTCAGAGATGAGTGCATTTATGATATTCTGTGGCCAGGTTATTATTCATTTGCATTTATTTATCCTTTCAGAGGGACACTGAGAATTACTTTTCCTCTCTATTTCAACAGCTCCCATCACCCACAGTAATGTCATTTTTGTATTGTTCACAATATAGAAACTTTTAGATTTATACTAATAACCCATCTTACCAATCAATCCCCCTGTGGTAGTTATTTCTATTAAAGAACTGTACCTCCTCAAAGGTTTTTGGGCTGGGGGAGTTACTAATGATGGAAGGATGCATGATCAGGAACAAATACAAGGCTGTAGTACCTGTGGATAGGAGAAAAGTCCAACGTTAAAAATCAACACACACACATTTGTTTGGGGTCATACCCCCAGACGGACTACACTAGCAGTTGATTCCCTTTTGTTCTAGTGCTTTCTGTTCTTCTAAATTGAAGATGTTTAAGGAACTGTGTATAGTTACCATAGAAGCCTAAGCCTATTTTTCACACTTTTAATAACTGTATTTTGTAAGTAACTCTTGGTCTTTATGAGCCAGCAGCTCTTGGTAAAGGTGAAAGGAAGCTCATACCCCATTTTGTGCTTCCAGAGAAGAAAATGAAACATTAACTTCATTTATAAACTACTGCAACCTTGCAGTTCAGACTGGCCATTGGCAACTTCCTGACTTTGAATAAATGTCATGAAATAACAACTTTCTATGGACAAGACACTTGCAGGACAGGCAAGGACTTGCAGTTAAGATCTGGAAAATGGCTGGACTTTCCTCCTTCCACTTCGAAGAGACTTTGTCTATCTTGTTTATCTCTTTATTGATGTGTTGCTCATTTTGACATAAAAATCTCACACACACCTGAACCCTGCATTTTCCGTATGAGCACTGACTGTTGCTGTAACTTATGTTACTCAACTACATTTGGATGATCTCTGAAAATAAAAAAAATGCTATTAGATGATCTGGATCTCTTCGCAGCAGCCTGAGCAGTAAGTGATGGATCAGTACAATTAATCTGAATCAAGCATGGACTATCTCGTTGAAATACAGTAAGAACTCACCAGTTTTCTGGGGTCCTACAACTAAGAACTTTGGTAACCGATCACAGGTTTTTTCCTTAGACCAGATATCTCTGTGCCGTTTGTCATCACAGGGGTTCTACAACGGAGAAGAACAATTAAGAATTCCCGTGTTAATCACACCTGAGAAGCTTCTCAAATTGCGTTTCTATAAACTACCATTTCCCCACCAAAGTAGGAATAATCTTTGTTCATGTCTGTTCTAAGTAATTTTTCGAGTCATTTGGCTACAGGCTAATTTCCATTTCTTAAATGGAAATGAACTTCTAGAATTCATTCTCTCGGAACCTTTTGCAAAATTCTTGACATGTTTCGCCTTAGTTCAATGTTTTATTCAGTAACAGCATGAACTTGGAGATTTATATTTGGCCCCAAATTTGTAATCACACACTCATTTGGCAACTCAGTACCCAATGCTGGAGAACATTTGAGCAATCAGGCTTCAATACATTCCCATGATTTGTTTTGACCTAGAATATTTTTGCTCCTTAGGAAAATTCCACCAAGTAACATCAACAGGATGGTATTTGGGATCTGTATTATCACTGCAGGGACACAAGGACCTGTAGCATTCAGATGTGGCACTGAATTGATTGAACCACTGGCAAGCACAGGCAGTTCTCAGCCGTTTGTGAGAACTGTCTAACCTATCTAATCTCTTTCTCCTTGGTTAATCAGTCTGAGCAGTAAGGTAGCCATGGTCTGAGGGCTCTTTTCTCGTTTTGGATGCCATTTTCTTCTCAAACACTTGGGAGAAGAGTTAATTTCTTTAATGAAATACATGCCTCCCTGTCTAATGCTTCATTCCTGCTAGCACTGAAAGGCAAAGAGAGATAAATACCACACTCCTTTACTGCACTGCCCACATTTCTAAAAGCATGTAAAGCCACAAAAAAGCTTAATGAAAGTTATTTTTAATTATACAACTTAATACATGTTAATTGTACAACCTTTCAATGGAGGTCTAAGCATTTGGGAAAAGCACAAACATTGAAGCTTCAATAAGCTGCTTTATGGAATCAGTTAGTAAATCTACACCCATTACTCTTTTTCTGTGCAAGAAACAGAAACCAATTCACAAAACTCACCACTGAGTGGTTGTTTTCTGACCTCCCCATCAGCCAGCCTGCTTACCTGCCAGAGAGGGTCCTTCTGCCCAGGGAACAGCTCGAAATATTTGTGAGCCAGCTGAACTGGAGGCAGAGTCTGCAGTTTCAGATTTGTCCAGGTATGAACAAAGTTAGCCAGGTTCACAAAGGTGTAGAGTCCCAGGCGGTCGTTTCCGTAGTTAGACAGGTGGGTCATGAAGATGCTGATCTTTAGAAAACAAAAAGAAGCAGACGTTGGCTGTGAGCATCACTAGATGGCAGTGTTACCACAGCAACACACAGCCCTCTGCCACATGGATCACACTGGCCACTGACACATAGATCTTGCTGTCCTTGCTCTTCCTTGACTTACATCCTTCTTCTCAAGTCAGCTCAAGGAAATCAACACACAAAATCGTGGAATAGGTACTACAAGCTCTGTCTGAACGAGGTATGCAAACCTACCCTGGGGTGGCCAGCTGGCTTAATATTACCCAGCAGTGTGTCAACAATCCTGGCCTGTATCAGGAATCACATGGCCACCAGGAATAGGGAGGTTATTGTGATTTTGTACTGTGCACTGGTGAGGTCTCACTTCGAGGACTGTGCTCAGTTCTGGGCCCCTCACTGTAAGAAGGACATTGAGGTGCTGGAATGTATCCAGACGAGAGCTTACCAAGCTTGTGAGGCATCTACAGAACAAGTCATATAAGGAGAGGCTGAGAGAGCAGGGCATGTTTAGTTTGGAGAAGAGGAGCCTGAGGGGAGACCTCACTGCCTTCTACACCTGAAAGGAGGCTGTAGAGAGGTGTGTGAACAATGACAGGACAGAGGAAATGGTGTGAGGTTGCAGCAGGGGAGGTTTAGATTGGCTATTAGGAAGTTCTTTACTGAAGAGGTGATCAGGCACTGGAACAGGCTTCTCAGGGAGGGGACTGAGTCACCATCCCTGAAGGAGTTTAAGACCTGTGCAGACATAGTGCTTCAGGAGCTGCTCTGGTGGCAGAGATTGTAAGGGGTTATTTTGTGTTTGATCTGAGTGTTTGGTGCTGGTATCTGATCAGGGGTTAGATTTTGTTGCTCTGTGTGTGGTTGGACTTGGTGATCTGGGAGGTCCTTTCTGACCAGGAAGATTCTGATTCTGTAGGAGTTCCATAATCTTGATGTAAATTGACTCGGTGAAGATACAGCAAAAACAATACCTAGAGTTTGACTTCAAATGCAATATTAAAAATGTGAATTCCATTTTTATGGAAGAATAAAGAAGTCAAGAGACCAAGTGACCCCTGTTTCTGTGATTTATATCTTGTTGCTCCAACTTCAAGTTTTATGGGAGAAGTAGCTCAGCTCTTCCACAAAGCCATCCTGCAAGCACCAGACAGGAAGTGGAATCATTCAAAGAAATAAAACCTGAAACCTGATTGAGTATTTTCAAATATTTGTACATAAAATACCTCAAACAAATAAAACCAGCTCTGCAGCCCATGAGGACTTTGTTTTACACAACAGTCCATTTTCAAAGTAGTTTTTCACTGATGAAACAGCCTGTTCTTATGCTAAAATCTGCAAACCCTTGCCTGTCTGGCCGTAGCTTTTAAAGGTTTTTTTATTCTTAAATAGAACTCTCCCAAGATAAATTCTGCAGACTAATTTCCATTAAAAAATTAAAATACATGACTCTTCTTATAAATAAACCTGTTAATGCTACGAACAGACAATTTCTATTTAAAGCAAGACTTGATGTAAGTCACTTTAAAAAGAAAGGCTTGGCATGACTATAATTCCAGAATCAGTTCAGCAGCCGGGGCTAATCTTTTGTAAAGGAATCCCAGCCTTTGACTTAAAAAAGGAAAAACAATAAAAACCTGGAATTTATGGTGCATTCTTTTGTTTCAGAATATTTAAAACGCTGGCTTCCTTCCTATGATAGGAAAAGTTCAACACTACTGAACTTCTATTTTGGAACACTTGGCACTACAAGGGTACTTGTGGTGAATGGCCACCAAAACTGTTTCATTAATACTGTCGTTTTGTGACCCCTCTTGGCTTGCTTTAAAGTAAAGTGGGAGTTTCACTTTGTCCAACTCAACTACAATTAGAATACATTCATTGATAAATTGTTAGGAGACAATCTTTTCAGGTAGGAAGCTGAATAAACTACCTAGCCAAGTCTTCCTTTTGGGCAACGAACAGTAGGGGTTTTGCCAAACCTTTTCAAGTTTCAGTTCTCAAAGCAGCAACAGACCAGCCGTAAGACACCAGAGTCAGAATCAAAGGGTTTCCACACAAAAGGTGAATGTTTTCTTGATAGCCTGTCTCTTCCATGTGGACTGACCTCTGACATTTCTAATGCCAGTTCACCTCCAGGCAACTCCTTACCTGCCAACAACTACAACTGGAAGAACAAGCAAGAGAACCTGAAGAGACTGCTGGTCCAGGGAAAACTTGCAGTCTTGTCCTTGCCCTGAAGGGAATATCAGTGTCAGGGTGCAGGCTGAAACATTGACCGCATGTATCATCTGATCTAGATGTCAGATGTTTAGGTTTACTTGGTTGGTTTCAGGTTGGACTGAATGATCTTTAAGGTCTTTTCCAGCCTCATCATTACTGTGATACTGTGATAATTTCCAGCATATGCAGCTGTTTCAATGACAGGGAAAAACAGATCAGAGCCCATTGCACAGATTAGATCCCATTATACAGTCATTTTTTTTCCTGTTGGTTAATTATTTAAAATAAAGGATGATCAAATGCTGGTTTAAAGCATTTGTAAAGAAAGCAACCTGCCCAGCTCCTGAGAATTTGTGTACAACAGCAACACAGCTACACTGGGAGGATGTACAAGCTGATCCTACCATTTCGCGGGCTACAAGGAGAAAATAATCCATCAAGTTCCATTTTGAGGGGATTTCTGGCTTGGTGCCTGACCCAGCTGCAGGCGATGGGGTGCTGCTGTCCATAAGGGGAGACCTTATCACTGTCTAAATGTCATGGTTGGACTTGATCCTAAAGGCCTTTTCCAACCTAAAGGATTCTAGGATTCTCTATTCCCTGCTTTCTTATTGAGCTGTGCAGAAAGAAGGCAAGTTGCAGCACTGTCCTTGATGTGCAAGCGTGCAGCTCCACAGCAAGGCAAAACATAATTCTACTTCTTGCCTTCCATATTGAGTTGTGACACTCTGTTTTGCTCTATCATGCCACGTGCTGTTTCACTCAAACAAGTTCTAACTAATGAGGATGATTATTCTTTCTATGCCAATTAAAAAGACATTATGCTATTAAGAATTAATTCTCTTGAAACCACAGATCTGGAGATATAAAAGGAATCCGTTGTGGGAATCTCAGAAGACTAGATCTAGTAAATAACATTGTTTGTTCAATAATTTTGTACCTCTGGGAAATGCTGTAAAATATAAATAGAGCTTCATAAATTTCTTTATTCCTTCTTCAAAAGGGAAGCAGCTGTGAATGGATCTGTATTTGTTCTAATAAGCATTTTAGCCACCCTTTCATAAAAAAGGGCATATTTGATTTTATTCTTTCCAGCCCTCTCATGTAAAAATTTCTCTCAGGGCAACTCAGCATTTTCTTTCTCTTGGTGAATGGAGGATCACCATTTGTAGCTGTTCCTCATAAACAAACTACCTTCTTGGCTGCACTTCAATGCACATTATCCGCAGGATGTAGTATCTTCCATCAGGGGACTGAAATGGAATGCAGACAATTTCAAAATGATAGTTTGAGACTAAACCTGGCCTCTGGGCAGCAGCTCCTTTCTTGCTCCCACCCATCTTTGGATCAGAGTAGCAAAGGTGCTTTACTCTTCTAACAGATTCTTACAGGCAGCTGTACAAGCTATTTCTTTCAACTTCTCCTGGGCATTTCTGTACTCCTCCTTCCCCAGAATTAAAGGGCACAAGGCTGTTTCTGCTTTGCTCTCCTTCCCCATCCCTGATTTTATTTGGGATTCTGACTAGTACTGCAGAGATGCAGAAAGATCTGCAGAAGTTGGATCAATAGGCAGAGGCCAATAGGATGGGGTTTAACAGGGCCAAGTGTGGGGTCCTACACTTTGGCCACAGTAACTCCCTGGAGCTACAGACTGGGGGATGAGCAGCTGGACCGCGGCCTGGCAGTACTAGATGACAGCTGGATGAACAGGAGGCAGCAGGGTGCCCAGGTGGCACGAAAGGCCAATGGCATCCTGGCTTCTATCAGGAATAGCGTGGACAGCAGGAATAGGGACAGAATTCTCCCCCTGTAGTGGGCATTGGTGAGGCTTTTCCTTGAGTACTGGGGGCAGTTCTGAGCCCCTCACTTCAACAAAGTTTGACAGGCTGGAGTTGGCACAGAAGAGAGCTATGAAGCTGGGGAAGGGACCAGAGGGAAAGTCTGGCGAGGAAAGGCTGAGGGAGCTGGGGTTGTTTAGCCTAGAGAAAAGGACTCATGTGGGACCTTATCACTCTCTACTTGAAGGTAGGTAGTAGTCAGGTGGGGGTTGGATTCTTCTCCAAGGCAACTAGTGCCAGGACCAGAGGGCAGGACCTGAAGCTGCCAGGGGAGGATTAGGTTAGATGTTAGGAAGCCCTTCCTCACGGAAAGGTTGATTAGACCCTGGAATGGACTACCCAGGCCAGTAGTGGAGTCCCCATCCATAAAGGTGTTTAAAGACAGACTGGCTGTGGCCCTTAGTGCCCTGGTCTGGTCGATGTGGTGATGTTAGGTCATGGGTCTTAGTGATTTTTTTCCAGCCTCAGTGATTCTGTGACTCTGTGAAATGACGGTGAGTGCTCAGGAGATGCAGCTTTTATCTTTTCAAATGTCCACTTTGTGCTGCACGTTTCCTTACAAAAACATTTCTCAGTTTGAGGCAACAGCTTACAAGTCAACACACCAGATTTGAGACTCAGTTGCTGCTATTAAGTCATACATGTACATATGTGTGTCAGGAAAAGATGAACCAGCACGATCTCATTAATGTCTCAAGAGCACAGAAAACAACAGATTCTTGACAAACAATTCACACTAAATGAAAAAACCAAAAAGCAACCAGTTTTCTGGTTTCTAGTGAGCATCTTGATTTCAGAAGGCTGGACATTTTAAACAGTACTGGCCACTACAGAGCCAACCTTATTAGAATGATGCACCTACTAAACTCACACAGCAGGGACATCACTGACTAAGTGTAACCATAACACTAAATTTTAGTCTTGATAACATTGGATGTTTTCCTGACAGGAAGAGAGGTGCCTGTCTCCAAGAGGAATGACATTTCCCCTCATTCCCAAGTGTGAGAAGCCCATTAGAGCATTTGGCATGTGCCATATCAACCTTCCTGGCTGCTTTACCCTGCAGTCAAGGAGTCTCTATTTTTGGAAAGATAGGGATGAGAACAACCATTCAAGGAGAGAGGCAAAGACTTTGTTTGTTTTTCTTACCAAGCTCCCTGTGAAGGTCTGGAAGGATGAATTATGAACCTTCTCTATGTTGTGACAGAAATGATTTATGGTGAACATGATGGAAAGCAGCAGGGTGGGTATCTTTGTGGTGGGCAACCTGCAAATATTCCCACTCTCTTCCCCATATCCTGAGAAGCACATGCCCCCGTGTATCTGTATTCACTTATAAAAAATTATATCCTTCTAATACTGAAGACCAAGTATTTCTTTCCACAGCAAAGTGGACCACCAGCTGTCAGGATCAGACTGTGACCAAAAGCAAAGGATTCCCTTTTCAGAGATTACCTCTTTGGGAAGGGGAAGGAGGACCAAGAGTTGTACTGAGGCTGTGTCTGTTAAACAGGTTTATTATTATTATTATTTTGCTACTTTATCTCTGGATCTAGAAGGGTTGGTGTATGAAGTAAATTGGTAATAATAACCCCTTCTTCTGGACTGGGTACCCCTTTCACTTTTTTTCATATACAAATCTATGGTAGGCAACTCAGACTGAATAAATCCATACTATTGAACCAGTCATCCAGGTGCTGTTGTCATGGACACCGTGCCACCCTCCAATATATGCAACGACACATAAAGCCAGCACAGAGGACTCCCAGCTCAATGGAGTTAAGCACAACACTTCAATTACGAATGACAATTAATGATATGCTCTCTGCAGGCATAATGCATTACCCATCTAGTATATTGTTGCTATTTTAGCTGCTGTACAAATGTTTACAGGCCACAAGAGTACGTCAGACCACCTCTATCACTATTAATTTGGCATTGTGCACACAGTTTGCAGTCCTGATACTGTCTTCCTGTTACTCAGAACAGTTTTGTTTCAGGTATTCAGAGACCTGGGTTTGCTCCATTAGACTAAGTGATAGAATAATGAATTAGATTGCAGCCTACGCTTGAATACTGATTTTTAGTATTTGGAACATACTCTGTTTAGACCTGTGTGCTCCCAGAAAAGCCATGTTCAACTCTGTTCTCCCTAGGGGTGAGTGATAGGATGAGGGGAAATGACCTTAAACTGCACCAGGATAGGTTCAGGTTGGATGTCAGGAGAAACTTTTTTCCTGAAAGGGTTGTCAGGCATTGGAAGAGCCTGCCCAGGGAGAGGGCTGAGTCACTGTCCCTGGAGGTATTTAAGAGAAGGGCAGATGTTGTACTGGAGGACATGGTTTAGTGGTGCTTATAGAGCCAGGGAAAGGTTGGACTTGATGACCTTGAAGGTCTCTTCCAGCTGAAACTGTTCAGTGATTCTATGATCCCACAGAAGGATTCCAGATGGTGACTCCTGTTTTTGTTCTGAGGCTGCAGTGTGGGTTCACAGCTGCCAGGGACCTGCCCACTTGCAAATACAGCAAACCAATCAGTCAAACTTCATTTACATGGCAGTGTCAATATATAATGGAACCAGGGAAGATTTAATTAAGATCAACCAAAACTATGTATTTGGGGTTGTTCTCAAGTATTTCTGCCTTTCTCTGTACATTGCTCATTACCCTGGTGGCTCCATTTCTCAGTTGGCAGCGCTGTCCAAAAGACAGCACCAGCAGCTGTAAACCTCTTGTACACTTCCCATTTGAGAATTCTGAAGAATCATAGAACCATAGAAGGGTGAAGTTTTATTGCCCACAATTTCAATGTATTTACTAAACACTGTTAAAAGAAGTCATCTCTACTTAGACAGCTAATCCAATCGGTTTCAGCCTTTCCATGCAGCCTGGTTTTAAATGTTTAGCCTCTGTCTGGGTTTTATGGATGAGTTTTGAAGAAAAAGAAGGCAAGGGATACTTGTACTTTGCAATCCCTAAAATGCTAGGCAGAACAGACTTCCACCCTGACTCAATTCACTTCAAATCCTCACACCACTGCTGCAGTTCCCCAGAGACATAAAATGGGCACAGGAGAACAGGAAAGAGGTGAAGCTGCTGCCTTTCTCACTCATCCATGAAGGGAGTCAAAGCTGCTGAACTGAAGCAGCCCCCTACAGAGACCTCGTGATGCTCCCAGTGGTGATGCTGTGGGATGCCACAATGGACCCCAGGCAGCAGAGCTCGGGGAGATGCCTGCACATCAGCACTCTTCACCACATCCATCCTCTTTCCAGCTTCTCAGACTCTGCACCATTAAATATGAGGTTGTGCAAGGATGGACCGACAGAAAGGGAAGATTTGAGCCAGGGTGCCTTTTGGTTTTGTAATTTCCTCTCTAGTCTCAAAGTCTATTTTGTTCAGGGTCACATTAAGATACCATGCATTCTGCTGACGGTCATATAAATCCTCTCATTTTCAGTGCTAAAGGAGATAATTTCTCCCTTGCTGCAAGCCAATTAGCTTAATAACAGCTCTACTCACTATAAACAGGGAGAGGTAAAAATTAGAGAAAATAATCCTTAGAGCCAAAGGCATGCAAAGATCACAATTATTTTAAGATCAATCAGAAACGCGGCCTGGACTATTAAGTGCCTTCTCTCCTGATCAATAGTGCTGCAGCCACACGAAGGACACACAGTTGGCTGTACAGTAGTGTAACTGTTGGTCTGTCAACCATGTGAAGGCTTTTACTGAACTCATCTCCACAGGGTATTTTGACTTTTCTTGAGTGATGTGGACACAGAGCACTTTGTAAGGAAATGTATGTAAGTGTGTGTCATGCAAACACTGTGCTCTTGTCTGTTTTCTTGAGGCTGAAAAGGTACAGAATGTTTTCACCAACTGTTGATTGCCCTTAGACATTGATCTTGTGGCACAGTGAAGCTCCCAACCTGTATCTTCCATAGTTCAAAAAATATTGTGGATGAGATCTATTCCAATGCCTATCTGCTTAATGAATTTTGGTTTTACTATTAAAACTTTGCACCTGGAAGCCCAAGAAGCTTTTCCATATTAAAAAAGTGAATAGATCAAGTAGGTCTGTCCCATGCTTGGCTTGTTTCTGTAGTACAGGATGCAGATGGCATGAGGAAAGCTGAGAAATGTGTGAAAAAATAATCCTCTAGGAAAGTCGTTCCTGCTTTCAAGGGCTACATAAAGCATGGAAATGCAACACAGAATCACAGAAAGTTAGGGGTTAGAAGGGATCTCGAAAAATCATCCAGTCCGATCCCCCTGCCAGAGCAGGATGACTGAGATCAAGTTGCACAGGAACATGTCCAGGTGGGTTTTAAATGTCTCCAGAGGAAATTCCACAAGCCCTCTGGGCAGCCTGTTGCAGTGCTCTGTCACCCTTACTGGGAAGAAGTATCTTCTCATATTTATGTGGAACCTCCTCTGTTCCAGCTGACACCCACGGCCCCTTGTCCTATCATTGGATGCCACTGAGCAGAGCATGGCTCCTTCCTCCTGACACCCATCCTCTACATATTTGTAAACATGTCCTACCTAGTACCACATGAATGAATACCCAGTAAAATTTAATTCTGTATTTTAAATCTTGGTAAGTTCCTGATGTCAAAAGCAGTAACGTGGCTAAAGATCCTGACAATCCTAACCATTCTCATTAAAATCCCCATCCTCATTCAACAGGTTATCCTCCGGTTACAGGAACCTCATTGCCTAGATCCTTGACAGAGTTTAATAGTAATTTGTGTTTTTCATCACTTTTCAAACATAATCCATCTTCACAATTTCAATTCCTCTTCTTGGAGTTCTCTGTCCCTCATAGTCCTCTTTAGTCAACTGCTTCCATTTGACATGTAAGAATGAATTTGCAAGAGTGTTCTGCATGAATATGTACTACAGATTTCCACAACTTCATTATACAGCTCTCTGTGTTATTTTCAGTTCTATTTGTTCCGCAGTGTGTGAACACCTTAAAGAGTAAGGAACATGGATATAACTATAAACTATCCCACTAAGAAGAAGGACAGTGGGAAGGAAATGGGAAAAATCCCACTGACATTGCTGTGTGAAATGTGTGGATGCATGCTAAGGTTACTGATTGTGTACCTTCTGCACAATCCAAGTACTCAGACTCAGATAGGAGCCTTTCTCCCATTACTGGGATATAAAATGCTGTTTGCAGTATCACTTTTTCTAACTGGCTTAACTATAAACTAGTTCTTTCATAAAACAGATTTTCGTATTGCCTGTGTAGCACAGAGTCAGCTAACCCTTTGCATCAACTTGGTCTCTTCCAGCTGTGGCCTCAAGAAGGACAATTGCTATTCAGCATGTTTGCCTATCACTCTGTAGCCTCCACCAACCATGTGGAACAGGTGAGAGTGAATTTCAAGCGTTCATCTGACAATTACTGCTCATCTCTAGCAGCTGCTCTCCTGGGAGAATATGCACATCATTAGAGAAAATGCTGCCATGTGCAGTACTGACTTGAGCAGAACCCTGTTCCAGTCACAGTTTTTACTGTTCCTGGCAAGGCGAAGGGTAGATATGGCCTTTATGTTAGTGTATTATCACAACACATGCAGATATTCACCAAGACAGATTTGGCAAGTTTATGTGAATGTCAGAACAGGCCTGTTCCACAGAAAAAAATTAATTTTGCAGCAGACAGACTCAATTAACTCAGTTCATCAAATTCTGGTCCCTCAACTCCATTGCAAAACACATGTACAAGCTCAAAGAGGTTCATTCACAACACAGGTCTCTGGAATTGTTACTGTATCAGTGATTTTTGAACTGCTCTGCTCTCAGTTCTTATTTATCTTATTGTACATGTCCCACTCCCTACAGGAACAGTGGCTATGGCACAGACCCCTGTCTCGCCCAGCCATATTTCCATTACGAAGCAACATGTACGTTCCTGGTTTAGATGAGGAAGAATATAGAGGCAGGTAGAAATGAATGCTGAAATTGTTTTTTTATAGAAACGTATGTGCCATCCATCCAGCTAAACTGTTTGACTTTGTTCTTACATCTTAATCATTTTCAGGGCAGCTCAGAAGTATCGATAAGAGGCTTGTCAGTATTGACATGGACTGAACCTGACGAGAAATTATGTGGTTGACAGCAGTTACTACACCTACACCTCATTATTATGTATCACTCAAAATCTAATTGTTCACTTCCTTCAGCACTATAGAGGAGACTGGTACTTTGAAGAGAAGTTTAAAAGCAATCTGGTTTATCTGTCCAAAAACTTCACTGAATGTTGCAGACAGATGAATCTACAGTCACTGAAGATACTAATAGGCTTTTTCAGCAAAGTACTTGCTAAGAAGTTTTAAAGTCAGGACATTGCTAGGGAAGAAATAAGATGTGAAATAATAAAACAAAGACAGTTGTTTGACTGGAAGAGATACTCATCACTAGAGATTTCTACAATCCAAGTTTTCCTCATGGATTTGCGGAATTAATGCCAGTCATACAAACTGAAAGTCAATCATCCAAATAATGCTGTGGGGGAAATAACACCAGGATTCTACTAATACAGGGCTGCTGAAAGTTTTTTTCCCCTGTACAACATTATGTGCCCGAGCCTGATAGAAAACCATCTTGCCTAGGAGCCACTGAAGTCAGCAAGATCATTATAGGAAGACAGACATACAAAGTATGATTGGAAAAGCAGATAGTGTGCTATAGTACTGCTGAAGCACTTTTTTTTAGCTTGGTGGCACTTAGGATTCTAGGTGCCTTCTGAACAACATGGGCACAGCTGTCAAGATCACTTCACAGCCACCATCAGATTGCTATTGACCCAAGCGTGGTGGGATATAAACAGGTACTCCATAAATACAGTTTGCTAGCCACAAGATTTGCTACTCCAACCAACCAACCAACCAACCAACCAAAAAACCAACCAACCTCTTGGTTCCCATAGAAAACATTATGGGCAGAGCTCAGTTAGAGAGCAGGATTTCCTGATGCTTTTCTTACCTGCAGGACTTGTGCCTGAACCATGCCCTGGGAATGGGGCAATAGTGTTGGTTCTCATGCCAAAGCCTACAGATGCACATATGGTCCTGTGGTTTTGTGTGGTTTATTCTGCAGGCTGTGGTTGATCCAGTACACCATAAGGAAGTAGAGCCTCTCCTGCTACCATTTCGTGGCCAAACCACAAATAAATGTAGTGCTTTATTCTTAGGGGCATTTATTTCACTGTAGGGCGCTCAGTTTCTAAAGCCTCAGCCCAGTAACTTATGCCTCAAGAATTCTGTTCACTTATGATCATTTGTCCAAATTAACCCCGGAAAAGTCAAGAGGGCCTTTTTTAAGGTTTGTATTTAATTTACACCCACATTCCCCATTTTTGGAAATCAAGGATTTATGTACTCATTGTTAGGAATATTATATGTCTGACACTGCAGTGACTCCCAGTTGTTTCTTCACATTGTTTTTCCATCAGTGAAAAAGAACTTTTAGAAAATGCCTCATAATGGCGTTTTTGCATCCTCTGAAAAGCTGTGAGTTTCCCATTAGGAAATCCCAGCAGTTTTAATGAAGACACATGAAAGCCCCAGAAATCCAGAATGCCAGTTCATAGTTAGACAAATTTCAAAAGCTACTTAGTTTTCAATTTAATGCCTAATCTTGCCTAACTCTGACTTGCAAATAATGTCACAAATTCATGCAATGCTTAAAACTCCACAAAGACCCAAACTCTAAATTGATTACATGCCAGGTTAATGCCCACTACTTTACAAACTGTTTGTAGCAGACATCTAAAACCAGAAGCATTGTGTTTTCAAAGGAACTGCTTGTACAATGATTGAAACTATTTGTCTTGAGCAAATTTTGATCTGATTCAAGTTTATAGTTGTATTTAGAAAATAGTGCATTCACTTCTGTTACCCTGTATTTATAGGGGATATTGTATTTCTGATAATCAGGTGATCACACAGTCTGCACTGCATAAATCAAAGATCTAACTGGAATTTATAAAAGATGCTACTGTACTCACATTCATAGGTGATAGGCAGGCATGATCAAACTTCCATAATTAATACCTACAGTCATGATTGTTTCACTGCTTATCTTGTCTTCCCCTCCATTCTCTTCATGCTTTCGATTGGAGAGGCTTATGCCTCGAGGAACTGTATTCAATTTTGCTGATTCTCTACTGCTGTAGCTGGTAAAACAGTTCTGTACTCAGTTATGACTGTGTTTCAATATTTAAAATTTGTCCTGCTGTTATTACTGATATCCTCTAAGTCTCATTGTCAGGCTGGTAACTGTCAGTTAAAATCCATATACTGCTAAAGCACTGCTATGGTATCAACACAGGATCACAGAGTGATTGAGGCTGAGAAAGCTCTCCAAGATCATCAAGTCCAGCCCATGACCTAACATCACTGCATTGGTCAGATCAGAGCACTAGGGGCCACAGCCATTCTGTCCTTAAACACCTCCAGGGATGAGGACTACACCACTGCCCTGGCCAGTCCGTTCCAGGGTCTGATCACCCTTTCCATGATGAAGGGCCTTCTAACCCTCCACCCAAGGAATTTTCCAGGTCTGAAATAAAATACATTGTCAGTCAGGACTGGAACTACCACCATCCCCCAGAGAAGAGATCACATGTGGGCTAAGGGTGTGAAGTTTTTATTTCCTAATTCTGTTGTGTGTCCATGAAAAAGGAGAACAAAGGACAGTAATTTTCGAAGAACCAAAACTGCAGCGTGAAAGAATCGGAGGCTTGATAAATAGACCTGTGTGTAAACAGCTAAAGGAGATGTCAGCAGATTTTTTTGGATTTCCATCAAATATGGAAGATTTAAAAAGGGCACAGAATTATTTAAGATATTACTGCAAAGGGTTTGGGTGGAAATATTTTGTTCCCTCGAGTGTTTTGAAAACAGGAGTCCTTTAAATGGGTAAATTTGATTTGTTTCCTTCGGATCTCACATGAAAAGCTCACCTGAAACCTTGTCCAAAAGATCATTTTTCATGCAACCAACCTAATCCCATGTAATTTCTAGGTACTATGCTGTTCTCTTCTGTCAATATTCTGTAGTTTCACAGCCTCATGCATTGCTTATTCTTCCACTAAAGACAAGTGAATGGTTACACAGAGCTATTAACTACATGGTTCACTGACTTAGTTTTCTTTGAAGTTATCACGAATTGGCAACTGATGATTCTAAAAACCACTCCTTGCTTGTACTTTTCTCAAACTACTGTGTGTTCTCAACCTTTCTGATTATGAATGTGGCAGAGCAGGAGATTGGACTTCTTAACACTTGAATTCTTTTAAAAATTAAATCTCAGGGTTCTTATTTCATGCCAAAGTAAAGACGAAGGGAAAAGTTGCTAGTACTGCATCACCACAAAATAAAACCAGTAGAGATGATCTTCGTTTTAGGACATAAATAATACTACCTCTTACATTAATTAACTGGGAAAGCAGCAGAGCTCACTGTGACTAATCATTGCCGTTTGGGAAATCTAGCTTATTTGCCTTGGAGCAGTGAGTAACTTCTCCGTTACTTATTGCTAAAGAACATGTCCAAGTTATACTGTACTTACTGGATTGAGAACCAATGTGAAGAACAACTCCCCTCCTTGAATACTTTTGTCTAGTTCCTTTGGGCCTCCAGGGTATTCTTTATAGAAAATGGTGTGGGTGAATAAGCCACATGTTTGCCTAGGAAGCACCTGAATTAAAAAAATGACAAAAATAATGAATCAATAACAGCCAGCCACAACGGATTATATTCTTTTATGAGCACTGCTGGGTAATCTGGCATCACAACTTTGCCAGAAGTCACTAATGATCAGCTGAACTGAAACAGCGGCAGATGAATGTACAGTAATTGCTGAAAGAAACAACGTTACTATCAGTGAAATCAAAGCATGTAAAAACTCATCACATCATGTTTGAAACTAGAGATCAACTTCTATCACTAAGCTGCAACTCAGCATCTACTTCAAACTAATTTTGTCAGCAACATCTGATCCCAAAATCAAGCGTCTGAAGTCTGGTTATGAAAGATTTCTACAATTTTAAAGAGTTTGAAACATCATTTCAAATACTGTATTGATCTATATGGTATTCATTTATATTGTATTTATTTGTGCTGTATTAACCAGATCCACTTTTCATGGCAACAGCAGCCTCTGTTTTAAATTTAGAGTGGAATTTGAAAATCAATGTTGGGATATTTTTTGGCCGATTATAATTCTACATTGGCACCAGATGTGTTTTGCTGATAACACTCACGGTAGTCAGAAGACCTGCTTCTCATTCAACGAATTTGTAAAACCAGTTACAGTAGACACAGCACAAACAGAATTTGTTTTGAAAAGATGCAGCATTTTCCAGCAGAACATCAAAATATTTTTTAACCTCTTCTCTTGAGAGTATTTAAATAATGTCTATTATTTGTAAAAAATCAACAAGTGAGTATGGATCTTCATGTGTAATTCTGAAACTGGGATGGTTCTCAAACATTTTATCCCAATTTAGAACAATGACGATACAACATCTTAAACATGAAGCATACATATCCCATACTGGACACAGCCTGGTTCTGGAGATACTATTATTTCTTGTTTTGTTTTGCAACATCTTTTTGTAACCTACAGGACACTGCAGCTACAGACTGTAAATTCTGTGCTGTTGGAATATGTTGGGAATTTGCACAATTGCTCTAAACTTGAATAAATTCCTTAAAAACTTTTGGATTTCACTGATAAAATATGAGAGCAACTCTTCACGGAGGCAGGGAATCATAGAATCATGGAATCATTAGGGATCGGAAGGGACCTCGAAAGGTCATCTAGTCCAATACCTCTGCCATAGCAGGACCACCTAGACAAAGTCACACAGGAACATATCCAGAAGGAGACTCCACAACCAACTCTGGGCAGCCTGTTCCAATGCTCAGTTACCCTCACTGGGAAGAAGTTCCTTCTGATATTTATATGGAACCTCCTCTGTTCCAGCTTGCACCCATTGCCCCTTGTCCTATCACTAGACGACCTTGAGAAGAGCCTGGCTCCATCCTCCTGACACCTACCCCTCACATATTTGTAGACATTAATGAAGTCACCCCTCAGTCTCCTCTTCTCCAAGCTAAAGAGACCCAGTTCCCTCAGCCTTTCCTCATAAGGGAGTTGCTCTACTTCCTTCATCATCTTAGCTGTTCTGGATAAGAAACGCTCTGGCAAGCCTTGCACAATGATTTGATGACTGAATATATTCATCACTATAAGCCTGCAGATGTAAAATATTAAGCCTGGAGAGCTTGAGGTTCCCCAAACAGGTGGTTTTCTGCAACTGTTCTTGGAAATAGATTTTTTGGCCCAAATGACCTTGAGTTAAATCTCATAATGCTTTCAAATGATGGTTTTTTACCAAAATTTATGAAAACAGGTTTTTTTTGGTGATTCTGAGAGTCAATTACTCCTTCTCAAACACTTCACACCCCCTGAGCAGAGCTGCAATCCCGTTATTTTAAAGGCTGCTATCACTCTGGGGAGAACAAACTGTAGCTCTGATTGGCACTGTGGTGTTTTTTTTTACTGGACGTCTTGAGATAATTTTCATTTGCTTAATCCCAAAATACATCTTTTAAATATTATTATTTGCTCAAAAAAGTGGCACCCATGGTAACTCTTGGGTGATACCAGAACTTTGTTATAAGCCAAGTGTCAGTCTTGAGCGAAAGCACTTGACCTGACCAAACTCCTTGTTGCAGGCAGAGGCTGAACACAGCACATACGGTAGGACCTTCCCCAATCAGTGCTCTCCTACATGCTCCGAAAGAAAGTTACTTGAGAACATACCGTCAAGTTGTTTTGAAACACTTCTCAGATAATACTGACAATATGTGAATGCGAACTAGCCTATGCCCTGGTGACCAGATGGTATTAACATAACGCCTTCCGTGTCAGCTGCACACAAGTCTTCTTGGCAAACACTGCTGTCAGCGAGCTGTGCTGTGAGTTATGTAATACACAGAAATGATGTGATCTGACTTGTGGCTGCCCCAACACAGCACTTCCGTAGCCTGGGGAGTGGTATGGTGAGTGTGTGTCTCGCTTCCCTCCAATGTTCTGAGTGTTTGTCCTGTATGCAGACTGATTGCCAAAACTGAGCGGTGGGGTTAAGCTCCAGCACAAAGTTCAGTTCACATCTCCATAGGAAGCAAAATGAGGGCAACTGTGCACTGTTCAAATGGAAGAAATGAAGTATTTATACAGCAAGATCCAGCCTCTCAGATGGCATAAACTGGCAAAACTCTTTTTCAATTAATGGCACTATGCAAATTTAAAACCTGCTAAAATCTACCCCATAGTATCTTGTTAAAAGATGCAAACTTGACTTTTTCCACAAGATGTCTGAACAAGTATTAACAGTAGGATAGAACAGTTAACAGCCTGTTAACTGTTAATGGCGGGGTGCCTGGAGGCCACCTTCATCAGGAGTAACATCATCAGCAACAGACTGATTTTAATTAGCAAGATACTGTCAAATATATTTTGCTACTTATGCACAGCAATATGTGCGTCTCACTATGTGAACTTTCAGGGTACTGTGCTTTTCCACTTCTATCACTCATAAAAGCATAGCAGGATTGCAATATGGGCATCACAAACGCAACTCACTTACCATGATATTTTTGTGGATGAAGCCCCGTCTGTACCTTGCAGGCTTCAGGTGTGGGTACTCTTCTGTGCTGGTAACTCTAATATTCCAGACCTTTTTCCAGGCATCGTAAAGCTGAACATGTACTGGATAGACTCCAGAATGGTGTGGAGCCACTGCATAGCCCAAATCAGTTGGAATGCCATGTTCCTGTAACAGAAGACAACAAAGGACTGCTTCCAGACATCTGACATTTTGGTGGTTCTCAAATCCTTTGTTAGTGAGAGATCAAGAACAGGTCTGAAATGCAAATCCTGGTGACACAAAAAAATGCTGATAACTAAGGGAGATGGTAGACAGCACAATGAAGATGAAACACAGGATTTTAATACAAAAGCCTTTGTAATAAATATTTTTATGAGTATGTAGGGAAGAGTGATGTAAATGCATTTTACATGGATTTCTTTGATTGACATGAAACAGCAAAGCTGCACTCTTCCAAGTTCATGCAAGGAATCTGCTCACAAACTCAGAATTCACAGAGAAAATTGCTGGCACACACTGAACACAACAGGTAGCACTTGGCAGCTACAGTAAAAGCAGTGTGATTTTCACTATGTGTCTCTGCACAATTACTTGGACTGTTTGCTGAAACTCAGAGAAAGTCACTGCATTTCCCCTCTAGTCTACTTGAAACACAAAACCACGTTCAAAGATCAGCTTAGTCTACTTGAAAAACAAAGCCACGTTCAAAAATCAGCTTAACCATATTTCATAGGCATTTTATAAGAGGAGGAAAGATAAACCACTTGTAAAGCACACAGGGAAACCGGCAGGAGGTGCAGACTAATCCCTTCTGTAGTACATCCAGTTTTACAGACTGCTGCCATTCACTTGTTCACATGATGACACTCCTGGTGTTACCTTCTCTTGATATCCAACATATTTTCTTTCTGGTTTCCAACATACGCCTAATGAATTTTAACAATCTTTCTTCTTTCTTTGAGGTAACTTCAAAGGAAGAGTAGCAGATATTGCTTTGATGATCTGTGTAGCAGAGTACACTGTCCCAAAGATATTGCATGGCAATGATTTAGGACAACTGCCTTGGCATCTGTTTAAGAGGTTTGAATCCTGTTTTTATTTGCATGATCATCTTCAGCATAGTTTCTCATCATACTCATCATGTGCAAAGAGAAGAGCTCATTGATAACGGAGATTCTTTATTTGAATTAACTAGCTGCTAAGGAATAGGGAAAAACTGAAGCCTTACGTGAAGAAAAATGCATGAATGACCACAGTGAATTCTCTTTCTCTGTCTTTTCTGCAAAAGGACTGCAATACTGCAGGAAGCAGAATCACAACCCTGGACTTCAGGAGGGCCAACTTTGGCCGTTTCAAGCAATTGCCAGGGGAAATAACATGGGACAGGGTACTGACAGGTAAAGGGGCCCAAGAGAGCTGGTTAGCATTCAAAGAGCACTTCTTTAAAGCACAACACAAGAGCATCCCAACAGAGAAGAAGTCAAGGAAGGCAGCCAAAAGACCTGTGTGGTTAAATGAGTAGCTGCTGGGCAAACTGAAGAGGAAGAAGTCTATAGGTCATGGAATGAGGATGGCCACTTCGGATGATTATAAGGCTCTGGGGAGAGAATGTAGGGATACAACTAAGAAAGCAAAGGCCTCCTTGAAATTAAACCTTGCAAGAGAGGTCAAGAGTAACAAAAAGGGCTTCTTCAAATACATTGCAGATAACACTAAACCTAGAGGCAATATAGTCCCCCTGCTGAATGAGATGGGTGCCCTGAAGACAGAGGATACAGAGAAAGCAGAGATAATGAACACCTTCTTTGCCTCCATCTATACTTCTGGGAGATGTCCTGATATCAAAGCCCAGACTGCTGAGGCTCCAGAGGAAGTCGAGGCAAGAGAGGAGCCTGCCTTGGNAGAGGAGCCTGCCTTGGTTGATGAGGACTGGGGTAAGGGATTAAGGTGAGCAAACTGGATGTATATAAA